>JAJJWW010015369.1:0-325717 GCA_023531295.1 Papaver armeniacum
CCCCTCAAGGCATCCGCATTCGTACCCACATCTCTGTTAGGGGGAGGTCATCTTCTTCTTTTCAAAACTGAAAAATGGCGGGAAAAAATTTTAACAGAACTGGCAGATTTTATGTTCGTGATTTGGAGGGGTTAGAGTGTGACTCAATGGCTGGGTCTGCAGGGGAAGACTTGACGGACATTAACAGGCGTAGTATGAGCTTTTCTTGGATTAAATTGGGCTATATTGATCGTGTTAAAGATAGACAGTGTGCACAAGAATATCTCACCCTTTCCCGTGTATTCTGTGTTGTGCATGTATCTTGGGAGTGTTTGAAACATTTAGTAACGTGTCTTAGTGTGTATGACCAACAGAAGATACGGAGAATCAATTGCAGACGCGTGAATGGGTTTTAAAAGGAAAAAAATAATCCCGTGATAGCGAGTATTAAAGAGAGAATTATATGCAGTTATGATGGGAGATTTGGGGGCAGTGAGGCTATATAAGTCGTTGAGGGTCATTAGAGAGTGGAGAGAGAGATTAGGGAGAATTTAGAACATCACAGAGTCGAGAAAATCAAGTGGCAGGATACACAATTTTCTGCTGCTGCTGAAGAACACGAAGAACAAAAGACTACCAGAGGCAGTCGTTCATTGCTGAAGAACATAAGACGCACAAGGAGCAGTCGTATTTGCTACTGATGATAACGACGATTACTATTTATCGTTCTCCATAACAGATTCGGTTTGTAACAAAAATAATTGTTACAAACCCGATTTTTCATTATTTCTCCCTTATTCATCATTTGTAAACCATTTTTGAGCATAAATAAATTCTTTGAGAGGGTTTTCAACATGATGAGCGGCTAAAATACCAAAGTGATCGAGGCAACGGAGGAAACTATTCACTCATGCTTGATTGGTAATTTCTTTTATAATTTCTTTAATTATTTATTTTATTTAATTCACTAGGATCAACATAAAGATAAAATTGGTTTTCTTAATTAGTTGTGAATCAATTCGATGTGTTATGCTTAGAATCAATTCTTTGATAATTCATGCTTAGGGATTACAATTTAATGTTTGGACACCATATAGATTAATAGTGAATTAATGAGAAAAAGAGCTTAACAATAATTCTTGAAATATCATTATAAACCAATCAATTAGGAGGAATAGTGGAATCCGGAGCCTTGGTCTATTTTTAAATCTTGAAATCACTTTTTATATTAAGTTTTGTTTGTTTTTAAGTTTTATAAGTCTAAAATATTTTGCTTTCACAAGTCTCAACGAACCTTTTTACTACAACTCAATTGAAAATCTCATCAGCCACCATGCTGGCCTTCCCTACGCGGCTACCAAAACGAAAGCGTGCAACGATCAACGGCTATCTTTCCTCTTGATATGAAAAATCTCGACCGTCGAAGGTCACCAAGCTAGCAAGTCTCCCGGTGCGACTTTCTGTGCAACAACAACATGCTACATATTTTCCACAAAAACATTCGAGACATCAACACATATCACAAACTGGGGATCCTCTTTGGGTATTGGTTTGGCGGTTTACAGCGTTCGGCGTACACTACGCCCGTCATAAGAAAGTGTCATAAGGATGAGGCGGTTAGTAAATACAGGGAGTTAATGGTGAAATGTTCTTTTTATGGAACATCAATTCCATGTGTTAACGGTTTTATGGAACATCAATTCCATGCGTTAATGTTACCACCTCCTCCCATTTATTCACCCATTTTTCCATTCCTTAATGAGACCAGAGTACGTTTCACTTCGACTTGTATAAATAGGTCTTATATATTTCCACCGTACAAAAAGTTCAGGCAGGAGCATACACCACTCAGAAAACGTTTGCTAGCTTTCCATCTGTTAGCTTCCCACTTTCTGATACAAGTCGTAACACAACTACTCTTCCAGAATCAACTATTCTGGTCTCATCACTTTCCTTGCTTCCCTCCCCAAAACCAACCCATTCTCCTCCACATTATGACCGAAGCAAGTCTGGAATGGCCATTTCTTGGTTTAGGCCGGACTTGTACAGATTGATATCTCGAATCTAAAGTACTCCCTTGCAGTACATTGTTTAGGGTTTAAATTCGTTTCTCACCCACACACCGAAATTACCGAAATCAGCAGAAACCATTTTCACCCTCAAACAGCAGGATATGGATGGGATCCATCCAGAAACTTGAGTACTTTAAAACGTACAATGAAAAAAATCATAAGGGATTTTCAAGTTAAGTAATTGTCATTTGTGAGCTTCGTAGAAACTAGATCTGTATCAGAAATTGAAAACTAAGCGGAAGAATATATCGAACGAAAAGAAACATAAAGCGTTTCTTTATCTGATACCATAGTTGATATATGTAAATTAAAATGACGAGGGTACCCAAGTACACCACAATCTTCTCGATATCAACCTATAAGTCTGATACCTTGTGTGATCGTTTGTGGACAAAGTCGAGATAATACAACACCAAGGTAATATCTTGATAATAGTTACGGTACAAGACCAATATACTGTACGATCAATATCAAGTGCTTTGGATTAACATACCATGTTATTTACTTTATTATAACTAAACAATTATAATACAAAAGTAAAATAAATGACACAACAAGATTTTGTTAACGAGGAAACCAAGAATGCAGAAAAACCCCGGGACCTAGTCCAGTTTTGGCTACTCTCAGAATTAAGGCGCTATACAAAGAACAAGTCTAACTTCTTATAGTTGAAACCAAGTAATATACCACTAGTTACTTAGTTCCCTCAATATCCATGTGCTTACAACCGTTTGTCCAACGCATGTGAATCCCAAGACAGAAATCACTATCTTGAGTTGCTTTACCGATGTAAATCCTTTAGCACTCAACTCCTTTTAATCGCCTTCCAAACAGTAAAAGAACAAAGTTGTTTGATCAAATATATGATCAAATATATCAAACATAAACCAGATCTAAGTCAGATCCCAGCTGATCAAGATGTATGCACAAATCACAAGATACAAAAACCAATAAGAAAAATCTTCTTGTCTTCAAATCTTCATTTGCCTTCTTATGTACCCGTACACCACAAACTTGAATCCACTTATGATCGATTACACACGGAACGGAGTCTGTTAACAATAGATGATCACAAGTTGTCTTTAGATCTAAAAACAATTTTAATGATCTCGTCAATACTTTGATCTAGTTTGAGTGACCATTATGTCAGAAGAGAAAGCTCTCAAGAATAATTAAACTAGGTGCAATCAAAGTATCAACAACCGTTAGATAATCAAATCAATAATGGAAAACTAAAATAACAATGCAATTATCTCAGTACAACTTAAAGAAGTAATCATTATGTTTTAAGAGGATCATATTAAAACCAGTTCTTACTGAATTTAAAAAACACTATATAAATAACTCTGAAATTACTAGGGTACCGAGTACATCACAATCTTGTATAATCTTATAGAAACTAATAACTGCCAAAAGTTTGTTTCAACAAGGTGTAACTTGGTAAATAATCAGAGTTCCAAAACCGAACTAACTATGTGATGATTACCAAGTGGACTAACTTACAAGTTTGTTTACTTAAATTATAAATATAAATAATTAATGCGGAAGTAAAGTAAATCACACAACATATAAGATTTTGTTAACGATAAAAAGTGCATGGCAAAAAAACCCCGGGACCTAGTCCAGTTTTTAATACTATGATAATTAAGGCATTATACAAATTGGAGACAGCCGATTCGCATAGGTGAGACCAAGTAAACACTCCTTCATTATTCAATTCCTCCAGTATACATGCGCCTATAACCAATATGGTCCACGCACGTTAATCCTAAGATAAAGTCCACTATCTTGAGTTGCTTCACCGCTGTGAAGACTTCTGCTCTCACTTCCTTTGGATCGTAACCTGAAACTACAAAAAAGTAAATTTGTTTCAGTAACCAACTCACTCATCAACCTTCCAAATCATTCTTTAGATTAGAGATAAATTAATGTAAATAGGTATCTTCTGTTTAATTAAGATAAACTCCCTTGGTCAATGATCAAACTAAGATAAAGGTTATCGAAATAATCAATCTCAGTGAAAAAGCTCTATCCAAGAAACTTAATAATAAGAAATAACTACACGGTTTGTTCTATTTTTACACAAGCCCTATGTCTATCAAGATAAAATGTTTGTTTGGATCCCTGAAAATCAAGTGTGCTAGAAGAATCATAGAGATCGAAAACCAAAAGGAGAATTCTTCAAGTCTTCAATATTCAAAGTAAGTGATGCAAACAACTTGACTTCATTATTAATTAACACACACAAAACGAAATCTGTTAACATTGATTTATCTACAGATCTTGAATCACGATATCTGTAATAGTCATATCCTCAAACAAACTTGAGTGGTCTTATACTAGAAAAGAAAGACCATAGAATAAATAAGTTTGATTTATCAATGATTACTACACTGTTATTTCTTAATCAAATCAATAGATCGAAAAACTAAAATAAAAATACGATTTGATTTTTCACCAATAGTACTACTAATAGATTTTTTATCCTAAAGAAAACTTTAAACTAAGGCAACACAAGATGTATTTCCTAATTAGATTACTCTTATCTCTTAACAAGTTGGATTTCCACATGATTGATCAATCAAGATGTGTGTCAAGGGATGAGTTTGTAAGAATACAAAGTTCACTACTTATAGTGTTATGACCATGGCTTGATTGGAAGACAAGGTATCATTAATCATGAAAATTCTTAAGATATATGTTGTCTCCAATAGTTGAAAACTAATACTAGCTAGCATACATCCATGTACTTTACTAATATAGTAACTAGATATATGCAAACCTCCGGGATATGGTAAGCATATAATTTCAATATCTAAAAATATATTGAAAATCGGTTTCAGGAACATGCCTTGAGTATCAAAGCAAAAAACTTGAACATTAAGATATTATAGTTTAGCACATGTTCAAATCACTATGTTGACATTTATGAATATTCCCAGTCTAACACATGTACGTACCTTTGATGTCTGCATAAACCCGAAGATAACAAAATTATCGAAAGTATAATATTTCGTCAGACCTATAAGGATCGGTCCTAAATTAGATCCTTGTTACGGGTTGATCCAGATTTAGATCCATCGTATTAGACCTATTTTAAATCCTTATTAGGGATTGGTCCTAGTTGAGATCCTTACATGGGATTGATCCTTTGAATAATATTAGGGATCATTCCTTAGAATAGATCCTTGAATCACCTTTTCAACTACGAAACAAGTTTCGAAAGTCAACTTCCTTAAACTATATAATTAAACATAATTATAAGGTATGGATTCATCTATAAGTTCAACACACTAAATAATAACGAATTACCAATTAGTGGAATGCGATAATACGAAGTCCATAGATAAACTATACTCCGTAACTCCATATACTCAAGTTGTATAAACCACTAGTATATTATTTGATCATAGTATAATTACCAGTCACCGTAAACAAATTTAACTTCGTATATTATGTTTTCAATAACTATTGACTTGAATGAACAAATGATAGAAATCGAACAAGTTAAGTCTGTAATTATAAAACTTGAACTGAAGGATGATGTATGTCTTCAGGTTCTTCGTCAATAACAAGAGCAAGCATCAACATATGTAAGTACCTAGTTTAACCTAACGAAGTTGACTTTAGTAATCAAATCAAGCGACTCTGAGTTTTAGAACTAAATTTGACAACCAAACTTGACATAGCAACACTTGTGGGTTCAACCGAGCAGCCCTCTAACAAACTCAGATTTTTCCATTAATAAAAATATATAAATCAAGATTTATAGAAAATAGATCTCAAAACCAGAATAGGTTATGTGGCTATGACAATAAAAAAACAAACACAAATTTGATCTAATAAAAAATATTTAAATAACTTTTGATTTTTTCGCCACCTTAAAAAATTACAAATCCAAATTTATACATTTTAGTACCAAAACATATCAAGTGTCTACAATCATAAATCAACCTAAAAAAAAATCTAATCCATCAACTCATAAGCATAAATCTAGATTTATAAAAAAGATAATATTTCAAAACCAAAACAGGTTATGTGTGTATGATCAAAAAACTTTAAAAAATTAATTTTTCTTTTAACACAAAAACATAATCTAGATTTACGAAAAATATATTTTAAAATCAAAAGTGATTACACGCATACAATCATAAACCTAATATGATTTAACAAAAACTCTCTAATAAAACAATATATTTTACCAACTCAAATACATGCACATCTTCATTAAGAAAAAAATAATTATTAAAACCAAAACAAATTATGCTTCTATGAATTTATTTCCGTAAACTTAAAGTAGTGGATAACAGGATAAATGATATCGTGGTTAGTCTCTTAATCTCGTAGTCGTAAACTAGGATGACGTCGATGAACTGCTATCCGAAGGTTTTGATGATTACAATGTCAGGACTTTTGGGTCTCGGTCAGCAAAGGATGAGAATTTTGTGCTCGGAGAATCGGTATTTCCTGAAGACGCCACCAAGCTCCCTGAAGACCTAGACTCACTAATCATAATGGTTAAAAAAGTTTTGAAAAAAAAAATGTTAAATGAAGAAAAGATCTCATTCGAAAATAAATTTGTAGACCTGCTCAAGTTTAAAGTACCAATGAAGGAGGGTTCTGTGAATGTCAACTTAGAGGAGATTAAAACTAAGATAACTGAAATCATAAAGTTGATTCAAGGTTGAAGAATGAAGGGAGCTGTGAATTTAGAGATGATTATAACTAAGATAATTGAGATTAGAAGGATAAGTGGTATTATATGAGTAGTAAATAGTAGTATGGTAGATATATTTAGTTTCCATTTTGTAAAAAATGTTTGGAATTTTATATGTCCCGCTTAATTTGGTGGGGCTGATGGAATAAGAATTGAAAACTTTCGTATGCAAAGTGATAGTAGTTTATTAGTTCTTAATTATGATCAACATGTTCTACTGCAGTAAATGCAAGACAAAAGGAGACCATAATACACCTGCTTGTACAGATGTAAGTAAAGTATTCACGTAACAAATCAGATGTAAATTTAAATTAATTAAAAAGAAAAATTAATTAGTATTTTTTTTATCAATTCCAAAAACAAAGTTACATTTATAAAAGAAGATTTTAAAACCAAAACAAATGATGTGTCAATGAACATAAATATTTTCCTGATGTAATTTAATAGAAAAATTCTAAATAATCAGTTGAGATTTTAACATCACTTAAAAACATAAATTTAGATCCATAAAAAATAGATTTCAAATCCAAAATAAGTTGTGTGTCTATAATCATAAACTAAATGTGATTTAATAAAATAAACTTCAAATAATTAACATAGGCTGTTTTCATAAACTCAAAAACACAAAACTAAAAAATTATAATATACAACTAAGAATTCTACTGATGATGTTTAATTTATCTTATTTTAACTATATTAGACTGATAAGTTTAACAAGTTATGCTAGGATGAGGCCCTGCTAACTAAAAAAAAAAAAAAAAAAAGAATCTCGTCTAAAGATTCAACTAGAAAAAGAAGACGTAGTCATCGAGTGAGAAACCTACACCCGTGAATAAATCATCAATTTTACACTACTCGCCATTGCAAAAAAAAAAAAAAGTTGCTTTCCTAGAAATGAGGTAAACTTGAGCAACATATTGTATTAAGCCTCTACAAACACTATCATACTATCAGACTTCGGACCAGAATGCAAATCGAACCTACGAGAAATTCAGTTTCAGTTTTGTTACTTTACGTCTCTTGGATATCGCAAGACCCTACGCAACACGATTCCCCTAGCTGACGTCCTTTATAGGCCTAAAAGTTGCTTCGACCTAAGTGAAGATCTTATGATTATTCTGCCTCCAACAGAAAACCTATTTGATTCTCTTTAGAAATATTTCTATCAAGGAATGGAAATTTATTTGTAATAGAACAAGTCCAGCAAAACCTTAAGGATCTGGCACTTACACACTTTTCAAAGAGAAGCCTAGATCTATATTACCCCACAAGAATAATCTAAATAAATCAAATCAAAAGTGATTTAGATATCTATCTTGTGGAATCGCAAAATCTGAGACGAATAAAACTTTGTGATTTATATCAATCAAGTTTCTGATCTAAAATTTCGAGAACTTAGAAGATCAATAAGAACAATATCCGGATAACGAGAACTATCAGGTAAAATATAGTCTGACCGTGCTTCACGAAAACATAAAATATTATGAAAAGACTGTTATACCCTTTCAACTAAAACATAAAATCAAATAACCAAAATCATATATCCCCCAATTCAATTCCGAACCGGGAAGATTTTGTTAACAAGGAAAGCATAGCTTTGTTTACGACCTAGTTCGAAAAAAAAAATTCTTCATCTTCTTCCTCATCGTTCATTCTTCATCGACGATTAATCGTTGAATCAAAAATTTCTTCGTCGATTAACATAACATAACCATGCCTCCAAGAACCAAATCGAAAGCAAAATCGAGAACCAAAACGTCTTCACAAAGTCTTCTTGCTCAACAAACTGCTCAACAATGAATAAAAAGACAATCGAAACAAAGATGTAATTATCGGTACTAATAGAGCTTCTCAATCCCGATTCACTAAAAACAAGGAATTGATCAAGGAAGTTTAAAAAAAAAATGTAAAACACATGAACAAAGAATCGAGAATATTGCTATTTCCAACAACTAGTGAAGACGAGAAGTCTTATCTACAAGTTTATGGTTAAGAAATAAACCTCTGTATTCCTTTTCTTCACTTCTTCATGCTTTGCACCGGATGATCAAACACTCATGGCTTCTTGATTTTTTTTAAGAACTCATTTATGATTGTTTTACTCGATTTGTAGCCATGGGTTTAGGTTAGAATCGCCCACAATAGATATCTCAAGTATTAATGTGGATGATATTAATCGGCCCGATGAGTTACTATAGTGAAAATATAGATTTTAAAGAGGTTGTGAAAACACGATGCAAATGTTAAAGACATTGGATCTTGGTTTGAATACCTTATTTTAAAAATAATATTAAGAATAAAGATAATTTCAGAAATGGTTTTATTGTATATCTTTTAAATTTTGGTTTAGATACAAAATCATCCCGAACACACCGGCGTTATGCATAAAATTTTGGGTCATTATTATGGGAATACCATGACTAACATTATATTATAACTAAGGTTTGCATTCTCAAGTGAAATCGAATTTTTATACATCATTGTGACAGAGTCTTTGTACGAATCAAGTTGTTTGTGATAGAATTTGGGTCGAATACCATACCGGTTTGCATTCTGAAATCGAATGTTTTATACCGGCTATAGAATTTGGGTCGATTACCATACTAAGTGACCGGTTTGCAACTAAAAACACACAGAACTATAATTAGATGTCTGGCATTATATCTAGGTTATTCGTGAATGCCGGTATTTTAAAACCGGCATATGTTAGTTCAGTTCGTCAATGCCGGTATTACACTTAAAACATATATGAACATCACTGAAATGGTGCTTAATACTTAGGCACATAATTTAGTTTCCAAATGATTGAGAAATGTAAAAAAGGTAATGCCGGTTCAACGATACCAAGTATTAACATTGGCATGCTCGATATTTATGGTGTGATGCATTTTTGTCTTTAAGCCAAAGTTGGGTTCATGTTCATGAGATATGGTTGGGTATTGGTTTGTTTAGGAATTGGTATGCCGGCACTCAATCTTGGTTTGAATACCACGCATTTCATAAACCGCCGGTATGTTCTTGAATACTTGAATATTTGGTTTAGGGAGGGAAATTTAGATACTATAGTTGTTTGTTGAAACCCAATTTTGGTTTCATCTTTTTTCACTTTTTCGGCATACATATATATATGAATACTATCACCTAATTTTGTTAGGTTACATGATACGGATAGTATTCAAACTACGAGCATCCGTTACAAAGGTTTTTTCAGACCAGAAATGGCGGTTTCAAAAGAAAAAAATCAAATTTTCGACCTCTTTGAAGCATTACCTGTGTGTTGGGTTGCTTGTATGGAACAAAGTTGTGCAATTATCTAGAACATGTTTACTTTCTTGAGTTGGTTCTTCACAAAACATTTCATGGTCAAGAAAATAATGATTCAAAGGTGTTGGTTCATAATTATGTCGATGTTACATTTACGAAGGTCAAAAGATAAACATTATATTTCGTAATCAAATATTCATCCTTGACACCTTGATCATAATAAAATGACCAAGTGTAATACTAGAGAATTAAATATAACCTCGCATTATATTTTCAATCTTAAACGATAAGACAAAATCGGGTCACCCAAACGTAAATTGAATTTTGTTGGTGACATTTTTTTGTTGAAATCAATTTTGTTTTCATCTGATTTTTTTTTTTTTCATTTTCTATGGAATTAGTTTTGGTTTCATCTTGTTTTCGAGTTTTTGCCAACGAAACCAATATTGTTTCATGTTTGGTTTCAATATTTATTTTTTTTATTTTGTTGATTATATAATGAAACTACATTATCTAGTGGAGCGTTTTTGTTTTTATTGGGGTGATCTAAACTAGAAGGGTAAGTTAGATAGTTTAGGTCAAATGGGGTTTTTGTAAACAATTTGTTTTGTTGTGGATGGATAGAGACACCTTTAAGGTTTTAATTTCAAATTTTGTTGACGTGATCAATACCGGAGCATCAAGTTTTTCTTAAAACAAGAATAACTATCGTGCTTGAGAAAAAATAATTGAAGGAGTTGTTGAGGTTTGATTTGTTATCATTAATCAAGATTGAAGATATGATTGTTGTTGTAATTGAGCTATTAAAGATTCGAGGGTGAGAAAATTCATCGTCTAATGTCTCAACTCTTGTTGTTGCAAGTCTCTCACTCATCACAATCATCTTCCATTTTCAAAAAAAAAAAAAAATTCTAGTCTCAAAATTTTTTTCCTTTAAAACTAAAACACACAAATTCAAATAAACATAAACATTGGACACATTATATCCCCCAAATCATTAACCGCTATTTTACTAATCATCGTAAGTAACTTTTAGGTAAGTAACCCCGATTAAAAGTGAGGGTTAAATTAGAATTAAAATTTTATTTAGATGAATGTTATGGGACCCAATAAGGTAACCGGGAAATGATTGATGTCCGTGGGTTGCTATCATCCCGATATTTGGATCCTATTTTGTCATTTAGTCATATGCGTTCTAAATAATCCTTGCATTTTTAGGGGCCAGCCAAAAGGAATTAGGGGCCAACAATAAGACAAAATCGGGTCACCCAAACGTAAATTGAAGCTAGCCATTATCTCGCGTATTTCGTAATGGCGAAATTGTCCTTCCACAATCGGTAGTTAATACTACAATCGGTAGTACAATGTGTTACTTTAACATCCGAATATACTCAATTTTCGAATTTTGGTACTACCATAATCGGTAGTAAATTTAACTACCGAATGTATATCGGCCCCAAAATGAGATTTTGCCAAAATTCTAAAATTTTCGAACTTTGGTACTACCATAATCGGTAGTAAAGTGTGTTACTTTAACCTCCGAATATACTCAATTTTCGAATTTTAGTACTACCATAATCGGTAGTAAATTTAACTTTCGAATGTATATCGGCCCCAAAATGAGATTTTGCCAAAATTCTTAAACTTTCGAACTTTGGTACTACCATAATCGGTAGTAAAGTGTGTTACTTTAACCTCCGAATATACTCAATTTTCGAATTTTAGTACTACCATAATCGGTAGTAAATTTAACTTCCAAATGTATATTGGCCCCAAAATGAGATTTTGCCAAAATTCTAAAAATTTTGAACTTCGGTACTACCATAATCGGTAGTAAAGTGTGTTACTTTAACCTCCGAATATACTCAATTTTCGAATTTTAGTACTACCATAGTCTGTAGTAAATTTAACTTCCGAATGTATCGTCCCCAAAATGAGATTTTGCCAAAATTCTTAAACTTTCGAACTTTGGTACTACCATAATCGGTAGTAAAGTGTGTTACTTTAACCTCCGAATATACTCAATTTTAGAATTTTAGCACTACCATAATCGATAGTAAATTTAACTTCCGAATATATATTGGCCCTAAAATGTGATTTTGCCAAAATCCTAAAATTTTCGAACTTTAGTACTACCATAACCAGTAGTAAATTGTGTTAATAAGTGATGCTTATTATCTACCGATTGTGTTCATGCCCCAAATTCAAAATTTCAAAACTTATAAAATTTTGAAATTTTCTACTTTCAAAATCGGTAGTTTATGGTGTTCATTATCTACCGATTGTTGTTTCAAAAAAATATCTACCGATTGTGCGTAACTTTTAGTACAGAGAAATTGAATTTTTTAAATCAAGAATAATCGGTAGATAACGATCAATTTACCTACCGATTATGGTTGATGTTCTTAAGAAATGATGAACATCAACCATAATCGGTAGGTAAAGTATATTATTATCTACCGATTATGTTTCTGCTACTGTAAATCCAAGACCATCAACCATAATCGGTAGGTAAAATAGATTGTTATCTACCGATTATGTTTCTGCTACTATAAATCCAAGAAAATTTTCGGGTCAAATTTTTGATTTCAAGTAATCAAATCCTAATTTTGAATCACAACTACTATCATCTATTCGTTTTGTTTGTTTAACTCCTTTTTTTTTGATATTATATGTTTCAACTTCAAGGTTAATGAATTTTGGGTTTTAATTTTAAACAATTAATCATAACATTTGTTTGATCGACGATCTTTGTTTTCAATCAAAATTAAAATGATGAAAAAAAAAATTCAATAGGTAGAAAAGAGAAGAAGAAGAATGATCTATAATATAACCGAAAATGGTTTTTCCCCCGTTTCCACCGTCGCACAGGAAAAGACCATACTGTCCCTCCGTGTTTTTAACATTTCTTCGTACTATTTCGTAAATATCCTTCAACTCAGGGGCAATTTAACTGCTCTCTATTTTTATTTTTCTAAATCTCTTCCCATCTCTCGATTATCTTCTCCGTCGAATCTCTTCTCTTCTTCCTCTTCTCTGTTGATTTTCTCTCTGAAAGTCACGACAAAATTGATCCAGCACAGCAAACACAATTTTAACACTCAATTTCATTAATAGATTTCGATTTTAATCAACATAAACTTAACCCTTAAGTTTTGGAAATTGGGAATTTTTGTGACTAAGAACTTTAGAAATTGGGGATTTTTGCGACGAAGAAGAAAGTGAAAATCTGAAAAAGAAATTGAAAGATTTGATGGAGCAGAGCAGGATTTACTCTACTTCTTCGAAATCAACAAATTTTCCTCCAACCTCTTCCAATCCTATCAACATATTAAATTCTCCGCTAATCTAACTAAGGTAATGAACTGAACCTTCTCTTATGCAACTTCTTCTTTAGGTTAGATCCTTTTTGGTTGCGTTTTACCATAATAACAGAAGCAAAATTAGGTTTGATTTGGATTTTAAAATTTAAGTTTTTTTTATCGATTTTGGATCTGGCTTGATTTGGGAAGAAAAAGATTTCCATGTGGATTTTTTTGATTCGGTTAGTCATTTAAAGATTTGGCAATTTGGACCGATTTTGCCACCTTATTCTTCTTCAACAAAATGTAAATGGTTTTGTAATATTCGAAGGTGATGTTTATCGAAGATAAATGGGTACTAGGTTATTTGTTGGTTCGAAATTGATGTTTCATTTTGATATCAAATTTACATTGAAACTAATACAGTTTCTCTCCTACTAGATTTTAAGAATTCAAATGTTGGCGAGAAATTGATGTTTCATTTTGATATCAAATTTCCGAAGTTTTCGTGAGGATGCTAATTGAGTAGGATCATGTTCAAATGTTTGCTTTGAGTTAGATTCTTAAGCTATCTGTTGTTATCTTAACACTTATAGTAAAATGTATGTGAAATCTCTTATTTTGAAGAGGATTAGGGCACATGTTTTGGTCAGAAAAATAGAGATGATTCTTGGTTGTCGCCAAGGAGTGCGATCAAGTTGGAAGAGTTCTGAGAGGATGGTTTGTCTCAAATTTGAGTTTTGAGCAAGAATTCAGTCGATAAAGTTATTGTTCCTAAAGTAGCTAAGCATCCTTTAAATTCTGATAATAACTTGACTTTGTATGACTCCCCACATTATCTACTTGACTTTGTAACGCAGCATTTTTGTGTTTTACAACAGGACCTGTGTAGCACGCTGTTCAACTTCCCATTCGAAGGGGAGCATATTAGCAAAGCTGACTCTGAGATGTTTTTGGTGGAACAATTAACAATTTTCGATGTTGTTGTTCTTAAAACTCAAAGAACAGTTTCTTGACTGTCTTAATAGTTCTACGAGATGCGGGGTAGCAACTTCATTACATATTATTTTAATTTAAAGATACATAACCTTGATATGTGTGTTTAGATGGTGCTTAATTAGGTAACCTTAGTTTAAGTTTATGTGTTCAGATGATGAAATTGAGTTTGTGTACTGTTAGTACAGTCGCATAGTAAGAAGCTGGAAGCTATTCCAAACGAAAAACCCAGTTTTTCCAAGTTAGTCTTTTCGAGATGTCTTAAATTTTAAAAGTTTCTTTTTCGTAATATCACTAATATGTGGCAATTAGTTTCGGTGTTGAGATAAATCAAGATTCATCCGATTTTGTTCAAGTTCTCACATAGCAACATTGAATTTCTTCCAAAGAAATTCTTGTTTTCCAACTGTATTCCATTTCTTATGGAACTACTACTCATCACATGAATTTGATCACAGTGACATTTGAATTTGATCACAGTGACATGTATAAATGCGGACCCGTAGAAGTTCACGAATAAATTCAGGCACATGTCTGCGAACAAGTAAATGGAACCATAGCGCCAGCTCCCTTTCCACCCCCGTGCCATTATGGCACGGGCAATCCACTAGTATGATTATGAAAATAAAGGATATTGGTTTAGATTTAGTACAAAGGTGAAGGACAATATAGACAATTTCCTATTTTAAGACACCCCTTAACCTCCTTCAATAGATGGGAATAAAAAGATAGCCCCTAATTCCTTTTGAGGCCCTAAAAATGCTAGGTAAATAATGACTGAAATTTTCTAAACCATACGTGACTTGGAAAAAGCAATGAAAAGTAGAGACCAGAGAGTCAGACTAAGAGATATTCGAATTAGTTGGTGACACAGGGTCTACCATGGAAATTAACAATTCTTGGGGGAGACCAACAGCTGAGCTGTCGTGATCTTGTAAGGTTATAAATCGTTAAATTAGTAACTATCATTCAACTCTACTAAGGTGCGCACCAAGGATGCTAAAGTCTAAATTAGTGATTTTCAATGGCTCGGGCAATGTTTAATCAACTGTTTTCTACATGATTTATAAAGAACACGAAATTGGGGATAAAAAATCTATTCGAGGGATATGAATTACTTCCCCCAACCAATAGTGTCTGCTAAGGGGTGGTTTTGGGGTGTAAAAATACTAAAATATCCTCCCTTCAAAATAAAAATCAAAAAACTTAAAATCAAAAATCAAAATCAAAATCATATCCCCATTTCCATCTCCACTTCTTATTAATCTCTTTCAGGGTTAGAGCTTTGAAACCCAAATATTCCCCATTCCCTTTCAAATTCTAAACTCTCCCCACTCTCTTTCAAATTCTCTTCTCCTTCTCTGCGGCTCCTCACTTTGGAAACGAATTATTATTTTTTTTTAATTCGGAAGTGATGAAGATCATGCTGCAAGTGATGAAGACCATGCCGGAATTGATGAAGACCATGCCGGAAACTAGTGTCGGCATGCTTGGTAACTAGCATTCAATGCCGTAACTAAGTACCAGCATGCTCAATAGAAATCTATCAATGCCGGTAGTCAAGTGAAAAAAAAAATCAACTTTCTGGATACTTTACATCATGTGCCAAAGATATAAATATTAAAGCAACATACTATCTTCAAACAGGTGCTTAGGCATGCTCGAGAATTAACTAACGTGGAAGTGGACTAATTAAAACCGAGAAAAAATTCAAAACGGAATATTTTTTTACATCGCTGAAGTGATGAAGACCATGCCACAAATAGGCATGTTTGGTAACTAACATTCAATGTCGTAACTAAATACCGGCATGCTCGATAGAAATCTATCAATGTCGGTAGTCAAGTGGAAAAAATATTTAAGTTTCTGGATACTTTACATCATGTGTCGGCAAAGAAATTCAAGCAACATACCATGCCGGTAGCAGTACCGGCATGCTCGAGAATTAACTATCTGTGCCGGCAGTGGACTGAAAACCAGAAAAAAAAAATCAAAACGGAATAGGTCGAACACAGTCAGGAGGGGCTACGCCCCCCCGGACCCCCCCAGACCCCCTGCATAGCGTTCTGAAAAAATAACTTCTGTACCGGCATAGTTTTTGGGTTGAATACTATGCCGGCTTGAATCAAAATGGGGGATAAGCTCGGTGTCGGCATGGTACATGGTATGAATACCATGCCGGTACGAATGGTTCCGACATTGTATTCATACCACGTCCATGCCGGTGCCTAGCTTTTTCAGCTACAAAAATGGTGGATTCAAACAAAAAAAATCAATTTTCAACCTCTCAGCAGCAATTCTCTCTTCACAATCATCCTCCATTTTCCCCCAAAAAAGTTCCCTTTCAAATACTTTTTCTCTCCTTCTACTCTCACCTCACTCACCCAAAATCAAATAAAAACACACACTAATCATTTATCAAAAATCTTATGATTTTACTAATGATTATTAATCACTAATCCTGATAAGTGAGGGGTAGATTTGGCATTATTAAAATATTGAGATAAGGGGTGACCTTGATTTTATATTTGGATCCGGTTTTTGTCCTTTTCCTATATCCCCAATTCCTTTTTTTATCCCCCAATTTCGCGTTCTTTATAAAGGGGATACCAGTCCTACTAAGTGTTAATACCGTTTCATATAGGACAAAAGAATCCCATCGATCATGGCCGTTAGATCGATGAAATGGTGTCAACACTTAGTAAGACTGGTATCCCCTTTATAAATCGTGGTTTTCTAGGGCAATATGAAAATGTACATGGCAAGAACTGGAGGTTACTTTCAAAAATCTATATGGCAAGGTATATAGATTAAAATCAGGCAAAGAAAGGAAGCTAAGTATAAATCATACATGCCGATTCATTGATTACTCGAGCATTAACACTCAAAAACCACCTAAACACTATGTCAAAGTGAGGCTGTTAGATTGATCTTGAATCTGTATTTCAGCATTTTTGATCTTTATAAATTTGGTAAAGTCTTCAAAAGAGTTTTTGATTGGCATATACGCTTTATGCGGGACAATTACAGCCTATTCCAGAAAAGGGGAAAAAAAAGGTAGACCACCTTGTCGTCCATGACAAATAAGTATAAATGTGCATGGAGTAGCTCTCATTTTTGTTATAAGTTTAGAGTTGTAAACTTTAAGTGTTAAGAGTAGAAGTTTGGGTTAACTAATAACTGTAAAGCAATGGAATTCAATGGAATTGTTCAATCTCTTGAGAACAAGATCATCCTTGTCACTGGTTCCACAGGGTATTTATCGAAATGTAAGCACAACGCAATAATTTTTGATTAATTATGTATTTTTTTATGCTTTCCATTTGTTATTCTTCACCTTCTTAATCACGCATCCTTATTCTTCAGCTTTGACATAATTTTGTATGCAGTGTTCGTGGAGAAGTTACTCAGGGTTCAGCCTAACATAAAGCATCTCTTTCTTCTTTTAAGATATGCCGGTGCATCGTCCCCTACTGAGCGTCTGCATAAGGATGTAATAAAAGAGATTAATTTAAACCAAAAACAAAGGGCACAATAAAGAAATGCATTTTTATATATTTAAAAACCTCGTATATTTCAAACTACAAGTCGTATTTTTATAAATTTTATATATTTGGAAAGCCCTTTAAATTAGCTACGCAATGAGCATAAACAATGATATCAAATTTTTGTTTTTCAATTTTTTTTATTATTCTCCAAATTTTGTATCTTTTTCTCCTTAAAAATTAGGATAGCTTAAAATTAGACATATCTTAAAAAAATTGAACAAAACTACAAGAAAAATAAAATGATTGACTAAGTATAAAAAACAACTAATTTTAAAATGAAAAGCACAACATATGGTGTTGAATCACCACCAAATTATTTGCAAAGCAAAAATATACCATGGCATACCTGTCTGGAAAAATGATACTTTCGCGTCGTGTTTGGAAAAATTATACCTTCGTGACGTCTCAGGAAAAATAATATTTTCACCCTACGGCGGAACTAAATTGTGAACACAAAATTTAGTGTAATAATTTAGTGCCAAACCTTGATTAAATAAATGAATATAAACTAAATGCAGGTGACAGGGAAGGAAGTATTTAGAGTGTTAAGAGAAAAACATGGTCTTGGTTTCGAGTCATTTATATCCCAAAAGGTGACTCCTATTTTTGGAGATATCAGTTTAAAAAACTTGGGAATAAATGATTCTGATTTGGAAAAGAAGATGCACAAAGAAATCCATTTTGTTGTCAATTTTGCTGCAACTACAACTTTTGACGAAAGGTATTCATTAACAAATTCTTTTGGAGCAGGCATAATTAGTGTGGATGTCGTACTGACTCTTTTTTGCTATTTGATATTAATCAGATACGATGTGGCATTGGCTGTGAACACTATGGGAGCTAAGCATATTTTGGATTTCGCAGAAAAGTGTGAGAACCTGGAGATGTGTATGCATTTATCTACAGGTAAACTTCAATATACTGAAAATATGTCAATCCCCACCGAAGATCCATACTAATTCACTCAGACCACATGCACTTTTCTTAATTACCACGCTAATCAAAAAATTATGTACACATTTGCAAAAATGACTAATACATTCTGCTCATGCTTCTATGCAACTAAACAATATGGCTTTGTATGTGGATGATCGAATAGCTTTTTGCTGCGAAGAGACGCCTGGAGTTAAATTAGAAAAACCTCTTAGTCAAACATCAAAAGAATCCTCAAAATTTCTAGATATACTTGAAAAAGAAAAGGATGATACAAGATAGATTGGACGAACTCAAAGCTAAACAAGTCTCAAAGAAACAAGAAACTGCTTCAATGAAAGAACTTGGATTTGAAAGGTTTGCAAATCAGAGTGTTTTATCATTTTAAACAAGTATGAGTTTTTTGTGGAACCTATATAGTACGTGCATAAATCCCTTCTTTACATTTCTTTCTTCTTGTTGTTTCCTGATGTTGTGAACAGAGCGAAACTCTATGGATTTTCAAACACATATGTGTTTACAAAGGCAATGGGAGAAATAATAATTGGTAGATATTTAAAAAGAAATTTTCCTGTTGTTATCGTAAGACCTACGGCTGTAACTAGTACCTATAGAGAGCCGTTTCCTGGATGGATAGAAGGCTTCAAGTAGGCCAAGTCAACACCTTCTCTTTCATCAACTTTTTCTAACTTAACTCGACTAATGGTGACCATATGCATCATTTTATTGTCTGTAATCTGCAGATCAATTGATCCCTTGGTGATTGGTGTTGGAAGAGGGAAGTTACCTTGTTTTCTTGGTGCCCATGAGTCATTTTTTGACATTGTAAGTTAAGCTAATTAGCTCTATTATACTCGACTTTTAATTATTTTGGGATCAGATCCAAGTGTAAATTACTGATAGAAATTCCGATTGTACACAGATCCCAGGAGATATGGTGGTCAATACTATAATAGTGGCAATAGTGTATCACGCACAAACTAAAAATCATGTTTTGTCTCGTGATGATGATGTTATTATCTACCATATTGGTAATTCTACACATAGAAAGCCAACGAGGATTGTTCAGCTACTGGAATACGCTTATGAATATTTTTGTGAGAATCCATGGATGGGTAGAGATGCTGACAAAATTGTTAGGCCTGTTTTCTTCCCCACCATGTCTGACTTCCGAGAGCACATCCATAACAATTATGTGGTGCCTATGAAGGTTAGTCAATAAAAATTATTAACTTGACATTTCTAGAAATCGTTTTTGTTCATGATGATTGCAGTTCGACTAATGATTTTTTTTTTCCTTTTAATGAAGGAGCAAAAAGTTCAATTTGCAAAGCGGTTGGCTGAGGTTTATGGACCTTATCTACTATTTAAAATAACGTAAACAATTTCACATTTAAATTATTTCTTGCAGAAAAAGAAAACAAAGAAAAGGATCAAGTAATTTTCGAAATTTTTCCGTAGATTGAAGAAGGCCATAAACTTAAAAAGAAATGCATGAATATTGCAATTAGTGTTAACGTAAATTCTGAATGTTGTGGTTTGCAGTTTTGATACTTCAGCCACTGATCTACTGAGAATATGGATGAAAGCGTGCTACGGAGATGGAGAGGCAGATATATTTGATTTCGATCCAAAACACATAAACTGGAAAGATTACATGATGAACATTCATATTCCTGGTCTCATGAACTATGTTGTTAAACCACATGTAGGATACAATAGCAAGTTATAAGTTCATTCGAAAATTTTATCGGCCACAAATAAATGAAAATAAGCGCAAAAATTAAATCCAGATTATGAAGTTGTGTTAGATAAATGAGAGTCCAACTTTGTGCACCCCTCTAAAACCGGGGTACACATTCCGGCTTTTCCAGTTGATCGATGAATTTTCGCAAAGCAGCCTTGGCTTTCCATTTTTATTTTTATTTTTTTAAATAAAATAAAACATACTCAGTTAACCAATTTGTGCCGCGACTTCCAAAGTTTTTATCTCTAGACAATAATCGAACTCTCTTCATTCTTCTTCATCTCCTTTGTCTCTGCATTCTCTCTTCTATGATCTCATTATATTGATATATCTGTTGTTATTTCTTAGTGTGGTTTGGATCTAGTTATGATGCGAAAAAATCCTTCCGAAATTTTAATCATTTTCATGTGATGGTTATTGAGATCAGAACTGATGAAACTGTTGTTATTTCTGATTCATTAGTGATCTCAATATATTAAAATAATAATGTTGCTTCTTATTCATTTTGATCTCTACCATCATCATCTCTGGTTGATCCTTGAAATTCTACAGCCCACTTCTAGTTGATATGTTTCTGGTGGTCAATTATTTTGCTATTCATCAATCTTGTACTAGGAAGCAATCATCAGCTAACTAGATTAGAACATGAGGAAGTGAGAACTACTGGTCGATTATTGATCTTAGAAATAAACTCTAAGATGGGCAAAGGTTGATAGTGCAGGAAACTCTGCTAATAAACCAAAATAGCAAAATAAAAATAAAAAACCAAGTTTGTGCAGACAAGTATTTAATAACTAACATAAATACCATCACGATAGAGCTTAGCGGTGAATTAGACCTTGTTGTCCACAGTCTAACTCTATTTGCAACTGCATCTGATGTTGCTTCAATTTAGAATCATTGTTAAAAACTATTATGAACATACGGCTATCATCTCCTGCTACGTTAAAATTTAGTGGTGATAATTCATTATAAACATTGGTTAAAATACTTAATATTTGTTGTTATTGATTAACTTTAAGATTTCATATGAATGAACGAATTTGATGTTAATCAGAGATGGAACAGAGAGCTCTCAATGGAGTTTTGGGAGAGAAGAAACACCGAGAATCGTGCAATATTTATTAAAAAAAATAGAAAAAAACACAAAAGATAAGGTTGTATTGCGAAAATCCATCAACCAACGGGAAAAGCCGGAATGTGCACCCCGGTTTTAGAGGGGTGCACAAAGTTGGACTCGATAAATGAGTATCACTGGAGTGTAATAATAACTGATGCAAGTGCAACAACTTTTAATTTTTCAGTTTTTGCATGTTTCCATTGTATAGTTCATTGTAGTCAAGCTAGCTATCTCTGGGTACAAGAATAATACTCCCTACGTCTCACTATTAGATGACCTAGTTCAAGTTTGCACAATTTTTAAGGCAAGGAATGGAATGAGTATTTTTAAGTATTCTTTACAATTATACCCTGATGGATAATTATTTGTAAAATTTAGAAATGATTTATCTCTCAAACTATACCCTGGATTTTCGTAAACTTTATATCATTGAAAAGCATTTTAAAACACCTACGCAACGAGTATAAACATGAATATCAAATTATACATATTTCTTATACTACCGATAATCAATCGAAAGGATAATTTTAGAAATATTCCCTTTGTTTGGTCAACTAATGATGGGACAAAATTTTAAACTAAATAGGTCATCTAATAGTGGGACGGAGGGAGTATATTACAGCTTTGAACGGAAATCTCATAGTTATTGAGTGGACTGGACAACTAGTTCGGTTATTCTATATCGAGTTGGAGATACTCTTTGAATGAACCATTTTTTAGGGACCATGGTTTTTTTGGGGGGACCATGGTCTTATTAGGCCAACCTCCCTATACTTGTAAGGGGTGTCCTAAAGTTAGGTAAATACACATTTACCCTTTACTTTTATTTAAATTAAAACTAACCTAATAACTATATAAATCTAATCATATATTTGTAATCTGCACTAAATGAATCTATTAACCAAAATCAAAAACAAAAACAAAAACGGGGGGGAATCGAAATCAAAATCATAACCGAAATCAAAATGAACTTTAAGTTCGGTTTGATCGTAAAAAGTTTTAAATTTTTTTGTAACCGAACTATTTAATGGTCACACCAAATATATAGTTCAGTTTGATCGCAAGGAAAAATTTCAATTTTTTTGTAACCGAACTTCTTACTGGTAACTAATCATTACTAATCATACTAATCACTAATCATTAAGTTCGGTTTTTGGTCATATAAATTTGGGTAGTTTTAAATTTTTTTTGTAACCGAACTAATGGTCACACCAAATATATAGTTCGGTTTGATCGCAAGAAAAATTTCAATTTTTGGTAACCGAACTTCTTACTGGTAACTAATCATTACTAATCACTAACCATTAAGTTTGTTATTGGTCATAAATTTGGGTAACTGAACTTAATCGAAAAATAAAATAAAATTTCTCGCAAATTATTTTTCAATTTTTTTGTAATGGAAATTCTTAATGGTAACTAATCATTACTAATCGTACTATTCACTAATCATTACTAATCATACTAATCATTAACTAATAACTAATTAATCATTAAACTAACACATTTAATTAAGGAGGGTAATTTGGTATTAAGAAAAAGATTTAGATAAAGGGTGACTTAGGATTACTTATAATGTCTTGTCTAAAATAGAATCATGGTCCCCAAAAAAATGATTCCTTTTGAATTTTGTCCAAAAAGATAGATCTTGATAGACCGGCACCCACACTCACACTCAAGCCCAAGCCCAGCCACCCCACCAGACGGAGATTGCCAATTTCTAATCCATTGATTTAATGACTACAAAGCTTAACACATGGTCATTTATATCCAGCACTTTTTTAACAAGAGATCTTAAAGGGCAACCTATTTCAGAAGGCCGAAGGGGCAATGGTGTGCTTATGGACTTTGAAGTGCGTATATTTGCACAAATTGATCAGATCCATTACCTTGAAGGTTTCTGACATCATGTGACAAAGCTAACTCACTGGTGTGACTGATCAGTTTAAAAGTTAACATATACTTGGGGTTCTTCCAGTTTGGTTTGGACCAAATTATGGCCAGACTCAATGCAGTCTTTAATGGGATATCGGTATCGTTCCACCAGTTGTTTTCGGTGCTCAGCAGCTTGTACTTCATATTTGCTCTCTTCTGTTATCCCTTGATGCTAAAATTTGCCAAATCCTTGGGATTGTAACATTCTCAGATCGACTTCAGATAAAATGGTCGGGATTATTGCCTTGAACACAAGTTATTTCTTGTGGTTGGGACAACTTCCTTAGAAACTCTTTCGCAGTATGCAGGGCCATGTCAGTGCTCAAGTTTTGGTGAGATTTCGGTAAATGTGACAATATCCATGGAGGTAATTTGGATAGCTTATCCTGACGGCTATATCTTTTGTCAGCAAAGATCATTATACCATAATCTTCCTTTGAACGAATAACTCGACCAACACACTGAGCTGCTTGTCTCTTGGCATCAAAAGTCATGAAATCGCTAACTTTTATCTGACATGTTTCCCATAAGTACTCCATGCGTGCCCGCAATACTCTGCTCAATGTGTACTGAAAAGGCACCCCAAAGATGATCACAAGCCTCCCGTAATGTCGATCAAAGTCTATACCTTCCGCTACTTTTCCCCTGGGGACAGA
Organism: Papaver armeniacum; assembly: GCA_023531295.1. Classification (NCBI taxonomy): domain Eukaryota; kingdom Viridiplantae; phylum Streptophyta; class Magnoliopsida; order Ranunculales; family Papaveraceae; genus Papaver; species Papaver armeniacum. The sequence goes on from JAJJWW010015369.1 coordinate 24,267, forward strand.
TAGAAAGACAGCGCCTCTACCACAGTCACAGGCCCTTCGATAGTTATCCAGAGCCAACGTAGTTTGAACCACATCTTGAGTCTCAACGAAAACAAGCTTATGCTGCATTATATCCTGCAGGATCCCCATTTCATTCCAACTACCAACTATGCTCTCCATATATGAGTAAGTATCAAAAAAACAAACAACCCCATCTGGAACAGCCGCAACCATCTCCAGCAAGAGTCGTCCATAATTCCTCGTTACACTTGGATCACTCCTCAAGTCAGATTTTGTGCTTACTGGAAGCTGGTCACTCCCGCGAGTAAGAACCATTGGACAAATGCAATCTCTTGTCACGGACATTGTAAAATTTCGACTGACAACCGGATTGAAATTCAGAAGGCGGGGGTAGAGATCAATTGGATCCAGGGTTCCAGATGTTACCACAACAGATTGAAACCGCTCGAAAACAGGTTTCATGGCAAGGGACGCGTCGTGACAGCTAAGCTGCAATACTGGGTCAGATATATTTGACGTTCTCTCATCAAAGCGTTCGACAGTAACTGAAAAGCCTTTTCTGTAAGTACCCACAAGGGTAGCAAAATCACATATTGTCTGGATACATAAGAATTCATCTGTGTCAGTGATCTCCAGAGTCATCATCAAAGAGCGCAACCGGTCATAACAAAACCTCAGCACCTTCTTGTCAATTCCAGCCTTCTGATCAATTGAATTAGCAAAGGTAAGGAGTCTCTCCATTTCAACATTTTCGCGCAGACACATATCAAGATAACTTATTAATCTTCGCAATACACTTATAAAATGTTTCGCTCTCCGAATGTTTCCTGACACAGACTGCCTTAGTACATCATTTGGCAGAACCGGACTTGCAAGCCAGTCATCTGTAATAGATGTGTTCTCCCTCTGTGCTAAACCTTCCTTAAGTCTCTTGTATTCTTCCTGTAATCTATTGGGATCATTAACCTGCAACCTGTCAATCTCTTGCTCCATCCTGTCCAAATTCCTTGTAGCACCATCAAGTGTTTGCCGTCTCACACTCACACTAAGAGCTTCAATGCACACGTTATCGATATTCTGAGCTTCATCAAACACAACAACACACTCCCTTTGCATCTCTTTAGACATAAAACCAGCCACCTTCGGATCAATCAAATACTGATAGCTGCATACAACCACATTCGCACATTGTACCATACGCCTTGACAAATAATAAGGGCACCATCCTTTTTCCTTTCCAAATGATCTTAAATCCTGCAATGTATAAACCCCAGGAGGCAAAACAGCATTCGAACCAGCTTTCTCATAATTCTCAAACAAATCACAACCTGCAATGCTCGGGTTATCAACAGCAGCTTGTCGTACCCAACTCGCTGTCAACTTCCGACAAGCGGCATCAACCGAATCCCGCGAATCAATTGAATTCACACTAGGGTTTATACACAAATTCTTCCGGGAAGATAAACCCAAAGCTACAATTCCAGCTTCAGCACCAAGATGTTTCAACTGATATTCATTCAAAACCCTTAATTCAGCCAACACTTTTTCCATTTCATGAACTGTTCTTGTACAGTAAATAAGTTTTGGTGACTGATCCTTAGGTCTTGAAAGTGAATAACTAGTAATTAACGAGAGTAAAGCAATGGTTCTTCCGGCAGCATTAGGCATACCCAAAAGACAATGTCCCTTTGCATCAAGTGTTCGTTTCAATTCAATCATGTACTGATACTGCTCTGGGTATATTTTTTCGTAGGGGAAGTAAACAATGAGATTATCGATATTAAATTTCATGATCGGAAAATGTTTTGAAAACTTTGGCCGGAAAGTTTTTCTTCGGTGGTGGTGGCTCTGTTCCGGAATGGAGAGGCACTGCTTAAGCAGTGATTTCGTGTATATATAGGCCTCTAATTCTTAAATAAGGAAATTATCCCAAAATAGAAACCAGTAAATTATTTAAAATTACCAAATTGTCCCCAGTAAATTCTTTTATTTGTCCTGAATCTTTTTTTTTTTTCTGATCGGAATTTTCCTGAATTCTTAATTTTCTGATCGGAGTTGTCCTGGATTTCTTAATGGAAAAAAATCAAACAAGAACGGCTGAAGGTGCACTTTTAGTTGATGTTTTGGGGGAAAAGAAGCTATAAAAAAAAATGGTAAACCCAACTTCTAAATAAAGTTTCCTTGTCTTAAGGCTTAAGCTTGAGAAGTGCATTTCAATACAAACAATGACAACCAGTCTTCAAAAGCTTAGCATTACAGTCAAGATAATCAAAACGTCCAAGCCTTCACTAAAACAAATTTCCTTCTCAGTTAGTAGACCGACTGACGACTACAAATAGGCACTCATGATATTCGACAATCACCATCTTCTTCATCTATCCTCTTCTAAACCTTAACTGGAATAATATCCTCAAAATCTCCGAAGAACTCATAACATGTCTACTCCACAAAACTTTCCTTTCTATTACTTTTCTCCACCACCTCCTCAGTACTACCCAAACCTTCCGTATGTTATGCCGCCACCATCAACTCCATCCTGGTCTGTCACACCACCAAAGCCACCTACTCCAGCAGTCTCACCCCCAGCACCAAAGCGACCTACTCCTACAGTTTCACCACCATCACCAAAGCCGCCAACTCCGATAGTGTCACCACCACCACCACGCAAGAAGCCAACTCCACCAATGGCACCACCACCAAAAAAGCCACCAACTCCAGCAGTGAGAGCACCACCGCCACCCCGTCATTTCAGTCCCCCACCATCTCCCATGATAAAACCGCCACCCCGTCCTCTTGCCCCACCTCCTCCTCCTCATATCACTCCACCATCACCTGGACCATCACATCACACCACCATCATTATCGTATTTGTATCCTTGGGTGGTCTATTCTTTCTTGCATTCCTCTCGGTAGCTCTGTGTTGCTTTATTAAAAAGAAGAAGAAGAAGACATCTCAAAAATCTGAGATCATAAGCATTGATGGGCATAGAAAGGTGCAGGAAAAAATTGTACCTGGCCCAAATGGTACAGAAGCTGTAATGCTTACCATTGATGAGGATATCCATATTCAGGAAGCAATCAAGAAGAATGAAACAATTGGTGAAGGTTTACATGCAAAGTCTGTAGAGAGTAATGTAGTCCCCCATGGCAATGGTAATAGCTCTGCAGAAAACACTTCGCGAACTGCTGACGTTGGAGCATCTTCTTCCAATTCTAATCATTAACTTCTCGACAATTAACCATAAGGTTTACCGGTTGAAACATTTGCATGGTTAACGCTTCATCAACTAAGAAGCATTTGTGTTGTGTGATTTCCTGTTCTTTTTTCCTTCCACACTGAAAATAAGTTGTTCGAATAAGGACAATCATTGATTCATTGTACTTGTGATAATTTTTCTTTAAACCCATAACAGGAAATATAATAAGATGTAAAAAAGAAGTTTGGTGCTATCTGAAATCATATATGAAATGGAGTCACTTACTCATATTAGTACACCCAATATAGATTCTAGCTGTAAGTCGGATCTTTTTAACAAATCAATTCAAAGAAACTGGTCGAAAAAGAAAATAATTCGTAGAGACTAGTTACATACAGGGTTAAGTTAAGAAATTCACCATTTTAAAAGAAGAAATACTACACTGTGACATTGTTAAACAAGATGTGCATATGTTCAATAATTACTTGACTACAGGGAAACAGCGAGGAAGTTATTACTGATGCTTTTACCAAAGTAATTAAAAGATCCAATCCTGACCTAGCTTCAGCCAGGTAAAGGTCCTCATTTAGGATTCCATGCTTGCCTAAGCAAAGAAATTATCGCACATGGGCTTAATGTTTCTTAGGTAGTTACTTATGATCCTGATTCCAAAAGCGCAGACTAAGAGTCTTAATAATTTTCAGTCTGTAAAATGACAGAAAAAACGTTTCATATACAGTATCAAGGATAGGAATCTTGATACGTACAATGAATTCTAAGAGTCGCACAACAAGCTCAGATTAATCGAGACAAGGGCCTTAGCTTCTGGCTTGATCAAACTAGATTTAGTATTCTAAATATCTATTTCACACACTTGGCTATAATGAGGAGATTAAGGTTGGAGCTCTGTCAGACCAAAAACTATCACTTCACTCAAACACATCTCCAAACCATCAGTTGGTCCCACATGTGATTTGTATTTGGTTCTCTTGTATAAGTTATCAGACTTGGAAAATACACTATTATGACTTACAGGTACAAAAGAAAACTTCCAATGTATGGCAACTCCAGCAGGTTGTGTCTCCTTCGAGAGGCATAGTTTCGCAGTAGATGAGATCTGAAATTAGAGAGCAAAAATATAGTAAATAAGGATAATTACAGGTTCGTAATTCTTATGCTGTTGAAGGCCGTGACGAAAAAAGAACAAAAACTAAAACAAAAGGAGTAAGAGGCAAATAAGGACAAAGACTAACAAATGGCTACAACAATCTATGAAGACAAAAAAATTAAGAGTGGAAGGCACATAAAGGAGGACAAGGCTAGCTTCTGATAGTGGATACCAGAGCATCCTAGACTCCATAAAAACCATAGTAGAGAAATCGTAACTATCCAAAGGATATATGGCTGTGGAAAGAGTTGACATTTCAGGAAACTTACGTGAATGAAGCAAAGAATAGTAGCTCAGCGTACTGACACTGAATCATCTCACTAGCATGTTATTCTCAATTTCTAAAACAAACAAAATAGGTCTCTCTGCATGTAAAATGTTGAGGTTGAAAAATCCAATTTGCTAGTCAGGTTTCCTTATGCATTTGAGTGCTAATTATGACAACTTAGAATGAGAGACGAGAAAGTAAAGACTTGCAGATCTTCCCATCAACGTTCCTCAAGTTTCTTCCAAGTATTTCATATTAACAGGCACAACCAACAAATACAGCAAACTAACTTCAAATAAAACGAATAGGCACACCCCAAAAAGTATAGCAAACATCATCTTCTCCTGCTCTACTGAATCTGACCCTCCATACACATAGACACGCGCCCCACCTTCATTGAAAAGAACGTTCATATTCAGGAAGCAATAAAGAAGAAAGAAATAGTTGCAGAAGGTTCAGGTACCAAGCAGCCTGTGGAGAATAATGAAGGCTCAGGAAGCAATATTTAGAAGTTAGGGGATCGTCTTCAAGATCCAATCATCAGCTTCTTCAAGATATTCCCTGGTTACAAGTTTTCTACTGCGTAATGAGGACTATCTATATCTTTGAAAATACAACATAAATCATTCTCTTAACGTCTACCGAGTTGATTAAAATAAACTCCATGGGTTTTTTTGTGATAATTTTCTTATTATTAATCTATCGGAATCCAAAAATGAGCATTGCTTCGTCTTCGACCTACCTGGAGTCTAACTAAATAAATTGGTAATTTGAAACTTTACATCCAATCCAATCACACCAGATGAAGAACAACTCTAGTAGTTGTGAGCAAAATAATATGAACACCAGAAAACAAAATCACAATCTAAACATTGTCGAGGAAAAATAAACAAACATGACTATGAAGTAGCAAATAAGTGGAAACATGACTTACAAAGGCACGAGACAATTTTAACTTTTTCAAACTCCGTGCTGTCTAATCTCTTATAAGAGCAGAGAGGAGGCTCTCACCAAGTTTGCATGAGATGATCTGAAAGTGAATGAAAAATCTCAGAATAAGCTAATTACTAACATTCACAACTATTAAATGTGTCATTAAGGACTGTAACTGCAGAACAAAGTCAATGACATTGAAGGAAATGCTGAAAGGAAGCAAAATGGAGACTCAAAAGCTACCTTCTCATGTCACGAGATTACTATCATGTCATACACTCTAAGGTTTATCAGTGAGGACATATTGTTCCTCTTCAGATAACCCATTTTTATGGCTTCACTGCAGAACCATTCACTTTTCCCCTTGAAGATGCACTACTAAAGTATCATTGTTTCAGGCAAGATATATCAGTTGGTTCAGATTGTAGCTTCATATAGATACAATTTAAAGAGAAGCTTCCAAGATGCATTCTGAAAGCAATTTCCTTGGGTATTTTCTCATTTTCCCTTTCACGGAAACGAAACTTTGGCTTCTATAAAAAGTAATCCGATTATTCATAACCTTGAGGCAACATCATTATCTTGCTCATCGTGTCTAATGTCTCATATGCCATTTTCATCTGTGGAAGAGACACGTCACCTTGAAAGAATCTAAATATCCTATCATTGATATTAATCCAACTGAGACCAGGTGTTTTGACTAAAGCCAACTCCTTCATCCTTGATCGTAATTTACGAACATTATCCCACCTACCAACAGACTCATATATATTAGACAACGCGATATAGTTACTAGAATTACGAACTTCCAATTCAAAAAGTCGATAAGCAGCAATTTCTCCAATCTCCATATTTTTGTGAATTCTACATGCACCAAGTAGAGCACCCCAAACACTAGCAGCTGCTTCTCCTGGAAAATTCTTTACTAGTTCTAATGCCTCCCCGAGATGTCCAAAACGGCCAAGTAGGTCCACCATACAAGCATAATGCTCCATACCAGGTTTTATTCCAAAATCCGAACTCATTGAATTGAAAATACTTCGACCTTGATCAATAAGACCAGAGTGGCTACAACTAGAAAGGATAGCTGTGAATGTGACACAATTGGGTTTGAATCCAGCAGCTATCATTTCCTCAAAAAGAATTAATGACTCCTCTCCCTTCCCATTAACTCCATATGAAGATATCAATGTGGTCCAAGTTACAACACTCAAGTCATTCATGTTCTTGAAAACCAGCCGTGAATTGCTTAAGCATCCGCACTTGGCATACATATCAATTATAGCATTCCCAATTGCAATATCCCTACTAAAACGTAAACTCTTAACTACTTGCCCATGAATTTCTTTCCCTTTCATCAAGTCTCCTTCCTTCCCACAGGCACTCAAAATGCTCGGTATTGTCCTCAAATCCATTTTCAATCCTTCCTCCTGCATTTCTTTAAAACAAAATAGTGCCTCTTTTGAGAACCCAGCTCTGACAAAACCCCCAATCATCGAATTCCAAACAACAACATCTCTAACCACCATTTTCCCAAACAGCCTATTCGCATCAATCAAGTTCTCACATTTAGCATAGAAATCAATTAACGAACTCCTAACAACAACATGGTCTTCAAACCCAAGTTTAATAACCCAAGAATGTATCACCTTACCGATACAAGAATCTCCAATTCCTGCACAAGCCTTAAAGATTGATGGAAATGTGAAATGATCAGGTCGAAGACCTGTTTTCAAAAACCCATCAAACATCCTTAAAGAATCGTGATAAAGAGAATTCTGAACATAAGAGGAGATCAATATGTTCCAGGAGTGCATATTTCTGTCAGTCATTCTATCGAATATGTATTGAGCATAATTAAGGTGGTCATTGCACCTAGAGTAGACTAATATGAGATCAGTTTGGAGAGTGAGGTTTTGATACAAACCATTGATGAGGATTTGAGTGTGAGTTTGCTTAATCTGGTTGATTGCTGACAGAGGAAGACAGTTTCTCAGGATTGAAGACAACCCCACTACTCCCATTGCTTGTGACGGAGGAAACAAATGAGCTCAGCTGCCTAATAATGATCAGACTGTTCTCCATCCAACCTCTACAGCTGGAACTACGGACGCGTCACGTGGCGTGTCTGCACGTGGGATACGTCATGTGGCGTGTCTGCACGTGGGGCATGTCACGTGGCGTGTCTGCAATAGTAATTCCGGTTTTGATGTGTGAAAGCTTGATAGGTTCGAATGTTTGAAATATTGAAATTCCCTGGTAAGTCCCTCTATAAATTGTCGTAATCTTCAAACAATTCAAGACACCAAAATTCACTTAAATTTTCTCTTATAAAAATGGCTGAAAAAGCGATCACACTTTTCTGCGATGCAAAACTTGAAGTTGTTGTTTCTAAGATATGTGGGAGTTTTAAAAAGATTGAAGATTGTAAAAGGGAAGTGCAAGTTTTAGAAGTTGCTCCAAGAAAATGTTCCGCTAAAAGGCAAAGAAAAGCTCCTGTTTTGAAACTTAACAACAAAAAATTCAAAAACAAAGGTGAAACTGTCAAAGAGCACGTTGAATGGAAAATAAGTCAAATGAAGATAAACAGGAGGCCGAAACTTGTACTTGATTTTTATTAAAGTTTTTAATATTGTCGAAGTTTATATCTTGTAAAATTTGCAGTAATATCAATGAATGAAAATGTTTATATTTTAAAATAGATTTCCACTTTAGATTACGTGAAATTTATTACCATTTATTTAAACTTGCAAATAACATCAAAGTACATTTTAATAAACCACAACAAAAACATCAAACTACATCAAATCCAGCCACATTCTCTCTGTAAAGTTCATAGCATTCAAAATGCGTAAACTCTCTCCCGCTTTCTTCGGTAAACTTGGTCAGAGCGATGGTTTTCATTTCTTCGTTGGATAATCCAGAATTGCTACGATGAACCATCCACAATATTTCCGTATAATGTTTGACTTCATTACTGATGAATGCAATTCTTAGTTCTAGGCTCTTACTGTTTCTTATTGCTTCGTTCCGCGAAAATAAAAAATGTCCCAATACTCTTTCCCAGAAATGGTCATGGTTCATTGGTTTCGCCATACGATGTAACCAACATCGAACTAGAGCAACATCTTCTTCCACTGTAAATTCCGGCAGCGGCACTCGAGTGCAGTAACGATGTACTTGAGATGGACCATCTTTTAGAATTCTGAAACACGCTTCGAAACAAAAAGGCTTACCGTGAGCTTCCTCCCAATTATCAAGAGCTGCTTGGATCACTTCTTCTTCAGTTACACCGATCAACTTTTCTCGATCAATTTCCATTACTTGTTCAAGAAATGGCTGGACTGCAAGCCTAATACGCTGAAAACGAGCACGCAATTGACGAGCATCTCGGTTTCCTGGGTTTCCCGTCAATGAGACGAACATTGAAAACACGTTCTCCCAAAAAGAACTATCATGAGAAATAACAACACCAGTGATTACCCTATGAAAGAAATATGCTTTGCATAGAGTTATATCCTCTTCTTCGGTAAACTTGGGACCACGATTTCTAAGAGACATTTCTGCAAAAGAGGAGGATAGATATAAGAAAGAAGAAGAAGAAGATGTGATTTTGGAGATACAATGAATGAATGAATTTTATAGGATTTGAGAACGAAAAATTTGCCGTTTGAAATGGAAATTTAGTCGTTGGCGTTTGCTGTAAAGTCTCGGGCGACATTAGTAAAGTCGCCCAAGAATTTCCTATGAGCGCCCGTTTGAATTACCAGCGCCCAATTTCTATTATAAATTTCCAACCCAACCGATTTCTCTCTCATTATCCACCATGTTTTCTAAAGGCAAAGCGAAGCAAATATTATGTGTCGAAGCAAAAGAGGTTTGCCCATTATGTTTCATGGATAACCACAGTCTTATGCAATGTCCTTGGATGTATTCAAAGTGTCCGCAGGAAGGTTGTTCATGCATCAGAATGGTGATTGAATCACAACCGGAAAAGCTCAGGTATTCAAAATGTCAAGATCCCAATTGTCCAGAGGAACCACATATGCTAGATGATGATATGAAGATTAAAAAAGAAGAAGAAGAAAAGATTGCAACAATGTGCAAAAACTTCAAACTTAAAGCCAAATTGAAGAAGGAGTTATTACACTGCAATCATTGTGGATATGGAAATCACGAATACAAACATTGTCCACAGAGAATCAGTTCATGCTCAAAGCCCGGTTGCAGGACTTTTATGCATTTGCGGACTTCTTCTGAAGAAGACACATATGGAAGGCATTTTTTGGAATGTCTCAGGTGTTTTTCGGTGGAGTGGGATGATTGAAGTTGTAGGACAAATCGATTCACTATGGTATTATGTTATTTAATTTGTTGTTTATTAGGTGTTATTATCTAAAACCATCAATATCAAGTAATTTAAATTTCACTTCGATTAAACATTGCACCATCAATTTCATAAATAAAAACATACTCCATTGAACAACCACATTAAATTAAAACAACTACTACATATGCGTCAATTCTCAGCGGGTGGTGGAATTCCTAGGTTGATGTAGGGATCGTATCTGTTGAGCACCCTAAGAATGTTGAAACAAGCATGGAAGGCGAAAGGACGACCGCGATGAGATGCTGGCCACATCGCTAGAGTTCTGGGCAACACTTCATGTTCGGCTTCACCGTTCAGCTTATTTTGGTGATTCAACATTAGTTGGGCGACAAACTCCAATACATTCGTTCTAATTACACTAAAACGATGGACCAATCCGTGACAATCACGCCCACGGATGTTCCCGGTTTTGATGGTGAACATTCCGTAACATTTGTCCCGGTAAAGTGAACATCGAATCGGGTACATTACGCATTCTGACTTCTTGTGTGTGAAAAACAAAGGCTCTACAAATAGCTAAATCCTCTTGTTGTGAGAATCCAACACGAACTGTAGGAGGCATTTTTGACAGTGAAGAAAGTGTAGAATGTGTGAATTTAGAGTTGAAAGTAGGAGTATTTATAGAATTCAAAAACTGTAGCCGTTGGATCAATAAGTTTTGCAGCCATTCATATGGAGCCGTTGGCGCCATCGAGGCTGACGCAGGAGTCTCAGCTGAAGTCGATAGCGTTAGCATCGAAAACGCGCGTTTTGGTTGAAACCGCGGGCGTCACCTGTGCTGTCGCCCGAGTTATTGGTCATGGCGAGCGTTCTTGCACCAGACGCGCGCCTACTGGAATGTCTCAGTGTTCAAATGAACAGATCTGTTCATTTGAACATCCATTTTCTTGGTTTGTTCATCCCATAATGGGATCAAAATGAACAAACTCTAAGTTTGTTCATCCCATAGGAATTGCTCTAAGCAAGCATTGTTGCAGGATAAGGCCTATTCCTATGCACATGCCAAAACATGATATTTGGCATATATGCACCCACTATGGGTATGTCAAACTGTCAAACTCATATGCCAATATGTTTTTCCTGGCATATAGGCATACACGACAGAGTTTTCAGCGAGCGATAGAGTCTCGGTCGCTCGATGGTCTTGAAATCGCCAGCGTTAGTCAAGCTAACGCTCGATAGTAAAATCAACGCTTATCAGTCCCGTATCCAACGGCTACAATTTCCCCCCTCTATAAATACCTAATTTCAAACTCATATCAACTCACACCAGAAATTCTAAATCTCTCTAGAATTTCTTAATCTCTCAATCTTTTTCAAATCTAAAACTATCACACCTCCTCTACAAGAATATATTTTCTTGTAAAATGGATTCACAAGCGCAAACTCAAGGCAAAGGTAAGAAGAACCGAGTTCGTGGTACAAAATACAGCATGATAAAAGATGAATGTGTTTGTCGTAATTATGTTTTTTTTACCCAAGATTGTATCGGTGGTGCACAACAACATGGTAACACCATGTGGGATAATATATTTCAAAAATATGAAGAACAAACCATGAACATCAATGGTCGTGATGCAAAAGGATTGTCAGAACACTTCATTGTAATCAACTGGGAAGTAGCTGCTTATGTTGCATTGATAATGCAAGCCAAGAGAAAAGGCAAGGACATTGGTCATACTGATGTTGATTTTGAAAGAGAGGTTCGTACAGATTGGCAACGAAAACATGGTAAACAGTTCGCTTTCGAAAGTTGTTATCATATTTTGAAGGGTTTGAACAAATATAATCCAGATTACTTAGCAAATAATCAAATAGTACCTGAAAAGTCACCATATAATTCTTCTCCCTCAATACCAAATTCTTCACCATTTTCACAAGGTCCATCAAATTCTTCACCAGATACCCCTACAAGCTCAAATTCCAACGTAGTTTTCAATAATTATGTTGATGGTAATAATAAGGGAAAACTTCCAGGGAGGAACCAGGCAAAACTGGCTAGAAAATTAGCTCAAGAATGAGGGAGTTCCGGAGGATTTAACATGGCGGAGTTTATGGAACATCAAAAGACCGTCGAGAAGCAAAGATCCATTGAAAGGAAATTTCAAAACCGGAAGAGTAAGAAAAGTCGTCTTTCTCAAGAAAAATTTGGGTTTGACTATGACAAGCATAACATTCTTCAATCTAACACCTCAATTATGAACGCCCAACAAAAACATGTATGGAAAATCGAATTTGACAGGATTCAAGCACAGATTGAAAAGCAAGCTGGATTTACTATCAACCGTGATGAAGATGATGATGATGATGATGAAACTGGTGATGAATTTGATGAAATAATTCCTCTAAATGATTAATGTACTAGTTTAGTACTAGTTTAATGTAACAGTTTAAGTTTTCATGTTTTAGTTTAAGTTTTAATTTGATATGTTGTTATGCATTCCAATTAATATTAGTTTGAAATGCAATGTTGAAGTTTATTAATTAGAAAAATAACAATACATAAAACATTAAGAAAAATACATAACATAACTTAGACTTAAGCTAAAACCTTAAAAATAAATAACATAACTTAAACTGAAGCTAAAACATTAAGAAAAATACATAAAATCATCTTCCATGCTCTGCCCAAAGATTCAATCTCAGATCATCTCTTAACTGGTCATACAAATTACGGTTTTGAATGTAGTTAGTCATTTGACCATAATTCCTTGCAGGGAGACCTCTTTCAGGACGAATCTCCGGCCTCAAATCTTCATCATCATAGTTAATCCAATCCAAATCACGCCGGGTTTCTTGAATTACCATGTTATGAAGAATTATGCAAGTGAGCATAGTCTTGTGCATTTCACGAGGACTCAACCCACGATATGGGCCACAAATGATAGCGAACTTCCTCTTCAAAATTCCAAAAGCGCGTTCCACATCCTTCCTCAGTGCCATTTGGGCATCGTTAAAATATCGGTATGAAAGGCCCAATGGACCAGCAGGAGGCTGACGGTAGCATTGAACCAAGGTGGACCATTTTGGGTAGATACCATCCACAAGATAATAGCCATGAGTGTATTGATGACCGTTGATCATGAAACAGACAGATGGAGAAATTCCATACTTCAAATCTTCAAACAGAGGCGACTTGTGCAAAACATTAATATCATTTTGTGAACCCGGAAGACCAAAAAAAGCGTGCCATATCCAACAATCATAAGAAGCAGCAACTTCAAGGATAAGTGTTGGTCTTGGATAATGACCTTTATATTGACCAACCCAATAAATAGGGCATCCATGCCATACCCAATGCATACAATCGAGACTACCTAGCATTCCTGGGAATCCCCTTTCCTCATTCTCCCTTAATATTTGTCTAACATCTTCGTAGGTTGGTTTTCGTAAATATGTTGGACCAAAATGATTAATCATTACTTCACAGAACAATGAAAGGTAAGTGTAAGAAGTTGTTTTACCCATACGAAGGTACTCATCGTTCGCATCCGCTGGAGTGCCATAACCTAGAATCCTTAAAGTCGAAGTAACTTTTTGTTCAGGACTATGACCTTTAATATTCAGTGCATCAAACTGTTAATTGAATTGAGGTTCTACTCGACAAAGCTCTTCAATAATCTTTTTCACCAGATGACGAGGCATGCGGAATCGACCTTGAAAATCTCGATCAGAATACACACAATTGGGAAGAAAATAATCGTGCATGAGCTTTTGATAGTAAAATTCCCTCCCTCGATACGTATATCTTCTTGATAATACTTCTTTGGGCTCTGGAACTCTTGGTATTTGACCCGTATGTACAAGCATCAAAATTTTGATTAGTTTATTATCTTCAGCTTCCTCTTCGTCAATTTCTTGCAACCTCATACGATACCTTTCTTGCTGTAACCTGAACCGATTCATAATAATATCCCTTTCTTCATTGGATAATTAATGAAACTTAAAATTGAGAATATAGGTGAAATATATGTAGAAGCAGGTGTGAGTTATCTAGAGAGGTAAAAGGGCGTATATATAGGAACCATATTTTTGGCATGGGGAAATAGCCGTTGCGCTAGAATAACCATGGCATGGCCGGGCGATAACCATTGTATCGCCGCTCAGTAATTTACATTATTATTTAAAGCGAGCGATTTTAACAATATCGGTAGCGTTAAAGTCTTTAACGCCAGCGATATTGTGAATATCGCTAGATAGAAAGTCAGTCGCTTATTGGTTTTCCCATAGTGGCACAGATGGTTTGCCATGCCACCTGGCATGCCAAACACCATTTTTTTGGCATGTGCATAGGAATAGGCCTAAAGAGAGAAAAGAGCTGTCTCTAGTTCTAAGATCTAAGAATAAGCATAACCATTTTTTCCATGTTGTTCCATAAACAGGACTCACATATATAGATTCAAAAAGAATGCATAATCAACAAGACCACCCTACCGGGGAAGAGACCAACCCTTAAGAGATGAACTAAGCCGTAAACCGTAAATAGGATTTTAAAAACTGGAGTACTAAGGGTTTCCCTCACTTGCTTCTGCATCTTTATGATTTCTGTCAGCTTGTTATTCTTAGTTCATGGATCAATAGCCATGGGAGTTATCCGCCTCTTGGCAGGTTTATTTGAAACTGGAGCACTAACAACTGGAGCACTAACAGGGTTGGGCGATGCTTTCCCTTCACTTGCTTCTGTCTCTTTCTTATTTCTGTCAGCTTTGGAATCTGCTTCAACAACAGTATTAGTTGCATTAATCACTTCAGTGGGGACCTGATCAACTGGATTCTTGATTTCGTCCTTGGCCTTCTCAGCTTCTAGAAAAGCAGTGAAACAAGTTTCGTTTAGACTTCAATGAAATTGAGGAAATAGAGGGCAACAGCTTATGCGAGACTAGGATAGCTAAACTTGACAAGTGACTTTTAAAGGATAAAATTCTATTTTCATTCACGTAAAGAAACAGATCAAAGAAATATTTTCACACATGCTGAGAGTGAAACTGATATCAAGGATAATTTCAATACTAAATTGTATGGCAGTCAGCTATGGAGAAAGCACAAGATAACAACTGGATTTCTAAGAAGCAAAATCCTCAGAACCATTTTAACAACTTTCGGATTCTCAGTTGTAGCAATTGCTAAAGCCTGTGAGGACTCACACCAAATATGGATCAGAGTGAAGGGAGCGAATTTGGAAATTTTGAACACCCACTTGTTTCATAACAAACACTAGGCATATAGTTGTTTAAGAAAGTGGATTACTCGACAAAGTAAATACAATACTTCAATGAAGGGGAGCAGGCGGGGTTGACTACAAGTTCTACCATGGGCAGGTTTTATTGCAAGAATCATCTACAAGGTGCAGAGAACATCCTCACAAAATATCACCCCCTAGGGAGTAGTTGACAAAATCATGTGCACAAAAGCATTTGATATCATTGTTGAGTTTTTGTACAACTTAGAAATAAAATGAGGAAAACAAGCCAAACCTGAAATGGTGAAAGGTGAACCAAGATCATCACTATCGAACTCTACAAGGGTGCAATAACCATCTTGAGAGGACAATGCTAGATATCTGGCATCAGGTGACCTTCCAAACCAAAAAAAGAGAAAATAAAATGAAATCAAGAGGATTACCATTTAAAGATTGTTCTGATAAAAAAAAATCAAGTGAAGGAACGATAAAAATATCGGAAGGCATGAGGAGAAAGGAAAAGAAAAGATAAGAGAGAAAGACAGACAGACAGACAGACAGAAAAAACAAATAAATTCAGGGTCACTATACCAAGAAATGTCTGTTATGGCTGCATAGTGAAGGCCAGCAAAAATTGCAATAGGAGGAACGCTCTCAGTGTCATAGATGTATAAAGAGTTCAACGTGGCCACGGCAAAAACATATCGATATGGGAGCTTGAAAAATTCGCCTGCTTCATTATCAAAAACTCCCAACAGTTACTATAAATTAAAGAAGGTAACCAATAGTATCAGCACAATAAATATCATAGACAATCAGTTAAACTACCTGATTTGTGTGCCCTTAGGCTAAAAACAATGGGGCAAAAGCGTACTGCAATAACGGGTTTTCCCGATGCAGGGAGCTGTAAAGCAGGCCTGGAAAAGAGAAGCAACATTGAGAACAAGCATTGAATGAAATATTAAAGCATGAAACAAAATGGAAATCCCCCACCACAAATGGGTGAATTTCTTACCTCGAAAGATCTTTTCTTGAAAATATATATGCAGTATTTACTGAGTCAGATGTAGAAGAGAATTTGTAAGACCCTGATAAAAAAAACAAATGAAGAAATGTTACAAGCGTAAAGACAATGAAATTGTAACCATTAATGCCGATAAATATTGTGCAAGTTGCAGTAAAGAACATGAATCGACCACAAAAAAATAGAGATGAGACGACCACTAATAGTTAGAGGTTATAAAACTAGAAAACGATGGCAGTTAGCACCAACAATGCAAAATGCAGGTTACATACACATATCTAAATAAGTCAAACTAATACATGCAGAAACCTGTTACGCAATTGTAGGATGATAGATACAGAAATATGCTAAGATAAATTATTAAATTTAATAACTTCGAGTGGAGTATTTCACTAAGGTCCAAACCTGCAGGCACCACTAAAAAAGATCCATCAGGAGACCAAGCTAATCTCCGAAAAAAGGATGGTAATGTCTCGTCATGAAAGAGATGGGTTTTAGTTGACAAAATCTGGAAGAAAAAAGATGAATAAAAACACAACCTCCATAACATGTAAGAGATCCACCCATAATTTGCATCACTAAGTTTGATACAGATAGTCTAAAGTTCCTTACCTTAGAATCAGCTGGAAGTTGTTGTTCAGCCTTTGTAATAACATGCTGAGCTGCATAATTTGATGTCTTGAGACCTTTTGACGTAGTTAGAGGCTTATTTCCATAGATACGACAAGTTCTATCAGAACTGAGGGAAGCAACATAGTGACCCAAGGGATCCCACGACACTCCTTGAACATAATGCAAATGACCATCCAAAATCTGATGAACAGAACCTTCGATATAGAAAACAACCGAAGTTATTAATGATTGACAGATTTGATAACTGACAAATGTTTCAGCCATGCTGTAAGTATTACCTTTACAGACATCCCATATGATGCAGGAGTTGTCGACGGATCCAGTAATAAGATGTGCATCATCAGTAGACCACTCCATGTCCAAGACATCCTTGCGGTGAAACCTAACCAGCAAAACTTTAGTGGAATACACAACTAACGTGAATAGAAACAATGTTTCACTGTTTTGTAAAGGTCCATATAGAATCGTACGATAAAGATTTTAGCACTTTCCACGTTTGGCCAACATCAGTTGGGTGTAGCTTCCATATGATAAGCTCACCTCCTAAAATTTGAGAAACCAATCAGCACATAAGGGTCCAACTAAATAACATCAGATTGTCTATATTGGACAAGCAAAAAAATGGGGGTTAAACAATCATCTACGCCAACCAAAGGATCGTTTTATGTTGAAATTCATACCATCCGCACCAGAAGCGAGTAATCCTCCTGCATCATTTAAGAAATATATTAATTGTAGAACAAAATGATGGAGTCAACTTGCAATATGTCCTTTCGAGACAGCAACAAATGCAGGGATACTAACATATGACGGAAAATATCAAATTCATCTGAATTTGGAACATGTTCTCAGGTTCACATACATGATTTGGTGTTGGTTACGAACTTGGGCTAAGGTGAAATAAATGAAGGTTAGCAATATACATGTCACGGTGCTGACAGGCTTGCAAGTTGCAACATGTCCAAAAAGGCAGGTTCAAAGATATCAAAAACTAACTCCCAAACACATTGGTTCTATGAAAGTGAGTAATCACTTTTGTAAGCATTGCAAGCTTACCATAAACATAGCAACTCGCAAAAGCAAAGAAACAATTTGTACAAAATTTCAATCTAGCCACTAAAATTATAAGCACACACTCCCATTTCATTTCTAAAGACGGAACAAGTAATTTATAATCATGTATTCCTAGTAATCTCCTAAGAAAAACTAAAATTGAAAACATCATTATTATGAGGTATACAAAATTAGCTTCTTACCAGATGGAGAAAAGCGTAACACGTTGACAGCGGATCCATGGTAAGTAAGGCTACTTTGATAAGAAGCAGTTGGACCTTTATTTTCCCCTTCCGATGGATTTATTTGCCACAGCTAGAAAAAAGCAGATTGAGAATTGTCAAACTCAGATCTAATCCAATCAAGACAGTAGAGAAATAAAGGAAGGAAATGAGAAATTACCTTGATATCGAAATCGGCACCACCAGTGGCGAGAAGTCCAGATTTAGGATGAAAATCTAGGGTTAGAACGGGTTTGGTATCATGCCAATTGATCTGAACAGTTCCACCCCTCATTCTTCGAGTTAGGGTTGTGAGCAAAAAATTAGAATTTCAGAACAAATTTTGTATAGCCAAATAATTTGTATGGCCAAATAATAATGAGTAGATGATGGATTGGGGTTTTCTTTTGGCGCCAATTGCTTTGTAGGCGGGAAATAGCCTAGGTCATTCTCAAATTATATCTCTCTTTCTCATAAACCCACGACTGACTGTTTTCCGAACATTGCTAAGGCCTGCCCCCCTATGCATATGCAAAATCCGAATCCGATCCCCACCCCACCCCACCCACACAGCTGGGACAGCAGGGGATGGTTCACCTCGGTAACATTGGGACAAGACGTGACACAATTTTAATGGTGGAGAGGCGAATGATTCTAGCATTATGATTGGTAGCAGGGTGAAGAGGGGAGCGATCAAAGGTCTGGATTCAGTGTCCCAGATATGGACCATAAAAGTTGTCCCGATTATAGAGTTTTTCTGCGAAATCATTTTCCAAATTATCTGACAAAAATACGTGTCAAAGTGTCAAATACACCACTTGGCATACGCGACAGAATTTCTAGCGAGCGATAGAAAACCCATCGATCGATGATCATTATAGCGCCAGCGCTAGTTTTGCAGGGATTTAATTTTGATGAAGTATTATGTAATGCAATTGCGGTTAATTTTAATTAAATGTTGGAACTTAATGAAAAGTAAAACTAGTTCTGATTTGAATATTAATTTAAAAGATAGTTTTTGAAATGATGGAATCAACTTGCAATATGCCATTTTGAGACAGCAACAAATGCAGGGATACCAACATATAAATATCAAATTCATCTGAATTAGGAACATGATCTCAGGGTTCAAGGAAATCAAAAACTAACTCCCAAACACATTGGTTCTATGAAAGTGAGTAATCACTTTTGTAAGCATTGCAAGCTTACCATAAACATAGCAACTCACAAAAGCAAAGAAACCATAGATGACGAGGGTACCAATTACACTACAATCTTTTCGATATCAACTTATAAGTCCGATACCTTGTGTGATCTAATATAGACAGAGACTGTCAAAAAGGTATACATTTGGTATATAGTATTAGTTCGATATCTAACACAACTATAGGAATCAACCCAAGTGTTGGATTAACGTACAATGTATTTTCTTTTAATTATAACTAAAACAATAAATATAATTGCAGAAAGTAAAAGTAAAGACACGGGATACGACTTGATTGATTCTTGGATAGTATTAATTTTTGAGATCGTCCAATTACTCTCACACATAATCAAGTTCATGGATTTGCTTCCGTAAACTTTCTCAACAAGATTTTGTTAACTAGTAAGCCGCAAATGCATAAAAACCCCAGAACATAGTCCAGTATTGAATACTCTCAGAATTAAGCCGCTACACAAAGAACACTACCAACTTCGTACAGTTGAGACCAAGTAAACTACTCCTAGTTAACTAGTTTCCTCAATATCCTTGCGCCTACAACCAAGCTGGCCAGAGCACGTGGTTCCTAAGATAGAGTCAATTATCTTAAGTTGCTTCACATGCTATGGAGACTTTAATCACTCGACTCCTTTGGATCGTATTTCAAAATAATAAATGACTAAATTATATTCGGTAACTACTCTATCAATCTCGATAAGTAAATCAGAGATTTATTTGAGTTAAACAAAATCTCTTCTGCTGAATCTAATAATCTCCTTTGTTCGGTTTAGATCAAACAAGATCTAGATTATCTAGGTTTAAAATCTATCAGATTCGAATCTTAAAGAAGACCACCAGATGATAGATTGCTGATCTATACGACTAAAAATAAATGTCTATCAAAAAATAAACAAAGCTAAGTCGATACCAATCGATCAAGTTTGTGCACAAAGTAAATCACTAAAATCAGAAACCAATAAGAAATCTTCTTGTCTTCAAATCTTTAATGTCTTCAATGCACTTGCGGAAACAAGCTTGTTTCCTCTTGTGGTTGATCACGCACGGTACAGAGTATGTTAACAATGAAAGATCACAAGTCTATCATCAAATCTGAAGACATATTTGAAGTATTATGAATCCTTTATCTAGTTTGAGTGACCTTATGTCAGAAAAGAAGGATCTCCAGAATAATCAAACTAGGTGCAATCAAGTTTAACCCCTCGTTAGTCAGTCGAATCAATAATCGAAAACTAACAAAAATACAAATTTTAGTTTCCCACCAGCGGTACTATCTAGATGCTTCTTGATCCCACATAAGTTTTTAAACTGGCGGACGTAATATATTTCGCCTAATTAGGTTACATTCATCTCCAAAATAGTATTACAAGTAACACGATTAGTCGCCTACCATAGTAACTACAAAAGAAAGTTCTTGTGTCAGGATAGGTTTTTAACAAGAACAAACTTCAATTTTATAAACCAATTTAGATTGGACTCTAAGGAATTTGCATAACCGAAAATATCTAAAGGTATGCAATAAACATCAATTTTTTGGTTTTTTCTAATTCCAACTAATATCCTACTAATAAACCGAAACACCTCATGGGTGATAACTCAATATTAGCTAGCATACAAGTATACTTTACTAATATATCTTCCAGAGATATGTTTCACTTACTGGAAAAATAAAAAATATGAATTGGAAAATCTTAACAAAAAGATTCTCAGACATTTCGGTTTGGGTCTCACATTAAGTATCAATGAATATCTTTGAGGAATGAAGGTAAAAATTTTGTAAATGTTCAAATTAATCACTATATCGACATCTCGAACTTTCCTAAATAGAAACTCATATTCAAATATTCCCAAAACCCTAAAGTATATTTAAAACCAGAAATAAGATTGTTATTGGGGACCGGTCCTGATAGAGATACCCAAGATAGGGATCGCTCCTGCTACAGATCCCTAAGGTGGAGATCGGTCCTGCTAAAAATCCCCAATAGGGATCAGTCCTGCTAAAGATCCCCAACAGGAATCAGACCATCAATCTACTTGATCCTTTCAACTATGAAACAAGTTTTATAAGTTTACTTCCTTAAACTCACATAGTTAAATATAGTTTTATAGGCATGCGATCAATCCTAAGTTTATTATACAATCTAGTAACAAGTTAGAAAGATAGTGTCTATGTTGCAATTAGAAAGTTCAAAAGATAAACGTTATACTTCATAATTTAATATGCCAAAGTTGTATATTCTTACTTGATGATCATAATAAAATGATCAAGTCTCTAATACTAGAGTTTCATATAAATAACTTCGCATGTTATGTTTTCAATCTAAACGACTTGAAAGTAATGTAGATAAATATTGAAACAAGTTAAGTCTCGTATTACTATCCTTTAATAGAAGGACGGTGTGTTCGTTCATGTCGATACGTCTTTAGGTTTTCCAGGCATTTTTAGAGTAATACTTGTATGTCTCAACATTTCTAGACTTCATAGTCTAACCTAACGAAGTTGACTCTAGTAATCTGATAAAACTACCTTGAGTTTTCAAACTAAAATATGACAACCAAACTTGACATACCAACGCTTGGCGGGTTCAACCCAGCAATGCTCTAACATAAACATGTACTGACAAAACCTAAGATAATCACATATAGGTTAAAGCAAAGACCATCGTGGAAGATTTTATATAAAATTTTTATCTTTCTCTTTCACAATCAATATGTACAGACCAAAGGTCCGTGTACTAGATTTTGTAGAAGAGTTGTTGGACGATCTTAGAAATTAATATCCCTGATCAATCTAGTCGTATCCGAAATATTCTAACAAGCATGAAACTTGCAATCTATCTTTCAAGATATGAATTCAACAAGAACGAGTCTTGTTTTTAATATCAAATAAGAATGACCTAAACACTGTCTAGATTGATTACGTACTACTTTTCCTATTCATATTATAAAGGTAAACAATATAACGTGGAAAAAGAAAAATACGCGACACCATAAATTATGTTAACGGGGAAAACTGCACCTGCAGAAAAACCCCGGGACCTCGTCCAGCTTTGAACACCATACTATATTAAACCTCTATAGATACTTTATTTTTATACAAACATTTGTTAGGCTTGATTACCTGGAACAATAAGTTCTTTTTTTTATTATTTTTTATTAATCTTTGATACACGTAAAGCTTGTAGAAGATTAACAAGTTATTTGTGATTCTATCGTAAACGTAACTCATGTGATCGAGTGGATTATTTTGGTGAAAATGCGAGGGTCTAACAACCACACCCAAAAATTCCTTTGGCAATCTGAGAGGAATTACTCCAATACACTTTCTAAAGAATCAACTAGACAGTCAGACTCAATCTAGAATAAAGTATATCAAAGAGTTTTAATATCTCTAATTTTTAATTTAATCCGCAATCAGCAAATAGAAATCTGCGAGCCCGATTGAATATAAGAAGATTAACTTGAACGGTACCAAAGACCAACGTTTAAGTGTCAATCAATGTAAATCAACAACCCAGGGTTGGATATTCTAATTGATTGATCTTAACGCCCAACCTGTGATATTTCAATTATATAAAAAAATATAATGCGGAAAAGAAATAACACAGACACCAGAATTTTGTTAACGAGGAAACCGCAAATGCAGAAAAACCCCGGGACCTAGTCCAGATTGAACACCACAATGTATTAAGCCGCTACAGACTCTAACCTACTACCAATTAACTTCGGACTGCACTGTAGCTAGTTGAACCCCAATCAATCTCACACTGATTCAAGGTACAATTACGCTCCTTACGTCTCTGATCCCAGCATGATACTACGCACTTGATTCCCTTAGCTGATTTCACCCACAACTAAGAGTTGCTAAGACCCAAAGTCGAAGACTTGATAGACAAATTTGTCTCACACATAAGTTTATAGGATTGAATAAATCTGTCTCCCACATAAATACCCAAGAGTTTTTGTTCCGTCTTTTGATAAATCAAGGTGAACAGGAACCAATTGATAACTCGGACTTATATTCCCGAAGAACAACCTAGAATTATAAATCACCTCACAATAATCTTAATCGACTAGCGAAAGAAGATATTGTGGAATCACAAACGATGAGAAGAATGTGTTTGTGATTACTTTTCTATCTTGCCTATCGGAGACATAAATCTCGAGTCAATTATTTCAATTGTACTCAACACGATAGAAACAACAAGATCAGATCATGCAACTACAAATATAATAGTTGGGTTTGGCTTCACAATCCCAATGAAGTCTTCAAGTCGTTAACCTATAAGGTCTTGAGAAGAAACCTAAGGTTAAAGGAGAATCGACTCTATTTATGCAACTAGTAACACGCATGAGATGTGGGGATTAGGTTCCCAGTTGCTAGAGTTCTCCTTTATATAATTTTCATATCAGGGTTTGCAATCCAAGTTACCTTGGTAAAAAAGCATTCAATATTCACCGTTAGATGAAAAACCTGATTCAACCAAGCTAATATCTTTCAACCGTTAGATCGAACTTAGCTTGTTACACACAACTGAAATGTACCCTCATTTAGGTTTATGTAACCGTATCTAAACGTGTACACCATGTTGTTTCACAAATAGTTAACCGAGGTCAACCATATGATTACTCTCATATCAACCTTATTCATCCCAACCATAACTAGTTCAAATGACTCAAATGAAACTATTTAAAGAGTTGTTCAATTGTTATATTCTCATAGAATTATACAAGAACACAATTGAAGCAAAATCGGTTTGATTCACTCGAATCAATACATGAACATTATAGCCACGGTTTGCAAAGATTGCATTCCTTATTGATAAATGTTTAGGTTTATGTACAACCAATTTTAGAAAGTAACCCACTTGAGTATGAGTACTTAAGTAACGGATTTGAGTTTGTTTTAGTTTTCAAACTCAGCATAAATTCTCGGACGTGAACTTTCCGCCAGTATGCGTACGGGTACGCGTACTTTAGGTAACATATGAGTTTAGTTTTTTATTTCAAACTCAACATAAATTCACGGACGTGAACTTCCGCCAGTATGCGTACGTGTACGCATAATTATCCAATCTCCTACAACCATTTTGTATACACACAAGTATGCATACTTTAGGTTCCCGGTTTTGGACTTATACACAAATGTGCGAACACACTATGCTTATATCCAAAGATGGTTACAAGATTCTAAACTCTTTATTTCAATCATTGAAACATTCTTCTATAATGATAATAGCCGTTTTCACACACTATTAGCATCAAAGCAATTTTCAAGATATTGAAATAATCATTATCGAAACATTCCAAGCCTACATCAAATGATTGTATCACACAAACAATGTAAGATGTTACTCGGAAATTTTCTCATGATATAAGATGAACTTGGTCGAAGCGAAAGCTTACCAATACATATTTCGAGAAATATGTAAGCGAGATATACTCAGTTCGAAATCTCAAATGTGTATAGAGAAAACTATATCGTAACACGATTTATGTCTCAATATAGGAGATAGTAGAAATAAACTTTCCAAGTGATAGATGAGTTCAAGTCTCCACATACCTTTTGTCGAAGAAGTTCCACAAGCTTCCCTTAGTAGTTCTTCGTCTTCAAATGATGAACTCCGTGAAAACTAAGCTCAACTACACAATCTATGTCCTAGTCCGAGACATCTATAAATAGGCTAGAAATCAAGACTTATAGTTTTGATCACTAACATTGACAAACATGCTTGAGATACCAACGCATGCGAGTTTGACCGAGCAGTGCTCTAACATTTGGTAATTGTAAAACTTGATTGACCTCGTTGATAAAGGAATTTTGGATTTGTCATATCTTGTTGATCTTGATATTGGAAATCTAAATGGAAGTTCCTAGGCTCTTAATCAATCCTATATATCTTTAGTATTGTGATTTAATTGTGATTGTGTTAGCAAATAACTGTTGGTTCCCTACTATATGGAACATGTTCCCAATAAAATTTGAAGCAGGAATCTTTGAAGGGTATAACAACAATTGGCAGTGAATGTTGTTAGGTGATTCACGTGTATTGGCTAGATTGGTTGTAGACGCAGGAATACTGAGGGAACTGAATAACTAGGGATAGTTCATTCGGTCTCAACTATATAAAGTTGTCGTAGACGGTTTGTATAACGACTTAATTCTCCACCAATAAAAACAATAATTGGTTTTTATGTTTTTTCGCGATTACATCAGTGCCCCAGGGGAATTTTGTGTCAATATGTTTAGCTCCTCGAGGTAGAAGTAGGTAAACCTTTTCAATTTTGTACCAGCACACCTCTTAATTTTTAAGAGCTATCTCATCAAACCTTTGTATAAATGTGATATTGAGACCAATCCTTACCGGACAATTTTTTGGGATGGTCATATTCATACTCATCATCCATACATGCCCTTGAATCGATGGAGGCATTAATTGAGTTTTTATGGTTTTTATCTATATATTTGTTTTCTAGTAATTAATGACTTTTGATATTTTTGGTTATATAGAAGAAAAATTGGAAGAGTTATAGTATGAAAAATAGTAAAAGAAAAGAAAACAAATAGTGAAGAATATGTGAGTTAAGAGTTAGAAAGAAAAAGTGTTTATAAGAATTCAAAAAACTTGTTAGTTGTCTTTTTAATGTTAAAATATAATTGTTGGAAGTGATCAAGCCTTGACTGCTCGACCATCCTTTGTCACTCGCTTAAGCCTTAACAACTGCCTAGGTATTTCCATAGTGCAGGTTCCTCTTTACTTATACACATGGACCCTCAAATAACTTATATTTCCAATTGACGATGGACTTTCTTTGATAGCATATCTTGCATGAAAATAAAAAAAGACTTATTTAATCGATGATACTCAGTTAATGACCAATTGCGGACTTTGGTAGCCAACATTTAAAATATAAAGGAATAGTACATTAATCATTAGTTGAATGTTTAAGTCCATATAAGACCAACTTTTAATTTATTTATTTATTTAAAATTTTTTATTAGAAACTTTTTCTAAGTTACCAATTTATCCTTAATGAAAACCCTCTTTTCCCTCGTTTACTCATGGTGGAAGCCAAACCGCCGTTGAAGCAACAACTTTTTTTGTAACCAGTTGCAATATTAGATAATGAATAGTTACAAGGGAATTAATTAGAATATGTGGGAGCGAACAGTTACAAGTGAATCGGTCATAATACCACAAATTTAATTTCAGAATACTTAAGCATACCCAACATCATCATTTCACAGTAAGAATAACATCAAAATTCCGGAAATGAATATACACATGCAGTCAAAAATTGATGATGACCAACTGCTTCGTGCTTGTTTTGAAAACTCCACAAAATCAACCAACTAAAATAGCTACTACCACCTTCTCAGACTCATCGATCCCCTAAAATATGATCCAACAATCTTCGTTACAGTAAAATAATAAATCCTAAAAAAAAAATTGAAACCATAAATCCATTAAACAAAAACTCCATATTTCTCAGATATATCAATCCTTGCAATGTAGCGCAAGTAACCAAATTGCAGTAAAACAATAAACAAAAACATTCTAACAATCAAAAAATAAAGTCCTGATACAATATGATTGTCAACTAAATATCTCAGCATTGCTTTCATCAAACTCAAATTTCCATTTCTTATGATGAACTCTTTTTCGGGTTTATTCATTACTATTTGAATCTAGATTCTGATACCCGTCATCACTACTTTTGTTTTCACCTGATCTACTGTTGTTTTTTCGGGACAAAAACCAGATTCATTATTAACGTATCATTTCTTGCGACGTTTCTGGATGAGCATAAGCATCCAGACCAACACTAGGTAAGAGACAAGAGTGTGAGTGTTTTCCGATTAAGTTTTTACCAAAAATAGTGAATGTGAAATAAAGATGGGTCAAACGGAGTCATTGATGGTCAAATTAATGATCCACATTTTAAATGTTTGACGTCAAAGTCCATGTGATCGTTTTCCAGGTGTTGTTGATCAAATGGCCCAAATAAAAACAATACATACAGTAGTTTGTTTACTGCGTCAAGAATTTCTACGTTGAGCGTTGGGAGGAAGACAAAGAAAAAAACAATTCTAATACTACAATATAACTTCTATAATAAAATAATAGGTTTGAGACCAAGACTTTATTATTTTAAAGAGATATCACGTTATCGATAATATAATGAAATATTATTTTATAATTAATATATCTTAGTTTGGAGGTTCAATAACAGTAGATTATCTTGTGAAATAGAAAAAGATAGAAGAAAACACAAAGTATATGGGAAGAAGATAGCGAGAAATTCTATTAATGTGTATAATAGACAAACATTAGAACATCTATTTATAAGGCTAGACACAAGGGCATCCCAATAATAAATGAGATTCATCCTAGATATTTTTAATATAATTACACGTTTATAACAGATCATAAATACAACATCGACTAATTTTATACAATACAAATACAAATACTATGAATATCGATCACACTTTAACACTTCTTGTTGCAACAACGACGTGACTTTAGGTCTTTTGAGTGCACTACGAATTATTAGGATTGAAATACAATTTGATTTTAGTTTTAAAGAGAAAACAACCAATATTAAATCATATTTTAATTATAATTATTTTTAACTTAAATTTAGAAGGTATAATTAAATGGAACTTCAACGATATCAATGAACTTACTACTAAGTGTGTTTACCTTTTTTATAACTAGATACACTAGAAATGATACTAAAGGTAATTATGGAAACAACTGTGAAACTTGAACTGTATCCGTATAATTAATATTTTTCTGTTGGAAATAAGTGTGTAAAGTTTTGCCTCTTAGGAAAAGAATGTCTGCTAATAATAAGAGTTGTATATATTTCTGTCGTATGTACAATAATGATATTCCTGGAGATGAAATACATCTTTTTGTTAATTGTAATATTTCCAGATCAGTTTGGTTTGCTTGTTCTCTAACATGTGTCCTGAATTTCAACTAGAATAATGAAAAATATGACTGGTTTGATCATTGCATGAATTATAATATTACTAAAAAATTTATTGATAAAATATCTTTTATAATTTTGAATATTTAGAAACACATAAATGTTGTTGTCTTTAAGAATGTGTTGATGGTGGTTTTTAGATTAGGGTTAAAATCGTACAATTGTACAACTGACATGACGTCACTATGACTATTAGCACATTTATTGAATCGATCAGCATGTCTACGCAAGAATTACCGGGGTACCTTTTTTTTACAGGGGTCATGTTCCACGGCAGAACCCTTAACATTGATCGACATCATCTATGCCAAACCATAATTCTCATGCTACCGCGCCAAGGCATGCCAACCATGCCAGCCGCACCACTGTGCCAATGGCAAACCATGCCAGCCACATCTCCGCGCCAAGGCATGCCAACCATGCTATCCGCACCATGCGCCAAGGCATGGAAACCATGTCAGCCGCACCAATGGAAAACCATGCCAGCCGCGTCTTTACTTAATGACTGCCTAGGTATTTCCATAGTGCAGGTTCCTCTTTACTTATACACATGGACCCTCGAATAACTTATATTTCCAATTGACGATGGACTTTCTTTGATAGCATATCTTGCATGAAAATAAAAAAGACTTATTTAATCGATGATACTCAGTTAATGACCAATTGCGGACTTTGGTAGCCAACATTTAAAATATAAAAGAATAGTACATTAATCATTAGTTGAATGTTTAAGTCCATATAAGACCAACTTTTAATTTATTTATTTATTTTTAAATTTTTATTAGAAACTTTTTCTAAGTTTCCAATTTATCCTTAATGAAAACCCTCTTTTCCCTCGTTTACTCATGGTGGAAGCCAAATCGCCGTTGAAGCAACAACTTTTTTTGTAACCAGTTGCAATATTAGATAATGAATAGTTACAAGGGAATTAGTTACAATATGTGGGAGCGAACAGCTACAAGTGAATTGGTCATAATACCACAAATTTAATTTCAGAATACTTAAGCATACCCAACATCATCATTTCACTGTAAGAATAACATCAAAAGTCCGGAAATGAATATACACATGCAGTCAAAAATTGATGATGACCAACTGCTTCGTGCTTGTTTTGAAAACTCCACAAAATCAACCAACTAAAATAGCTACTACCACCTTCTCAGACTCATCGATCCCCTAAAATATGATCCAACAATCTTCGTTACTGTAAAATAATAAATCCTAAAAAAAAAATTGAAACCATAAATCCATTAAACAAAAACTCCATATTTCTCAGATATATCAATCCTTGCAATGTAGCGCAAGTAACCAAATTGCAGTAAAACAATAATCAAAAACATTCTAACAATCAAAAAATAAAGTCCTGATACAATATGATTGTCAACTAAATATCTCAGCATTGCTTTCATCAAACTCAAATTTCCATTTCTTATGATGAACTCTTTTTCGGGTTTATTCATTACTATTTGAATCTAGATTCTGATACCCGTCATCACTACTTTTGTTTTCACTTGATCTACAGAATGCTGGACAAAAACCAATTCATTATTAACGTATCATTTCTTGCGACGTTTCTGGATGAGCATAAGCATCCAGACCAACACTAGGTAAGAGACAAGAGTGGGAGTGTTTTCGAATTAAGTTTTTACCAAAAATAGTGAATGTGAAATAAAGATGGGTCAAACGGAGTCATTGATGGTCAAATTAATGATCCACATTTTAAATGTTTGACGTCAAAGTCCATGTGATCGTTTTCCAGGTGTTGTTGATCAAATGGCCCAAATAAAAACAATACATACAGTAGTTTGTTTATTGCATCAAGAATTTCTACGTTGAGCGGTGGGAGGAAGACAAAGAAAAAAGCAATTCTAATACTACAATATAACTTCTATAAAATAATAGGTTTGAGACCAAAACTTTATTATTTTAAAGAGATATTACGTTATCGATAATATAATGAAATATTATTTTATAATTAATATATCTTAGTTTGGAGGTTCAATAACAATAGATTATCTTGTGAAATAGAAAAAGATAGAAGAAAACACAAAGTATATGGGAAGAAGATAGCGAGAAATTCTATTAATGTGTATAATAGACAAACATTAGAACATCTGTTTATAAGGCTAGACACAAGGGCATCCCAATAATAAATGAGATTCATCCTAGATATTTTTAATATAATTACACGTTTATAACAGATCATAAATACAACATCGACTAATTTTATACAATAAAAATACAAATACTATGAATATCGATCACACTTTAACACTTCTTGTTGCAACAACGACGTGACTTTAGGTCTTTTGAGTGCACTACTTAATTATTAGGATTGAAATACAATTTGATTTTAGTTTTAAAGAGAAAACAACCAATATTGAATCATATTTTAATTATAATTATTTCTAACTTAAATTTAGAAGGTATAATTAAATGGAACTTCAACGATATCAGTGAACTTACTACTAAGTCTGTTTACCTTTTTTATAACTAGATACACTAGAAATGATACTAAAGGTAATTATGGAAACAACCGTGAAACTTGAATTGTATCCGTATAATTAATATTTTTCTGTTGGAAATAAGTGTGTAAAGTTTTGCCTCTTAGGAAAAGAATGTCCGCTAATAATAAGAGTTGTATATATTTCGTCGTATGTACAATAATGATACTCTGGAGATGAAATACATCTTTTTGTTAATTGTAATATTTCCAGATCAGTTTGGTTTGCTTGTTCTCTAACATGTGTCGAATTTCAACTAGAATAATGAAAAATATGATTGGTTTGATCATTGCATGAATTATAATATTACTAAAAAATTTATTGATAAAATATCTTTTATAATTTTGAATATTTAGAAACGCATAAATGTTGTTGTCTTTAAGAATGTGTTGATGGTGGTTTTTAGATTAGGGTTAAAATCGTACAATTGTACAACTGACATGACGTCATTATGACCATTAGCACATTTATTGAATCGATCAGCATGTCTACGCAAGAATTACCGGGGGTACCTTTTTTTTACAGGGGTCATGTTCCACGGCGAACCCTTAACATTGACCGACATCATCTATGCCAAACCCTAATTCTCATGCTACCGCGCCAAGGCATGCCAACCATGCCGGCCCACCAGCTGTGCCAATGGCAAACCATGCCGACCCACATCTCCGCGCCAAGGCATGCCAACCATGCTATCGCACCATGCGCCAAGGCATGGCAACCATGTCAGCCGCACCAATGGCAGACCATGCCAGCCGCGTCTACCGCGCCAAGGCATGCCAACCATGTTAGCCGCACCATGCGCCAATGGCATGCCAAACCCTTGGCCCCACCATGCCAACCGCACCTTGCCTTGGCCCCAACCATGCTAGTCGCACCATGCGCCAATGGCATGTCAAACCCTTGGCCCCACCATGCCCACCGCACCTTGCCTTGGCCCCACCATGCCAAGCCGTCCGTGCCAAACCCTTGGCCCCACCATGCCAAGCCAACCGCACCTTGCCTTGGCCCCACCATGCCAAGCCGTCCGTGCCAAACCCTTGGCCCCACCATGCCGGCCTTCCCCATGCGGCTACCAAAACGAAGGCGTGCGACGATCAACGGCCACCCTTCCATCCTAGATGCAAATCCTAGCCGTCCAAGGTCGCCAAACAATGCATGGTAACCTTTGGCTCAAAACCTAGTTTTGGCCACGTCAATCCGCGCCAAGGCATGCCACATGTGCCAATGGCATGCCAACCGCCTTCTTGGCGCCATGCCATGCCGGCCTTCCCTATTGCGGCTACCAAAACAAAGGCGTGCGACGATCAACGATCAACGACCACCCTTCCATCCTAGATGCAAATCCTAGCCGTCCAAGGTCGCCAAACAACGCATGGTAACCTTTTGCCCAAAACCTTAGTTTTGGCCACGCCAAGGCATGCCATGCCACATGTGCCAATGGCATGCCAACCGCCTTGCCGCGCCATACCATGCCGGCCTTCCCCATGCGACTACCAAAACGCAACGGCCACCCTTCCATCCTAGATGCAAATCCTAGCCGTTCAAGGTCGCCAAACAACGCATGGTAACCTTTGGCCCAAAACCCTAGTTTTGGCCACGCTAAAACCGCGCCAAGGCATGCCACATGTGCCAATGGGATGCCAACCGCCTTGCCGCGCCATGCCATGCCGACCTTCCCTATTACGGCCACCAAAACGAAGGAATGCGACGATCAACGACCACCCTTCCATCCTAGATGCAAATCCTAGCCGTCCAAGGTCGCCAAACAACGCATGGTAACCTTTGTCCCAAAACCCTAGTTTTGGCCATGTCAAACCGCGCCAAGTCATGCCACATGTGCCAATGGCATGCCAACCGGCTTGCCGCGCCATGCCATGCCATGCCGGCCTTCCCTATTACGGCTACCAAAACGAAGACGTGCGACGATCAACGGCCACCCTTCCATCTTAGATGTAAATCCTAGCCGTCCAAGGTCGCCAAACAACGCATGGTAACCTTTGGCCCAAAATCCTAGTTTTGGCCACGCCAAACCGCGCCAAGGCATACCATACCACATGTGCCAATGGCATGCCAACCACCTTGCCGCGGCACACCATACCGGCCTTCCCTATGCGGCTACCAAAACGAAGGCCTGCAACAATCAACGACCACTTTTTCATCTAAGGCAGATCTTAGTCGTTCAAGGTTACCAGCCAACGCATGACAACCTTTGTCCCTAGTTTAGTCGCGCCTAAACAAAGCCAAAACCCTAACTTTTGGTCGCGCCTAAACTAAGCCATATTAAAGCCATACGATTATGCTTTCATACCACTGGCTACCAAACGAAGGGTTGCAATAATCAACGGCTATCTTTCCTCTTAAGATGCAAAATCTCGACCGTCGAAGGTCACCACCGAGCCGGCAAGTCTCCCAAGCTCAACTCACCGGACAACAACAACGTGCTACATGTTTCCATGAAAACACTTGAGACATCAACGCATGTCACAAACTGGGTGATGCTCATTGGGTATTGGTTTGGCGGTTTACAACGTGTGGCGTACACTACGCCCGTTATAAGAAAGTGTTATAAGGATGAGGCGGTTAGTAAATACAGGGAGTAATAGTGAAACGCTTTCTTTTATGGAACATCAATTCCAGGCGTTACCGGTTACCACCTCCTCCCATTTACTCACCCGTTTTCCATTTCTTAATGAGACCAGAGTACGTTTCACTTCGACTTGCATAAATAGGCATTACCTATTTCCACCGAACAACAAGTTCAGGTCAGGAGCATACAACACTCAGAAAACATTTGCTATCTCTCCATTTGTGAGCTTCCCACTTTCTGATACAAGTCGTAAAACAACTACTCTTCCATAATCAACTATTCTAGTCTCAACACTTTCTTCGCTTCCCTCCCCAAAACCAACCCTTCTCCTTCACTTTGTGACCGAAGCAAGTCTGGAACGGCCATTTCTTGGTATAGGCCGAATTTGTACAGATTGATCTCTCGAATCTAAAGTACTCCCTTGCAGTACATTATTTAGGGTTTAAATTTGTTTCTCACCCACACACCCGAAATTACCAAAATCAGCAGAAACCGTTTTCACCCTCAAACAAAATGTTAAGCCAAGTCCTGGATATCTTGTTAACAAAATTAACAAGGAATTCCAAAGCTCTATATAGTGAGACCAATCCAGATGGAGGTTGGTATAAATCCAATCACTTACAGTAATATCCAATACGACTGGAAATTGATCTTTGATTCATACTTCTTAGAAAATATTTTTTTAAAAAGTTTGTCTATCATTTAAATATCCAATGTGACCGCATATGGATCTTTGATGCATACTTCTTATAAAATAAATTTTTAATGAGTTTTTCTATCATTTTTTCAGATTCTATGGGTAACATCTAACATTGCAAAGTAGGATCAGATTAGGCATATAGCCCCTTAGACGCGAAAGCTTGAGTCGTTACTACGTCTCTTAATTGGATTAAAGATTGGCAACTTTATTCGTGTTTAATCCATAATGATTGTCAGAACTTATTCATAATCATAAATCGTGTTGCTAAGCTTCCTTCGTGTCTGCCGTGGAGAGCTTAGTAGTCAAATATAGAAGAATGTAAATCTCTTTTTAATAGTTGTCAGTTTATTTATTTTCAATTTAAGCAAAGAACTTCTGTACTTGTAGAAGATAGGTTACCAAAAGAAGCTAGAGTTAAAGGGATTAACATCATTTTATTTTATTTTGGATCCGACTGAAATCACGTAGACCGTTTGGATCTGACTCAATATGTTTGTTTGTTGAGTCAGATTTGATTCAACTTACTCAAAAATATGCAAGTCAGTGGCTTGGCCTCACGAGTCAGGGACAATTTATTCACAAGTTCAAAGGGTTCGAGTCAAAGATTAGATCCGATTAAAAAAACAAACGGTCTGACATTTGACTTGCGCCGAGTCAGATCCAAATGTCGGGTCCGAAATACAAACACTGTAAGTTTTTCTCCGCAGACCGCTTGTCTAGTAACGAGAAAACTTCTTTTCTCTAAGAGTTAGTCTCGTACTAAAACCACATTTCCCATGTAACCACAATTTATAAGGCTAAAATAGCCTAGTTTGATTGGGGCCTTAAAATCCAATTGGGGGCCATGACATTTTATTTGTACCCCAAAATTTTCAGGGGCGTATTTATCGGATTATGAAAATACAGTTGTACCCTTGATTATTTTTTTCTCTCTTTTTTTCAAATAACGACCCTTTAAAGACAATAATGACTTTAAGGGTCGTCATATACATAATAAAAACAATAACGACCCTTCCAAAGGGTCGTCAGGGAATTGATCTTTATATGACGACTCCAAACTGTCGTACATTTCCGCCATTAATGACTCTTCGAAGAAGATAACGACTCTTTTATAAGAAATAACGATTGTTTAGAGTCGTCACTAAAACGGTCGAAACGTTAACGACTGTTTACAACATTCTAATAACGACTCTTTTATAAAATGTAACGACTGTTCAATCGTCCTTTGAAAGCAGTCTAAACATTAACGACGTTTAGAGTCGTCAATGAACCACTTCAATACCATGACGATTTTTCATACGGATCTGGGCAAAAAAAAAATTATCCATGATCTCAGCGATTTTTCATGCACATGGATAAATAAAAAATTTGAAAAAAACAAGTTAAACTCAAATTAAATAAGATTATCACTAATTATTTAAAATTAATACTAATCACTTAGGGCATTTTAGCCATTTAGAAAATATTTTTTTAAGGGGTGACCCAAATTAGGATTGGGTGACCTTTTTGTCCACTAGCGCAAGGCCCCCGATTAAAAGTTTTGCCCCCAATCAAACTAGGTAAAATAGTTCGTTCATCAAAGAAAAAAATGGAGCAAGTTACGTAGGTTTGGAGATACAATTACCACACAACGACTCAAAAAAGTATTCGGCAAAGACTATGCTGCCGGGCGACATAATTTTTACCGCCCGACACAATCTTTACTTCATACACTATCGTTGGGCGTTTTTTTTTGCAGTGGAGATTTCCCCATGCCAATTCACCTGGCTTCTCAAATTGAGATTTTTGGCAATTCCCCCAAAACTTGCCATAACCGCAAGTGGCATTGCACAACGATTACAAAAAATAACCGACAAAGACTTTGGCGTTGGGCGACAGATTCTTTGCTGCTTGGCACAATCTTTACTTCTCAGCAAATCTCTGCCTCCAGAAGTCCATTTGCCAATTCACTTTTGCTTCTCAAATTGAGACTTTTGGCAAGTCCCACCCAACTTGCCCTAACCGCCTGTAAATTAACCCAGGGGAGAGAGAGGTAGTTTTAGGCTTCTACTCACAAATGCGCGTTGGGATTTGCTAATCGAATCTCCCCAACGGCCCAGTTTATCTCCGACTCTTTTACTCATACTATAAAACAACGACAAATTAAGCTCCAAAAAAATCGTTTCGTTCTTGTTTTTCTTACGAAGGATTGCGTCTTCTAATATCAAAATCTTGTCTCTATTTTAAACCTTCAATAGATCAGCAAAATCATACATTCATCCAATTCCAAGAGAAACCCACGTCGTAATTTCTCAACTTATTCGAAACCCTTCGTTAAAATTCACATCTTCAATCGAACTTCATTTTTATTTTCTACAGATTGATCCTCAATACATCTCACTAGACCACAAAGATTCAAAGTATGTCAATTACTTCAGGCTTTTTGATTGCTATGTCACTGCAGCTATCTTCTTAAGCCTCATTTGTTTTCTTTGCTGAATGCAGTTGTGGAGAGGGAGATGCAAATCTCATGTTGCGCGTGTGTACTGCTAACATGCACTGTGTGGTAGTATCATAAATCTGTGTTGGTCTGTTAATTTTGGAGCTGAAATGATGAGTGGAGTTCTGAAAGTTCGTAAAGAAACGCTTGCGGCTTGCATGACATGTCCTCTTTGCAGTAAGTTACTGAAAGAGGCTACCACTGTATCTGAGTGTCTTCATACATGTGAGTTTTCTTCCAATTGTATTGTTTTACGTTATATATTTTCGTTTGGGATCTTCAAAGTTTGCACCTCTCTTGATCTTGATTGTGTGTATTACGCTATTATGTGATTTGGGTTTCTATTTTTATGATTTGGGTTTTTGATTTTTAACGATCTGATTCATTATGTTCCATATTACGTTCCTTTTTAGCTAGAGAAGAAATCGAAATCAGGATTCATTTGAAAATTGGTTTAGGGAAACAATGTGTGCTTGACTTATTTAATGGCTTCTTAATTTGGGGTTCGTGCGTTGTAATGGTGAAACATTTGTACAATTTTCTGTGTTTTCCTAGATTAGATTTAATGACTTTAGAGCATCAGTTTACTTGCATATGTAGGACTGAAAGGGATACAAGTTAAGTGATTGTATTTGGATCGTACATTAATGCTATTTGAGTTGCTATCCGTAGAATCGGAAAACAACAATGGTATAGAGTTTTCTGATGGAGTCAAATCATTAAGGGGTGACAGACAGTTTTGGTTTTTTTAGTTTGGTATACTTTGGGCATTCTTTGGTTAGTCGGAACCGTGTCTTCTTTGTTGACTACTGTAATAAAGTGTTGTTCAAGAATTTGATCAGAGAAGAGATGTGAATTTTATTGAGAGGCTTATATTGTCCGGTTAAATATCGGGTTCTAAGGATTGAATAATTTCTCTTATTGGTGAGATTTCAACAGGAAAGGTTTCTTCTGTTTATGTTCAAAATGCCAGCACTTAATTTGGGCCTTTTCTCTTCTCAACAATCTTCGTATGTCCTTTCTGTTGGAGTCCTCATTATCGGTATCTCTATGGTTTGTTAGTCAGAGCCATAATTTATACATGACAGCACGTATTCACTTTTGTGTGTTTCATCTGCCTATTCATCAGCTTTTTGGAATTGACTTACAAATTTTATTCAAAGTATTTGAAGAATTTCTGTTACTGCTGATTAGTTCTTGATTCATGTTGGTTGACTTAGTTTGTAAGATCAGTTACTCTCTTAGTTTTGTGTTCGTAGTAATAATTCATCTTTCTATCCTACCACATGGATTCTATTCTACTTCATTTGCCCGAACTTCGCTCACTTTTGAATTGATCATATAATCAGTTTGTAGGAAGTGTATCTATAAGAAGCTGACAGATGAAGATTACTGCCCAGTGTGCAATATTTATCTGGGTTGTGCTCCGGAGGAGAAGCTTAGGTAAAACCCCTCTTCTTTATGTTTCGCTTGCAGTTTTCTCCGTTCGATGTTGAGAAAATAACATTTTTGGTGAGTTTCCCCCTGTTTCTCTGATAGAAGCAACTGTTTTGATCGTTTAATCTACAGACCAGACCACAATTTACAAGATCTAAGGGCCAAAATCTTTCCTTTCAAAAGAAGAAAGGTCATAGCACCTGGAGTCACTCCTCCAACAATTCCATTGCCAGTAAGAAGAAAAAAGAGATCACTTTCATCATTAGTCAGCACTCCTCGAGTATCAAAGCATACCACCTTGACAGGAAAAAGAACAAGAGTGGTTGGTAAAAAGGCAGCTGATTTAGGAGGATCTGGTTTTGACACTGCGGAACTGGTTAAAAAGGGAAAAGGGGCTCTGGAAGATTATCATGAAAGCACAAGCTTACCCGAAACGCTGAGCAAGATCGCTCAAAATAGAAGGCAGGTAAAAGCGGTCGTAATTTCTTTGTTTGTTGTTGTGATTCTTAATTTTTATTGTCTGCAGACATACCTTTCATTAAATTACTCACTGTCTCTTAATCTGTGTTTAATTGTATTATGATCACAGGCTTCCTCCTCTGCAGAACCGTCTAACCATCAAGCACCTAATGAAGATCAAGAAAATGATATTGAATCGGGAGTATCAAAAATCCATCTTTGGAAACCCTTAAACTGCTTAGTTGAAACTGCAAATAGAACAAAGTCTCATAAGTTCACTATACAAGGGTCTGTTGTCAAGTTCGAACCAGCCAATGACTCGAGTTTTCAAGTTCGTTTTCCTAAAACCAAAGTCAGGGATACTTTGAGCAAATCGACAGTCCAGGATGATGAAAAGGGTAGTAGCTCTACTGCTTCAGAGCATGAGAAACCTAGAAAATTGCACAAGATCAGGAAAAGGTCTGCCTTTTCTGAGAGGGATCATGTTACAGCTCAAACCATTATTAATATTGAGGGTATTAGACGTGACAGAAGAACTAGTCCGATCTGGTTCACATTAGTAGCTTCTGATGATCAGTAAGAAACCATTCTTTGCTTTCTTCCAATTTGTTTTTTCCATGGATTCAGAATCTTGAACTAGTCATATCTCATTCTATGATGCTTCCAGGGAAGGAGCTGCCCCGTTGCCCCAAATATCCGCATGCTACTTGCGTATACAGTGAGTCCTTTTGTATCCCCAACATCCCTGTTTTGCTTGATTGTTTTCTTTTATTTTTATTTAATTTTTCATTGTTGTATTTGACATTGCAAAGCATATGCGCTGCTTCCATTAGCTATTAATTTGTTTCTCAGTATCTTTTCTGTTGTATGTGTTCAATAAAACTTACTACAACCTTCTCTGTCGGAAAGTATGACTAAGTTACTTCTTTCTTTGTCTCAGAGATGGTAGTATACCTGTTTCGTGCATCCAAAAGTATCTCATGAAGAAGCTTGATCTTACAAGTGAATCCATGGTAAGTTAGTCCTTCTCTTTTATACAAAGTTTGCAAGTTCAGGTTACGTTCACAAAAGGCACTAATTATTGAAACTAGTCATTCACAACTGTATCATCAATGACCACTATCTTGTTAATCCTACAGTTGAACATTATTTATTCAATTTCCACTAACTAACTTTAATTAGCTCAATAATTTGCCAAGTTCCATTTGCTAAAAGAAGTTTGAAATGAGGTAAGATGAGAAGAAACTTGGTCTGTAGATTTACTCATTAGATGCCTGAAAATATATGAAAAATTCAATGTTATATTTACTCGTTTTTATAATTTGTCAATAGGTGGAGATACGGTGTCAAGGCCAACCAGTTCTTCCCCATTTACAATTGCACAACTTGATCGATTTGTGGCTAAAGACATCAACAGCATCTCAAAGAAATCCGGTATCAATTGGAACCTCTGCCGAGGATTTTGTGATGGTGTTAGGATATTCACGGAAAGTTTTGCCCTCTTAAATACTCCAGAGATCCGCGTAACGTCACTTTAAAGACTTCTAACAAAATGAGTTATTAGTAACCAGGGTAAGATGAAAATTCTACTTCGACAACGGACTACAAATTCAGGCGTCTTTCTGAGGCTCACACAATCAATTATAGTATTTAGTTCATATACTAATAATAGTATTTGTCAGTTTCTAGGCGTCTTTAGTTCTTAAAAGGTGAATCATGTATTCCTCATTTATGCAGATCATTTTCTGCTAAATTTGTTTAGTTCAAATGTTGTCTCATATGTAATGTGTCAATTCTATTGCATCTCTTTTCTTGTTGAGAATCTCAGTTGTCTGCT
Source organism: Papaver armeniacum (assembly GCA_023531295.1). Classification (NCBI taxonomy): domain Eukaryota; kingdom Viridiplantae; phylum Streptophyta; class Magnoliopsida; order Ranunculales; family Papaveraceae; genus Papaver; species Papaver armeniacum. The sequence continues at coordinate 64,555 of JAJJWW010015369.1, forward strand.
TGTACTGTTTCGGTTAAAGCATTTCTTTTCCTTTCAAAAAACATATAAAAGAATTTGGAGATACTAGGTGCTAACACCTGAGTTGGCTTAGGACCATCATGTTTACATGGGGTTGAATTGGACTCGGGGTTTGTGGTCTCTCTTCTCTCTTTACTTAAAAAATTATCCAAACAAAAAAAAAGAACTTATAATCAGCTCTCATGCATATATACTGACAAGGCAGGCAATAATGCTCCTCCATGTAAAAATGATAGCTCCTGCACGCTAAAGAACCATGGTGCCATTAATTTTCTGATTTCTAGAACGTAATAGTTGGGCATTGTTAATTTAATTCACTCTTCAGTAATAATGTACATGGTCTTTTTCTTCATAAGAAAAGTTACTGAGACAGTCTGTTTACTACTCTACCAATGTTTTATGTATAATGAATGCTGAAGGAAAGTATGCTGTATGCTAAGGTCTCAAAGGAAGTGACCAGCCATTAAAAGCTGCGGTCTCTTTGTATCTTCTTTGATCTCTATAGAAACTTCATTTTTAATCTCCTCGATCCTTTTGTCCCATATGCCATCTACCAACTTCCAAGTATCATCACTTATAATTTGAGTCTGTAGATGAGATAAACAAAATAACTTGCTCAGTTTCCACAAAATTAGCATCTTAGTAACATATAATATAAGCCAATCAACATTTATATCATCATTACCTCCAATGGACGAGGCGCACCAAATGTTGCAAATCCTACATTTCCAGGAGCAAATGTGACCCTCCCTGGTAGTGAAATTCCATGAATTCCCCATCTTCCCGCATAAATAAGTGACCCATACTCATCTACCGGGGGAACAGGTGGCTGAAATTACGAGCACTAGACTAAGTTAATTCAAGCAACTATTTTTTTTAGCTGACATAGCATCCCAAATTAAGGATTAAACAAAAAGGAAATCTGCCTCCATTCCAAATAAAACGCCTGAGAGGCAGGCAGGAACAGTACAAAATTATCTGGAAATTGGCAAAAACACAACTCTTGATAAAAGTGTAACATCAAAGACAGACCTTGCTGGAAAGAACTGCTAGAAAGATTGACAGGAAAGAAGTGAGTTGGAAGATATGAAGGACACCATCGAGAAGGTCGGAAGTTATGGCTTTTGAGACAGAATTCAACGAATGTTTTCTGTTGTCCAAATAATGACAAAAAATCCCCAAATTTTCAGCGAGCAGCCTATATTAAATGAGAATCCAGGTTTACTTGGGAAAGGGGGAGCTTGCAAGGTAGCAGTGGGTATGTTCTTGTCCTTTGAAATATTTACATAGTGAACAACGTCACATCTGCAATTGCTGGATGCAGCAACTGGAATGTTTATCTACCACCTAGAAGGATGGGCCAATAACAACTTACAACACTACCGCGCTTTATTTTCATTGTCAGGAGTGCTTATAAAAAGTTGGACAACTTAGTAAATTAAGTTTAGAATTCCCTACACATAAATAAGTGTTTATGCAAGCACAGAATGCTCAGATATGATACTGGGTGCCTGCCTATATCTTGTCTATGATATGGTTGGACCATTACGAAAGATCGCATAAGATGCAGTGTGAAGTATAAATGGGCTTGCGATTTTTTGAAGGAAAATAGAAGGGAAGCTACAAAATGGTCTAAACATACCTGAGGTATCCGTGGTGCTTTTTTGTATATGTCCCAAATCTCCTCTGCTTTGATCTCCCCTTTCTCGAGTAATATATCTAGACCCAACAGAAAAGTCACTTGATATTCAAATATTCAATGAAAAAAAAAAATGAGCAAAGCAATTACATTTTTTTAGCCAACACTAGTTAACCAATGATTGCCACAAGATAAACCATTGCGGCATAGCCATGTGCAAAATGTAATAGCGAAATCAAACAAATCCCAACTGGAAACCATCAGAATGCAGCTGTAAATAGAGGAAGACCTGTAATCGTCTCCACAGCAGAATGGTATTCGTTGAGCACAGATGAACATTTCTCCACTGCAAACCTCATATATTCATCACGAAGTGCTTCTAGTTTTGCTGCAAGCTGGAAAGTTTTTCAATAAAATAAAAATCATTAATCATGATACTTACAACAATAAGGGAGAATACTGGACACATTTCTGCTATATCAGAAAAGAAAAACTTGCAGAAAAATTTGTGAGAAAAGTACCCATTGGTTCCAATAAACCTACATTTGGTACAAGATCACTCTGATTCCTATAAAATGTTTTCCGAACGCTGTCATCCCTGTTTGCAGTATTAAAAATTCTGCACGTCTGGAAGCTTCAGATGTAGCCTTAGCAGATATCCAACACAAGTTGTCTATCCCAAACATCTCCTCCTCGATGACTCTGGCTACAAATTCAAGGTAATTTTAATCCATAAAAGCATTGCCGTGTCTCATATTTATTAGTAATGTGAGAACAAATGTAAAATATAATTAGCGCTAGGATTTTTCGTATTGGCTTATATCAGGTTCACCTAAATAACTGGAACCACTTTCAGTTATAAAGACAAGCATGCATACCAATGATCTCTTAGCAATTTCACCAAATCTGTTGTCTCATTTGTTCTTATTTGGGAATTTGTCAACATTTTTACCTCCCTGGCATTCAGAAATTTCATTCTTTCTTATTATTTACTATCCATTATCTTCTTATTTACTTCTTTGCTAGCTTATTTTGAGCACAACTTTCTGGCAGAATCTTGTAGGTACTGATTAAAGCTGCCATAATAATGGTTGTGCTTAGCAAATAGTTCTCTGTCATGATATGATCCCATCCATCAAATACTAAGCAACAACTGAACAAAGGAAGCTTATGCGTACAGATAATCTAAAGAAATTTAATTTTCTATCATGGTCAGAAGCTCGTAAGTGTATTCTCATGATGATTATTTTTATTTGTTTCTTCCACAGACGACTACCTCTATGAAAAATCAGCTCCTTCAACAACTGCATGGTACTACAGACAGGCTATTTCCCTGATGTATTGCAGAATTTACCGTTGGCCTTAGTTGACTATTCATATTAGCAAATGTTATATAAGCTAACATACTGCTTAAAATTGCATAGGTAGGTAGAAAAGAATTAATAACTTGACTTACTTAAACTAATTCTTGGAAAGATATGAAGTACAAAAGGTAAAAGACTGGACCGATTACCTAGAAATATGTAACTACTAACTAGTCCAGAATATGTATCAAGAAACAGCATGAAATGTTGCAAAGTGGTAATAATGCGCTGAGACTTCATTCTACTAACTAGTCCACTAGGTTAATTATTCTTGGCATCTTTTGCATGCCTCTTTTTCATGTTTGTTGTTACTTGCTGAAATTTTGATGATATCATTTGTTGGATCTAAAAGCTCTGACACCACTTGTTGAGCTCTAACACGCGGAGATTTTGATATCAAACTCTAGAGAACGAGTCAAGATTCTGTCAGAGTTTCACCACAGCAATAATTTTACTACTAAACAAAATCTCAATTCAACACATTCAAACTCTAGACACACTTAGTCACAAATCTTACTGTGCACACCACTCACTCCCTCACACCCCCACCTTCACTTTCTAACTCTACTGGCTCATGGTAAGGAAAGCCTTGCTCTCTTTCGAATATCCTCCGCTCTCATTCTAACAAGTTCCACAACTAACACCTATTATTTATGGAGTTTCTATCCAATTTCAACAAACAACCGACTCACTTGGATACTTCCAGAGAGAACTCTCTAGTACACAATCTTACCTACCTAGATAATTCTACACTTAATTACTAACCAACTTTACTAGCTAGATAATCCTAGGGATTTCTAGACTGACCAGTGACCATGACTCTTGTTTAGTTGACAAACTTGAAATCTATAACCACCAGATTTTACTATGAAAGACACTATTGATGTCTCAACGCATTTACATATTAACAGGGATTTTTAATTATATAGCGAGAATATATAACAGTAAACTCTTTCGTCCCAGAAGAAGAGAAGTGAAACATGAAATTATCACAAGGAAAGCAAAGAAACAGATCCTCATTAACACAGAAGCATGAGATCCAGAACTTACGTGCACATGCGTGAACTATGGAGTTCACAAAATCTGACTTCTTTGAAAATACTTTTCCAGATATTTCAGCATAGCGTAGATTTGGTCGGCTGCGAATCGAACGAATATCAGTCTGCAACAGACAGAATTATATTTGAGATCATTAAAAGTGAAAGCATGAAATAGACAAAACAGCAAGCTCTGTCTTCCAGAGCAAGCAAATGATTAATTCCAACGCATGAGAAATTAAAACTCAGTTGACCTCTGTGAAAGGACGGTAGGGATTTGGGTAGTAGCACGCAAGAACAGCAACGGCCGCCTCCCTGTATGCCAACCTCAACTTTAACTCTTCTGGAATTTCAGTGCTATCTTCTTGACCTGTTTCAAAAGTCCCTTTTTGCTGCAAAAACAAAGATCGACGGAAAGGAAAGGCATGATCAAGTATACATATACAAACTTAATAAAGTAGAAAAGAGATAAATTTTCCATGCACAGAGACAGAGCAATTACTTACTCTCTTTAGGGCCTCTAACAATTCCTCACGTCCAATGTAGTCTAAATCCTTTCTAGCGGTGAGGATTCCAGCTTCATTCCTTTAAAACAGTCCATAAATGTAAAACTAGTCCTGACACTGATATTAATATGAGTCTACAAGAAATGATACTTACAGTACATTTTGCAGCTCTGCTCCAGTGAAATCTACCGAGTTCTCTGCGATTTCCTGAAGGAGAGTATTTTTTTCTTCCTCTGACCTGAAAAACTTATTCTTTGCATGCACCTGTATTACACATTGAACATCCAATCAGCTTCAATAACGATAACGATGCACACTTCCTCAACAGAGACATTAAAGGCAAAAAAAATTGAGATGAAGTACCTGTAATATGGCTAATCTCCCATCTTTAGATGGCAAACCAACCCTGATAATCTTGTCGAAACGGCCTTTCCGCAAAAGAGCGGGATCAAGAATATCTAACCTGTTTGTTGCACCTATAACCAACACCTGAAAACCCTCAGTTTAGCACCAAATTTTGCAAAATTTTCTTGGTCATATCTACGAACAACATTTACAAATCATACCTGTGACGTTGAAACTTTAAATCCATCCATTTCTGTTAGTATCTGTAAAAGGCCTTGTTCTCTCTCTGCGCCTCCCTATTAGCAACACATGGTAAAGGTGATTTGCAGAAGGTAATTACAAAATTTGTCTCAATACAAATAAGCAAGAAGAACAAGGATGATCATCTTACCCCTCCGAGATCAGGTCCGCCACGCTTGCTACCAATTGCATCTATCTCATCAATAAAGATAATCGAAGGTGCAAAGGATCTCGCACTCGCAAAAAGGTCCTTGACACGAGATGCTGCAACACCTACAAACATCTGCATCACTAAGTTTAGGGACACAATGTATCCATCTTAAAAAGCTTGATATTTGAGGGAAGACTCATATATGTGTGGATATATACAAACTGTCAAACTTACAAAACCTGATTAAGAAATGATCATATAAATAGTCTAATATACGCAACCATGATTTTCTGGTTTTCCTAATGCGAGTAATCTCTATTTGTAGTATGAGGCCTCCATGTCTTACAAAAGAAGTCACTGTCCGATTATTTTTTTTCCAGTAATTTTCCATGAGCATCCATTAGAAAAGTAATTCTCACCTCTACGAAATCTGTTCCAGTTGCTGCAAAGAAAGGAACACCTGCTTCACCAGCTATTGCCTTGGCCAAAAGTGTTTTACCAGTACCAGGAGGCCCATGAAGAAGTACACCTTTTGGGCAGTATATGCCTTTACTTTGAAATTCCTCATCATTCTTTAGTATTCTGACAATTTCTTGTAGCTCCCTCTTAATATATTCCTGGCCCGCAAAATCATCAAATGTGACACCTGTAGTTTCTTCTGCTGATATGAACTTTGCCCTGGTCAAAGTAAATAATAAAGAATGAAAAAAACTTTCATTACTATGTTCAGGTATATCACAGAAAAACATTGTTTCATTTTTTTTTGGATGAGTCCAGTCTGTCACTATGATCAATGGCAACAACCAAAACATCCTAATAGATCTCTCTGGCATATTGTCTGGCAAATTTGGTAATGTTTGTGCGTGAAATGAACCAAATAAATGAATTAAACGACAAATCATCACCAAGGTAGGGCATAAAAAGGGTTTAGTCTTCAGTAAATGATGGATTAGAGCAGTCCAGAACATACACCAGAAAATCCAGCAATTTGAGTCCTGGTCTATACCCAAGTAGCATTTGTATCTCCTGGTGCAAATCAAGATCTTTTAACTAATACAAATAGCTTATGCTCTTCTTAGAGAAGACAAGGGCTGCAAACCGTCAAGCTGGTAAAACTGACAGTCTACTGTTTAATCTCCACTATAAGCTTTTAATAAAAGGCAAATAGAGGTAGTTTCGAAAGGTCATAAAAAACAGATTAGGCCATGGTGAGAAGAGGCTAAGATAAAAGGAAGACATTCCTGATCCCCATAATTCCCAGTCAATGACCAGGAGATTTATTTTTTTTAAAATACAGAATAATAGATCAACATCGAAAAATTTCATAATCAGCAATCCTTGATCGAGAATAAAGACAGAGATAACTAGGCAAATGGTTTGCACTTACCGACTCTTGCCAAGGGATCCAAGTGCACCTCCGCTTTGAAGTGCACGACGTCTGAGAGGCTGCGTGCTCTTTTTTGTGGGAGTTCCTAAATCGCAAGGAATTAACTTCGCATAGATGGGTCTTGCTATACTGTCAATCCACAGATATAAACCAACAGCGAGGGCAAAGCGCATAGACCATATAACCGCAGTTGCAACTGTGGAGTACACTTCTGCAGGTACTGTATCCACATTAAGAACATCGACATTTACTAGTTGCTGATGCAACTTCTGCCAAACATCATTCCAGCAATCGATTGGCATACGATCAACCACATGACGCCGGAAAACAATATTTTGCTGAGAATTCCTTGCCGGGCCCTCTATTTTTTCATCTTTGTAGTACGGTAGAATAACTACACGCAGAGACAAATGAAACGGTAAACCATTTATTTGAAGAGGATAGCCGTATACTAACAGGTTTTAACTTGGACATTATGTCAATAATTCGCAGATATCAAATCAAGGCTCAGCGAAAAAACTCAAATAAAAGAAAAACAGATAAAAACTAAAAAGAACTACCAACCTGAAATTGTCTGACCAAAATTTGAGTATTCCATAAACTGCACGTTGTTCGAATTAAGAAGTCCCCAAAATTCACTGTAATCTATCCGGTGTGAATTCTCAGGATCCCATTCTGTTCCATTCAACTTCCCTCTCATAGTCAACAACGCTCTACTCCAACATGAGGCCATTACAAGCTGCCTCTCTAACTGCATATTTGCCTTGTTCTGGAATTGTTCCAACTTATTTATGCGTTCCTTCTCTGCGTTTTTTAGTTTCTGCGATCAATTAGAACAGGGTCAACCATGGTGACAAATGCCCATAACATATCCAATTCACCAGACAAATTTCCAAAGTCTTGACAGAATAAGATAAGAAAGGTTAAAAATGTTCAAGTTGATTATCTGGACCTTGGTCACCTTCTGAAGGTAAGCCAACCAATTATACAAGAAATGTGGAGCGACTCTCAGTCATATTATCAGCTATTAGCTTCCTAAGTGACCAAACTCCCAAAATTACAGAAAATCACTAATTCAATCGCCTTTTTCTTTATCATATGTCGTCAAGTGTACTGTGTCTAGCGTGACTACCTGTGTAATATAATCCGTTAAAATTGTAGTACGCATTGTAGAGTTCTCAGAAACCTTAAGTCTTAAAATATGGCCACACACATTCCAACACACTAACAGGCTACTTCCTGGTAAAGATTGAGTGGTAACATTAACACATACCACTTCCTGCTCAGTAACAATGCTCCTCACAAACTACCAAACAGTTCCATATCTTAAATCAAATCGAGCTGTAATAATATTATTGTAGTCATGTATGGAGATAAACTCATTTCTCCTCTAAATATTAGTGTATCACTACTAATTGGGAAATCATTTTCATTTGATAATAATCTTGCAACTAATTTCACCAGAGTGTAACACCCACAAGTAAGAACATTTGGAAGACCTAAATGATTGTACCACATGTTAGACAGATGAAATGAAAGTGAAATCCTTAAATTGGTAAACAATTTTGCAACAACCACATTTAACTAACCAATTTATAGGTTCAGGAAATTCTTTTCAAGTTTCTCAATGTGACCCCAAAAAAATTACTGAAAAAAACCCAGTGTGGGAAATGGGGTTTAGTTAGTATACCTCGAAGATTTGAGCGGATACATTATCTTCTTCTTCTTCTTCTTCATTTTCATTTGCATTTTCTGAAACTAAATCAGAAGTTGAATAAATTCTAGTAGAAGATTTGAAAGAATTAGTAGGTTTATTATGGTAATGTAATAAGTGATTCTTGTTAAACCCTAAAGAAGCTGATGTTCTGAAAATAAGAATAGGAGAATGAAGAAATGATTGCCTTCTTCTTCTTACTGGTTGTAGTTGACTAGTTGGTTTAGAGGGGATGAGTGGTTTTAGGTTAGGATACTGAGAAATTGTAGCAGTCGGTTTAACAGATGCTGCTGCTTCATACAGCATCATTTTTCCTTATCTGTTCTTTGTTTGATGAGATTCAGAGAGAGAGACGGTATTTAGAAGGGACGGACGGTGGTGTTCACAAAGTAGTGTTAAAAGATGAACCCAAAGGCCGAAGTGGACGTAGATGGTTAGGTCTTGCTGCCTTTTTCCCTAGGCGTAGATAATTGGCGTTTTGGTTAACCAGTGAATCAGTACCATGACTATTTCTTTAACATGCTGAATGGCTCACCCCGTGGACTGCGACAAGGTGATCCTATTTCTCCGTATTTGTTTATTATTTATATTGGAAGGCTTTAGTTGTATCATTTCAGTTGTTGTCTCTTCTATTGATTCTTCCAGTTAAACCAGTCATGTATATTCTTTTTCGTATTTTTTTCTTTTTTTTCTTTTTTTTTGTTGATGACTACATTTTGTTCACTAGAGCTTCTGGTTCTTCTATTACCAATCTTCTCAATCTCATCAATCAATTTTGTGCTACTTCTGGTCCACTTGTTAATTTTAACAAGTCAAGTTTTCACTGCAGCTCTAATTTGAGTCCTTTTGCTAAACATGATATTTCTTCTATGCTTCATATGCCTCTTATGCCTTTTGATGAGAAGTATCTAGGTATTTCTCTTTCGATTTCTAAAAACAAGTCTAAATGTTTTGAGGGTATTGTTGACAAAATGAAATCTAGACTTCCACAATGGCATGGGGGAAGTTGGTCAATCAAGCGGGTCGTACCATTCGTTTCCTCCTCATCAGGTGAATGCTATTTCTTTTATTCATATTTTACCCGATTGTCAGGATATATTGAGATGGTCACTTGAGAGTAGTGGTGATTTTACTCTTAAATCTACTTATAGAGCAATTTTAAATACGATATCTCCTCCTCCTCCAACTATGTATCCAAAAAAGTATTGGTTAAGTCTTTGGCACTTGCAAGTCTCATTTAAATGTCAAAAGTTTATGTGGAAACTTTCTCACCAAGTTATTCCGGTTCTTCATCGGCTTGCTCGGTATTTGCATATACATGATAATCCTTGTTCCTTTTGTCATCTCAAGAGGAAACAGTTACTCACCTCTTTTTACAATGCCCTTATGATGCTGATATTTGGGATCAAATGCTTCCAGATTGGTCTTCAATCATCTTTTCTCACTAATATATTAATATTTGGTTACAAAGTTGGATTGATTATAAAAACCATTTTCATTTTAAAGATCGCAGGGTACTTAATCTAGTGGTGGTTATTTTATGGCATATTTAGATTGCGCGTTGTACTTTAGTGTTTGAAGGGAATCTTCAATCTACTAGGACCACTGTTTATAAGATTAAAGATTTTTGTAGTTCTGAGAACATAATAGTTGGGCAGTCTCCTCATCTATTCAGCCAACTGCCTGCTCGGTTCACAATAGTAACCATCATAGTCAGCTAGTAGATGGTCCTGACAGTATTAGTGGGTTTATTATGATAATGTAATAACTGATTATTCTTAAACCCTAAAGAAGGTGATGTTCTGAAAACAAAAATAGGAGAATGAAGAAATGATTGCCTTTTTATTCTTACTGGTTGTAGTTAACTAACTGTTTTAGAGGGGATGAGTGGTTTTAGGTTAGGATACTGAGAAATTGTAGCAGTCGGTTTAACAGATGATGTTGCTCTTCATACAACATCATTTTTCCTTATATGTTCTTTGTTTGATGAGATTCAAAGAGAGATGGTATTTAGAAGGGACGGACGGTGGAGTTCACAAAGTAGTGTTAAAAGATGAACCCAAAGGACGAAGCGGTGTTAAATGTTGGGTTATAGGTGGTTAGGTCTTGCTGCCTTTTTCCCTAGGCGTGGATAATTGGCGTTTTGATTAACCAGTGTCACGGTACCACGATTATTTTCTTTAACATGTTGAATGGCTCTCCAACATTTAGTTTTTCTCCGTCTCGTGGCCTGCGATAAGGTGATCCTATTTTTTCTTATTTGTTCATCCTTTTATATGGAAGGTTTTAGTCGTATCATTTCAATTGTTGTCTCTTCTATTGATTCTTCCAGTAAATCCAGTCATGTATACTCCTACGTACTCGTTTTTTTTTTTTTTTTTTTTTTTTTTTTTTGATGACTATATTTTGTTCACCAGAGCTTTTGGTTCTTCTATTCCCAATCTCCTCAATCAATTTTGTGTTATTTCTGTAAATTTGTAAATTTTAACAAGTTAAGTGTTCACTACAGCTGTAATTTGAGTCCTTATGCTAAACAAGATATTACTTCTATGCTTCATATGCCTCTTATGCCTTTAGATGACAAGTATCTAGGTATTTTTCTTTTTATTTCTAAAAACAAGTCTGAATGTTTTGAGCGTATTATTGACAAGATAAAATCTAGACTTCCACAATGGCATGTGGGAAGTTGGTCAATCAAGCGGGTCGTGCCATTCAAATTCAGTCTGTTTTGAACACTATGGGTCAGTATCAAATGGATGCAGTACAACGACAGTATTGGTGGAATAAAAACAATTCTAGAGGAATTTATCTGAAGTTTTGGTCTTCTGTTTATTATCCTAAAAGAATGGAGGTTTGAGTTTTAAGAATCTCAGGGCTACTAATGAAGCTTTTCTGACTAAGTTGGCATAGCGTATTATTAAAAACCCGAATGCAAAGTGGGTTAATGTTTTGGAGGCAAAATATTTTCATAATTATAATCCTCTTTATAAAATTTTACGAACTAAAGGTTATTGGGTATGGCATAGTATCCAAAGAGGTTAACATTGGGTTAAAAAATATCATGTTTGGGAGATTGGTGATGGTATCATGTTGCAGCTTCAAAGACAATTGGATCCCATGCACCGATAATAATCCCTCTTCAATTCAACCTCCTTCACTGTCAAGTACTGAGGTCAGTTCTTTTATTGAACCTCATTATAATACTTGGAATATCGCTGCTCTTCAACAATGGTCCTCTCCTCATCAGGTGAATGTTATTTCTTCAATTCTTCAATTCTCTGCTGGAGGATTTTCTAGTTCATTTCCTCTTCCCTTTTTGCTTGCAGCAGGTTTTTGATCTCCTTTCTCGATGGCAACAGGTATATTCTTTCTCTTCTTCTTCTCAGCATTTTTCTCCTTGTCAGTAGATTTAGGAGGAGTTTTCGAAGCAACTGCATTTCCTCGAATTACTTTTTTCTTCTCCCCAGGTTGCTTCTCCTCATTTAGTTGATCTTTCCTTGGCAGTTTCATTATGAATTTCAGTTTCGATGCACTGTAATCCGATCCACTAATGTAATCTTCCCCAAGTATATTTGCTGATTTTCTGCCTTTTGTAGTAATCATGTGTCTTTCAACAACTTGAATTGGGGTTGCTTTGGTGTTATCAGTGGAAGAAGAACAAAGACCATGTTCATTCAAATCTGCAACAATCTGTGAAATGGTCTCAATTTTGTTTGCTGGCTCAACAACTTCCTCATTCTGTGTCATCCCAATTGAGAAAGAAGGACGACTACAATTTATTTGTTGAAGCATAATTGTTAAAGCTACAATAGCTTTCATTTGATTTAACTCTGCATTCTTCTGAAGCTTAGCATCCACTTTTTCTGGCAACGTACAGAGTTGCATATTTTCATGCTCTCAAGTTATGGCAATATACATATTTTGATGTCGCTTTCTGGTAATTGAAAAGGGAAATAACGAAACAACAGATTAAAATGTTAGAGTTCACTTATTATCAAGAAGTAAATAGAGTTCATTATGCAGAATGAACTGACAACAACAAATAGTTCTTTTTTAATATTTTAAAAACGAACTAAGAATCTTTAGGTTTCATTGTAGAGAATGAACTCCCAACAACAGATTAAAATGTTTAGAGTTCATTTAAAATGAACCCCCAACAACAGATTAAACTCTTCCTATTATCATTTGGCAATATGAACTAATAATAGGCAGAGTTTATTTTTCTTAGTTCAATTAGCAATATAAACTAATATATAGGCAGAGTTCATTGTAGAGAATGAACTCCAAACTTCATAATTATAGCGTTCATTTAAAATAAACTGATAATATGAAGAGTTTCAGTGATACGTATGATCTCTATACCTTGGTAGCTATTACTATAAAGGCGTAATTCAGAATAATAATAGACGAAAAAACTTAGAAAATTAAAGACACCAGAAAGTAAGTCAAAGAAAAATATCTTCTCTAGATTATAAACAAGAAAACGATTCCAGTTCTCTCTTTGTTACGCTCACAATCTTCTTGAAACAGTGGATCAACCTTAATATATTTTCTAAGCTTGCACAAGTATTGTTCCAAGCTTTCTCTAGGTTTTTTGTATATTTAGTAAACAACCAAACCTCTCTATTTATAGAATTCATCGTACTCAGCCGACCGAGTCTTTTATTAGGAATTTATTTCCTAAACTAAGAGTGTTGCCTAAAACAAAACTCTTTTCTAACCAGGAATTCTTCCCAAATATGGTTTCCTTCCTAATATAGGATTCTTCCCTCAACTTAGCTTGAGGTTTACTAAGTTCCTAAGAGGAGTAGGGGTACACCTGTATCATTCGGGATGGAAAAAAAAAAAACATTACCTAGATCTGTAGGTTGGGGTTCATTTTCATAAAGAACTTTATCTGAACTGCTGGTTGATGCTAATAATCGAGCTTCTTCATGAATCAACTTCTGCAGCCTGCTCTCCGAACCATTGACATCTATTTCTTCAGTTTTATTCTGAACATTAAACATTTGGAAATTGGTCTCAAGCCCACCAGCGCCTTCATCATAATTGAGATTCATTGCTTCTTCCTCATTACTAGGTACAGCAATATCTTGACTTTCAGCATACTATTGATTATGAGCATCAATTCCAATATTTAATCCTTAATTGACACCTTCAACATTCACTTCATCATTTAGTTATTATCTAATTTGATCAGCCAACAACTCATTATGGTACTCACTTTGGAAAGAGCGTTGTAAGAACTGTGTTGTCAAATTTTTCATGTACACAATCATACATGCAAATCCTTCTTTTTGGGGAATAATATCAACTTTAGTTTTCTTTGATCTTTTGTGTGCAACAAGCGTGTCAATCTTTATTTGAAAAGAAGTCTTTTCAGTTGTCAACTCTGCAAGTTTTTTTTTCCCAGGTTTTGTTGTTTATCTTTCAGATCGGTTATCTCCCTTTCATGGCTTAGCCTCATTTCTTTAATCTACGCAGCATGTTTAGCTGTAATAGTTTATATATGAATAGTCATATCATCATATTCTTCTTCAAGCAACTCAAGTTTTGTCTTCAGCCTTACTTGGTTCAGTATTCTTTGTTCAATTGAAGTGTAATTCTCCCATAAATTTTGCGAGAGCTGCACAAAAGGAAATGAAATTGGTCGGTTGTCAGCCGAGAAAAAATAATTTCACTTTCTCACTCTACTAAATATAAATGAAGTACGTGGTAAGAAAGAGTTCGTATCCACATAGAGGCAATTGTTGTTATGCGATTTTCAGTTTCTAAGGTAACCAAGGGGGGATTTTTGTTGTTTTAGCAAAGTAATAAAATAAAATAAAGCAAAGCAAATAATTGGAATAATCAATAGAGAGAAGATATTGGTTACGGGATAGTATCATTCACAAACATGTATTTTCATCAATGACTAGAATTGATATTTTAATCTCTCATTTACTAAGTCCTAGGATACCTTGATCGCAAGAATATCCCGCTAATTCCCTGATTTCATCACAACCACATTAAAAGATGTATATGTGAATTCTACTTAAAGAGCAACCTAAAGTGTAAAAGCACAATTAGATTTAACTACCCAAGAGCACTAAGTTCTATGGAATAAGACTAATCAAGGCAATCAAACGTGTAAAAGAACTAATTTAATTTAACCAAGGTTATGATTCATATGCGATTATAAAGATGTATCACTACAAGTAATAACCACACTATGCTACTTAGAATCAGGGATAAACAACTATTTTGTATTGAAAACCCTAATCTAGCAATAGAGATGAATGTAAATCGGATTGATTCCGGACTCAACCAAACAAACAATCAAATCATATGACAATATTAATAATGAATCATAAACAATAAAGTATTGAGACAAAACTAATTCATTGAATCAAATAACATGTTGGAAATCAACTTTATCCCATAACCATTAATATGTGTTTAGCTACTCATAGCTTTTGAATTCATCATCATCAATAATAAAATAAAGAAGATGAAAAATAAAATGATAGTCGCCGCTCTCTCCAAAAAGTTCCTAAGTAGTAGTAGAAAAATCCGTGCTTCCAAGGAAGTAGAAAACTTTCTCTTTTGTAGCTGTTTGTAGGTGAAAATGGTTTCTGCTGATTTCGGTAATTTTGGGTGTACGGGTGAGAAACAATTTAAACCCTAAACAATGTACTGCAAGGGAGTACTTTAGATTCGAGAGATCAATATATACAAGTCCGGCCTAAACCAAGAAATGGCCGTTCCAGACTTGCTTCGGTCACAAAGTGGAGTAGAATGGGTTGGTTTTGGGGAGGGAAGCAAGGAAGGTAATGAGACCAGAATAGCTGATTCTGGAAGAGTAGTTGTGTTACTACGACTTGTATCAGAAAAGTGGGAAGGCTAACAAATGGTAAGCTAGCAAGTATTTTATGAATGTTGTGTATTCCCCCAATGAACTTGTTGTTCTGTGGAAATAGGTAAGACCTATTTATACAATTCGAAGTGAAACATACCCTGGTCTCATTAAGGAATGGAAAAATGGGTAAGTAAATGGGAGGAGGTGGTAACCGTATGCATGGAATTTGATGTTCCATAAAATCGTCAACGCATGGAATTGATGTTCCATAAAAACATTAACGTATGGAATTGATGTCCCATGAACGTTTCACTTTTAACTCCCTGTATTTACTAACCGCCCCACCCTTATGACACTTCCTTATGGCGGGCGTAGTGTACGCCGCACGCTGTAAACCGCCAAACCAATACCCAAAGAGGATCCCCCAGTTTGTGATATGTGTTGATGTCTCGAATGTTTTTGTAGAAAACATGTAGCATATGGTTGTTGCCTGGCAAGTCGAGCTTGGGAGACTTGGTAGCTTGGTGACCTTCGACGGTCGAGATTTTGTATCTTAAGAGGAAAGGTAGACGTTTATCTTTGCACGCTTTCATTCGTTGGTGGCCGCATAGGGAAGGCCAGCATGGTGGCGCGGCTAGGTTAGCATGCCATTGGCATGGCATGGTGGCGCGGCTAGGTTGGCATGCCATGGAGGTGCGGCTAGGTTGGCATGCCGTTGGCATGGCATGGTGTGGCCAAGCTTAGGTTTTCGGGCCAAAGGTTACCATGCGTCGTCTGGTAACCTTAGATGGCTAGGATTTTCTCCTGGGATTGAAGGGGGATCGTCGATTGTCGCACGCCTTCGTTTTGGTAGCCGCATAGGGAAGGCCAGCGTGGTGGCGCGGCTAGGTTGGCATGCCGTTGGCATGGCGTGGTTTGGCGTGGCTAAACTTAGGTTTTCGGGCTAAAGGTTACCATGCGTCGTCTGGTAACCTTGGAGGGCTAGGATTTGCTCCTGGGATTGAAGGGGGACCGTCGATTGTCGCACGCCTTCATTTTGGTAGCCGCGTAGGGAAGGCCAGCATGGTGGTGCGGCTAGGTGCGTTTGGCATGTGGGGCCAAGGGTTTGGTAAGCCGTTGGCACATGGGGCGGCTAGCATGGCTAGGTGCGGTTTGGCTTGGCATGTAGGGCCAAGGGTTTGGCAAGCCGTTGGCACATGGTGCGGCTAGCATGGCTAGGTGCGATTTGGCTTGGCATGTGGGGCCAAGGGTTTACCATGGGCGCATGGCGTGTCTAGCTTGGCTAGGTGCGGTTTGGCTTGGCATGTGGGGCCAAGGGTTTGCCATGGGCGCATGGCGTGGCTAGCTTGGCTAGGTGTGGTTTGGCTTGGCATGTGGGGCCAAGGGTTTGTCATGGGCGCATGGCGTGGCTAGCTTGGCTGGGTGTGGTTTGGCTTGGCATGTGGGGCCAAGGGTTTGCCATGGGCGCATGGCGTGACTAGCTTGGCTAGGTGCGGTTTGGCTTGGCATGTGGGGCCAAGGGTTTGCCATGGGCGCATGGCGTGGCTAGCTTGGCTAGGTGTTGTTTGGCTTGGCATGTGGGGCCAAGGGTTTGCCATGGGCGCATGGCGTGGCTAGCTTGGCTAGGTGCGGTTTGGCTTGGCATGTGGGGCCAAGGGTTTGGCAAGCCGTTTGGCACATGGTGCAGCTAGCATGGCTAGGTGTGGTTTGGCTTGGCATGTGGGCCAAGGTTTGGCGTGACCAAGCTAGGGTTTTGGGCCAAAGGTCGTTTGGTAACCTCAGACGGCTAGCATTTGTTCATGGGATTGAAGGGCGACCGTTGATTGTCGCACGCCTTCGTTTTGGTAGCCGCGTAGGGAAGGCCAGCAAGGTGGCGCGGCTAGGTTGGCATGGTGCCATGGAAAGGTGCGTTTGGCATGGCGCGGTAGGTGTGGCTAGCATGGTTTGCCATTGTCTAAGGGGTGCGGTTAGCATGGTTGGCATGCCTTGGCGCGGTAGGTGTGGCTGGCATGGTTTGCCATTGGCACAGGGGTGTAGCTAGCATGGTTGGCATGCCTGGGCGCGGTAGGTGTGGCTGGCATGGTTTGCCATTAGCACAGGGGTGCGGCTAGCATGGTTGGCATGCCTGGGCGCGGTAGGTGTGGCTGGCATGGTTTGCCATTGGCACAGGGGTGCGGCTAGCATGGTTGGCATGCCTTGGCGCGGTAGGTGTGGCTGGCATGGTTTTCCATTGGCACATGCGGTGTAAGAATTAGGGTTTTGGCCTGTCGAAACCCTAACTTGCAGACAAATTAAAGGGTTCAATAAATGTGCTTGGTTTGGACATTATTACTCAAGTTCTGTGACGTCACTGTCTGACTAGGGTTTTACGATTTTACCCCTAAGCTAAAAACCACCATCAACAGTAGCTTTTCTCCAACTTTCCAAAACTAGGTCTTCAAAGCCCATAGACCAATACAATGATGTCCACTAAGCCCATATGTGAGAACACCCATGTAGAAAATATGTCCCATAAGTAGTCGCCGGAAAACTGGTACATGTGCCGGAAGTTGGATGAAATATGGACAGAAAAGTATTTCAGGTGACTAGAAAAGTCAAACCAGTCACCGGTCAAACAGGTCAACTCGGATCAACTCGGAAAGTCAGACCGAGTTAGAGTGAGTCAGGTCTAAGTCAGACAGACAAGCTAGTAGCCAGTCAGACTCAGCTGAGCTGAGTGGACTTAGCCTGAGCCATTGCACTGGCTCAAGATTGTGCTGTGTAGTGATTGCGCTTAACCAGTTCAGTTCAGCCGTGATGGCTGTGCATTCTTCTCAGCTGCAGCTTCAACTATGTCCATCCAACAACATGCACATAACCAAACCCATTGTCACAACCATTAGCATCTCCAGATCCTCATCCCTCCTGCATCATCTGCCACCTTAATTGCAGCTTGTAACATCTCAGTTCATGCTCAATTGCAATTGCAATACCACACACACCACCATATTCAGTCACCATTCCGTTGCAGCATCACTTCCAACTAGCTCCAATTCATCTTTGCATTTCATCTCAGTAGCAGCTGCACTCAGCCATTTCTCAGTCAAGCTCATCTCTTCCCTTGAGCCTAATACATTCATCTAATCCATGCATTCTTCACCTGCACCTGCAACTGCTGTACATAGCATTCATTCATTCCCAACCAACATTCCTGGTCATTGCAGCAACCTCAACACAACCATCTCCTTGTACTGCTACAGAACATTCTCGGCTCAACCCTCTGTCACCATTTATTTCCTCCCATTTATATTCTTATATCACACATCAACAACATTATTGCATCTCAATTTCACAGACCCATTGGCTCAAACAAAATCCCATTTTCTTCCATTTGATTTCAGTATACCCACCAGTGCCTTCTCATATACAACAATTGTACCTGGCTACCAACTTCATCATTTCTTCCACACACAAACATCAACAAACCTCCATCTCTACAGCTTCAATTAACGCAGCACCATATCAATTACAGCTTCAGTTAAGCTGCAAATCCAGCTGCAATGACTTCAGTTACCTGCATTTTTATCAACACCAGTGCAAATCACATCTCATTGATACCCCATTGCAACCAATATCAACATAAACAACCAGGTTCATTCCCTCCATCTCAGGTCACAGCCGGAACCATTGTTTCACCTGAGCAATGGCAACAACTCCATTTCTAAAGAACCCATCACCTGCTCAAATTCATTGCAATTCCAATTCAGCATCCATTCCACTTGCACCAGCAAGAACACCATCTTGCTGATCTTCCTGAGCTACCACCATTCATCTGAAATCAACACCAACAAATTCTTCTTAACAAATCACCAACAACAGCTCCACCCTTCACCAATTTCCTCCATCTGAGCTTCAACTGGCAACAACAGCTCAAGATTACCAACATAGCAAACCCATTGCAACCATTCAATCTCAGCTCATAGCCACTGCACAACAGCACCAACACCTGCTCCAGTACCTCGACAGAACCAATTAGAGCACCATTTTTGCAGCTGCTGCAATTTATAACCCAGACCTAGGCATTCATCTATTAACTCATGTCAGATTCAAGTACAGCTTCCTTCACCACATTGCTTCAGTTCATTATCAAAATCCCTAACTGAGTTGCAACTACAACTCACTCTTGAACTCAACCAGTGCCATCAATTCCAAGCAACATCAACCCCCACAGACAGACAACAACTCAAACACCAGAATCATCTGATACCCATCTTCAATTTCTTCATCTGTTTTTCTGTCTTGTCCATCTGCTTCCATTCCAGACTTGAACTGCACAAACTCAGTGTCAACCCAGCCAGCTTATGTTCATTCTCAGCAAAAATTACAGCTTCATATTTTTCTTCTTAATCTCCAGTAACATCATCTTGTGACCAATTCCTCCATTTCTCTCCTTGTGAACCCTATCTTATCAATTTCAAAAGCTGATTCGATAATATTCTTCATCAAACGAACATTCCAGATCCATCATCTACGAATTCACCTCTAACCTCGTTAACTTCTTCCATTTCTTCTCCCGACTCGAGTGATTCAAACACAAACTCGATTTCTACCTCAGAAACAGATCCCCTTTTCTCTTCTTGAACAAACCCTAACAAATCTCATACCTTGATCGATATTTCAATCAACAACTTTCAAATCTGCTCTCATCTCTCTCGATTCAATTTCACCTTCTAGTTCTCTCTTACAGCAGCCGCAACCAATTTTCTCTCTCTGTCTTGATTTTGAGAAGATAGTGATAAAGAGAATGCTTGAGAACCCTGAAATCTGGGGCTAGGTAGGAACCAGAATTGATATAGGCACCCTATGGATTGATACATGCCACCAGAATGATAGTCACTTGAACAAAACTCGTCTTGGCATGGCTTGACTCCCATATCACTCGCCTGTAAATCGAGCTTTTGCTCTTTCCGCTCCAAATGAATGGTTTCTCCTTCTTTTGCATCGAATAACTCCATTGCACCTAATAAACTCAAAAGCAAACATAAGAGATGCAATTCACGAGGATAATAGCAAAGAAAGCATAAATACTAGATATAAAATTAGGTGTTTTAGACACCTATCAAATTCCCCCACACTTAGACTTTGCTAGTCCTCGAGCAAATCAAACAAAACTTATTCTAAAGGATACATACAACTCCCGTGACGGTTTACTAGAGATATACCCACAAACCCTACTTTTCCAACTTACTAGTTCTCCGTAATGATAGCATCCAACGCGCTAAGATGACATAGAGATTCTGCATACTAGTCATAAGAAGTTAGATACATAAATGAACACAATCTCATCCTTAAAAGTTGAGAGAGAAATAACCATCCCTTATCGAAAGAAATTCGGGTTCGGAGTGATCAAAAGTCTTGACTCTGCCTCACAATAAAGGGTTTTATGATATTGCTCTCAATAATAAACAACTTTTTATGGGTCACACATGTGTCCAGATAGGAATGAAGAGAGAATCCTGCGACATGTTGAATAGTAGGAAGGCATAAACCCTCCGAATTGTTTTGAAAACCCACATCTTTTAATATTTTGAAAACCCATTTTTTTGACGATCTCTAAGAAAGGAAATCAACCACTTAACGAAGGTGGGAATATGCTTACTTACCTCGTTATCCGTTCGGCGTGCAGTTAGCACCACTCTCACAGCATCCATAGAAACGTCTTCGGTCTTCAATCCTTGTCTTCATCTTCGTCTTCGGTCTTCAAATCTTGATGATAACTCTTGAACTTCGTAGAATCTTGACAATGTGATTCTTTCCTCTGATTCCTTGTTGCTTGAAACTTCATTATGAATTTTCCTTCATTCCATTGGCTTTATTGAAAGAACAAAACTAAAAATGAACTAAACAAACGAAAATATGATGCAATGAATATATATATATATATATTTTTTTTTTTTCTTTTTTTTTCCTTTTATAAGATGCAAAATAAATAAAGTAAAATACACAAACAAACAAATATTAAAACTAATGATGGACCTAATAAACTTTTCTCTTGTCTTTTTTTTTTTTTTTTTTTTTAATAATAATTTCATTGAGACAAGAGAAAATAAAATCCAAACTAACAAATAAAAATAAAGATAAAATAAAAATGCAAGTACAAAGGCCATGGTGTAAGTACTTTACCGCTCAATTCTTCACAACTTGTATGTCTCGATATCATAAACTTCTTGAACTCATCTTGATAATCTCCACTCTTGTACAATAGTCTTCAACTTGTAAAATTCTGTTATTTGTCTTGTTGCTATACTTGAATCTGAAATCTGCTCATTTTTGTACTGTTGCTTGTAAACCTTGAACGTCTTCAACTTTCCTTCGAATTTGTGATGCTCCTCTTGTTGATGATGATGGTGTTTCTATGGACCTGTTGGTGTAGAGAGAGATAAAGTGGATGGTGCTAACTGCGAACAAGATTACAAGTGGTATGTAAGTTAGCAATTCGATGTCACCATCATGATTGATAAAATAGCACTCAAGAGATCAAAATAGTGCTTCTATTGGTGGGAGGTTGGGTAGCTCACCATTCTACCCAGAGTTTACGTACGGTGACACACACTCTAAAAGCACAAATTTATACAGGTACAAAGAAGTGAAGGTCGGTGCCTCACATGATGTAACAATGGGTAGTCTCCACTATAGGGGACCACAACTCTAATACTGAATTCAATCTGCACCTTATTTGCTACTGGCATGGTTAAATCCAACTTTAACTCTCATACAAGTAAGAAACCCGATCACGTTCTCTGTCATCTCTAAGTTCAGTCACTCTTATGAGAATCTCGATGTAATCTTAGCGACATGTATACTATGTGACTCTAAACTAACTACAAGTTGGAGTTTTTTAATTCACTATTTTACACAAAAGTTGAAAATTTCATGAAAAATTTACAATGCAAATGCTTAACCACTCCCCCACACTTAAACTTTACATTGTCCTCAATGTAAATTGAGTCATCCAAAGTAAATCAAGGTGAGAAATTCTAACATGATATGTGATAAGAAATCAGAAAAAATAAAAACAAGACAAGAAAAACTAAAAACAAGACGAGAAATAAATACAAGACAAGAAATACTTATCCTTTGGGTTGCCTCCCATTTAGCGCTTGGTTTAAAGTCGTCAGCCCCACTATCTCCTTGCTTTCTATGACTCCTCCAGAGGGAGTACTTCCACAAAGTTAACTCCTTCCACCACTTCGGAAGTGAAATTCTCATAATATGGTTTCAGCCGGTGCCCATTAACTTTAAGTTTTTTTCCTGTTGCTATGCTACGAATTTCCACTACACCATGAGAAAACACATTAGTATCAATAAAAGGTCCGATCCATCGTGACCTTAATTTACCCGGAAATAATTGCAAGCGAGAATTAAACAAAAGCACTTTTTGCCCGATGCAAAATTGTTTCCTAGAAATCATGTTATCATGAAATGCTTTCGTCTTTTCCTTATAAATGCGTGAGCTTTCAAATGCATCATTGCGAAGCTCCTCTAGCTCTTGGAGTTTTAACTTCCTTTGCTTTCCAGCCCCATCCATCTCCATATTGCATTGCTTAATATCCCAAAACGCCTTATGCTCAATTTCAACGGGTAAGTGACAAGGTTTGCCATACACAAGCCTAAAGGGAGACATCCCGATAGGTGTCTTATACGCGGTTCCATAAGCCCACAAAGCATCATTAAGTCGCATGCTCCAATCTTTCCTTGTTGGGTTCACCGTCTTCTCTAGAATGGATTTCACCTCTCGGTTAGACACCTCGGCTTGTCCATTTTTTTGGGGATGATAAGGTGTTGCAATCTTGTGCGACACATTGTACTTCTTCAACAAGCTTTGTAAGATCATGTTTTTGAAGTGAGAACCCCCATCGCTAATTATGGCTCTTGAATTCCAAACCTTGCAAAAATATTAGCTTGCACAAAATCTGAAACCACTTTAGAATCATTAGTTGGGGTGGCCTTGGCTTCCACCCATTTAGAGACATAATCAACAGCAAGTAAGATATAAAAATTTCCATGAGAGTTGACAAAAGAACCCATAAAATCAATACCCCATACATCAAAAACTTCAATAAATTGAATAAAAGTTTGTGGCATTTGATTTCGGGCACCTAGATTGCCTGTTCTTTGGCACCTATCACAAGTTGTACAAAATATATATGCATCCTTAAACAAGGTTGGCCAATAGAAACCGCTTTCAAGTACCTTGTGAGCGGTTCTCTTACTCCCAAAATGTCCTCCACAAGCATAGGTTAAATTCAGATTCGGGAACGCACCTTCTTATTACCTGGTCACTACAATGTTTCCATAAGTATGGATCATCCCATATGTATTGGTTTCCTAACTTCTTAAGTTTGTCCCTCTCAGCACGAGACAGGTTCTTTGGGATTTGTTTAGACACTAAGTAATTCACAATGTCGGCATACCATGGTCCTCCAAAGGCATTTGAGAATAGTTGCTCATCCGGGAAACTTTCACGCAATGGGATAGCTTCCTTGTCCACAACAAGATGGCTCAAGTGATCCGCAACAGTATTCTCAATTCATTTCTTGTCCTTGATTTCAATATCAAACTCTTGCAAGAGTAAAATCCATCGTATGAGCCTCGGTTTCGCTTCTTTCTTCATTATCAAGTACCTAAGTGTTGCATGATCAGAAAAGACAACAACTTTTGTACCAATTAGATAAGAGCGAAACTTTTCCAAAGGAAAAACAATGGCTAACAACTCATTTTCAGTGGTTGTGTAGTTTTGTTGGGCCTCATTTAATGTTCTAGAAGCATAATAAATAGCATGAGGTATCTTCCCCACACGTTGCCCAAGCACCGCACCAACCGCATAGTCACTTGCATCACACATGAGCTCAAAAGGCTTGCTCCAATCTGGTGGTTTAATGATAGGGGCTGAAATCAAAATTTCTTTCAAACGATTGAATGCCGCCATACACTTTTCATCAAAGTTAAAAACCACATCTTTTTGCAATAAGTTGCAAAGTGGTGATGCTATCTTGGAAAAGTCCTTGATAAATCTACGATAAAAACCTGCATGACCAAGAAAAGAGTGTATCTCCCTCACCGTAGTGGGAGGGGTTAAAGCACGAATAAGGTCTATTTTAGATTTATCGACTTCCAAGCCTTTAGAAGATATTATATGGCCTAAAACTATGCCATGAGTTACCATGAAATGGCACTTCTCCCAATTCAGCACAAGGTTTGTTTCAACACATCGTTCAAGGATTAGAGACAAGTTGTTCAAGCAAAGGTCAAATGAATCACCAAAGACACTAAAATCGTCCATGAACACTTCGATTATGTTTTCAACATATTCTGAAAAGATACTTACCATACACCTTTGAAAGGTAGCTGGAGCATTGCACAAGCCAAAAGGCATCCTTCTATAAGCAAAAGTACCGAAAGGACAAGTGAAAGTAGTTTTCTCTTGATCTTCCGGTGCTATCACAATCTGATTGTAACCTGAATAGCGATCAAGGAAGCAATAGTAAGAGTGTCCAGCTAACGTTCAAGCATTTGGTCAATAAATGGCAATGGAAAATGATCCTTCCTAGTGGTGGCATTCAATTTCCTGTAATCAATACAAACCCTCCAACCGGTTTGCACGCGAGTTGGGACAAGTTCATTCTTATCATTCTCCACCACTGTCACACCTGATTTCTTTGGCACTACTTGTACCGGGCTCACCCACTTGCTATCGGATATGGGGTAGATAACACCCACTTCCAAAGCTTTAGTATCTCCTTTTTCACAACACACATCATAGGGGGTTTCAAACGACGTTGTGCTTCCATTATAGGCTTTGCATCATCCTCCAAACGGATTTTGTGCATACAAACGGCAGGGCTTATACCCTTGATATCAGCAATTGTCCATCCTATGGCCGTCTTGTACTTCCTTAGCACCCTTAAAAGTTTTTGCTCCTGTAAATCACTAAGCTCGTTAGACACAATCACAGGTAAATCTTCCTTGTCACCCACGTACAAGTACTTTAAGTGATCGGGAAGAGGTTTCAATTCTAACTTTGGAGATTTAACAATTGAAGGTACAAGCTTTTCATCACTGCATGGTAAAGAAATAAAAGAGATATTATGAGTTTCCGGGCATCCTTGTAGTGAATTAAGATCACCAAGGGCTTCTTTGACTTCATTACCACACTCTACACCATTATCTATGGATGTAGTTAAAACAGTTTCCAAAGCATCTTCACCATTCAATTCAAACACTTGTTGTGCGAATGTATCCATAATATCAATGGAGAAACAAGAGTGGACATCACTAGGATATCTCATCGTCTCTAAAATGTTGAAACGTATTGTTTCTCCATCAAACTCCATAGTTAGCGTTCCCTTGTCCACATCAATAATGGTTTTCGCCGTTTTCATGAAGGGACGCCCAAGTAGCAATGGAAGAGACGAGTCCGGTGACCCTTCATTCATCTCTAACACGTAAAAGTCAGCTAGAAATACTAATTGATTAACCTGCACAAGAACATCATCAACACTACACATTGGGTAGACATTAGAGCGATCGGCTAATTGCAATAAAATTCCAGCCTTTTTAAGAGAACCTAAGTCAAGTGAATTGTACATAGATGCAACATAACATTTACGGATGCACCTAAATCCAACATAGCTTTGTTAAATGTTGTGTTACCAATTGTGACGGGAATGTCAAAACTACCGGGATCCTTGCACTTAAGTGGGAGTTTGTGTTGTAAGATTGCCGAAGCATTCTCCCCCACACTTAGCACTTCATTACCTTTTAGCCTTTGATTATTGGTACACAAGTCCTTCAACACCTTTGCATACTTGGGAACTTGCTTGATCGCATCAATGAGTGGTATGTTCACGTGGATCTTTTTAAGAACGTCTAAAATCTCCTTTTCTAGTTTCGCCTTCTTAGAACTTGCAAATCTGCGAGGGAAAGGTAAAGGAGGAACATAAGTAGAAACCAGAGTTTTAGAGTTAGGAATAGGTACCTCAGAAGTTTGGGGAGAATCCTCATTCTTCTCCTCCAAAACAGGTTCCTTTGGTGTTTCCACCTTGCCCGAATCAGTAATCTTGGGTTGCACAAGTTGTGTACCACTTCTCAACGTAATAACATTGACACCCTCTTTTGGGTTAATAGGTTGAGAAGGGAGTTTCCCACTATTTTGTGCCTTCAATTTATTTAGATCAATCGCAATGGAGCCCATTTGTGTCTGCAACTCCTTGATAGCACTCTTAGTTTCTTGCTGAATTTCTTTAAACATGGTGGAAATGCCTTGCATAAAAGTTTGAAGCTTTGCATCGATATCAGAACCTTGATTTTGCATTGATTGTTGTGCTTGTGGGTGCTGAAATTGTTATTGTTGTGGTTGAAATCCACTCGGACGGTTGAAGGTAGGTTGTTGAGCCGCTCCTTGATTGTTGGCATAGCTAAAATTGGGATGATCTCTCCATCCTGGATTATACGTATTGGAGTAGGGATCATACCGTCTTTGTTGATTTGGAAAGACCGCACTAGCTTGCTCATCTTCATAACATCTAGGAGAACTTGGTATAACCGCGGCTGCAACTTGTTGCATCATTGCTGTCATGTTACCCATTCTCTCACTTCATTCACTCTTCTTAGAAGCACATCCGAATCACGACTCAGGAATTGTTGTGAGTTTGCTGCCATGTTTTCAATCAACTCTCTAGCTTGTGCCACCGTCTTGTTCACTAGTGCACCACCACATGCAGCATCAAGGAGATTCCTATCACTTGATTGGAGTCCTTCATAAAAGTATTGGATAATCATAGCGTCACTAAATTGGTGGTGAGGGCAGCTTGACACCAATATCTTGTATCGTTCCCAACACTCATACAAAGATTCTCCCACATTTTGCTTCATCCCACAAATTTCCTTGCGAATTTGAGTAGCCTTCGATGCAGAAAAATACCTCTCTAAGAAAATTTTCTTCAACCTGTTCCATGTAGTGACACTTCCGGATGGCAAACAGTACAACCAATCCTTAGCGTTATCCACCATAGAAACGGAAAAACTTTCAACATTGCACCATCGGCATCAGTCTCCGCTGGAAGCATGGCCTTGACAATGGTATGGAAGTCCATAAGATGCTTGTTTGGGTCTTCATTCACCGTGCCATGGAACTTTGGTAACTCTCGAAGCAACCCCGACTTGATCTCAAAGGTTGAGTTAGTTTGGATACACCATTGTTGTGCATCAAGCCTATGAGAAGCCAAGTCCTTGAGGGTACGATTTGCATCACCCATTGCTTCTTCTTCTTCAACTTGTGGTTCGCCTACTAATGGAACCTCTTGTTCTCCATTTAGTTGTAACTCTTCTTCCACTTCCAACTCTTGATCTTCTGTTGTGTCTTGACTTGGTTGGAGTATTGTGCCTCTTCGAGTAGCTATCCCGCACCTTGGATAGTTCCAATCTTTAGAAGCCAGGGATTAGGTACCTGAAAACAATTCTCGCAAACAAGTGTGAAACAAGACAAGAAAAAAAAAGCAAGGATAAAAGCAGAAATTATAAAAAGAAACTAAAAATTTAATAACAAGCCGTATGCCTCCCCGGCAGCGGCGCCGAAATTTGGTCGGTTGTAAGCCGAGCAAAAATAATTTCACTTTCTCACCCTACTAAATATAAATGAATTACGTGGTAAGAAAGAGTTTGTATCCACAAAGAGGCAATTGTTGTTATGCGATTTTCAGTTTCTAAAGTAACCAAGGGGGGATTTTTGTTGTTTTAGCAAAGTAATAAAATAAAATAAAATAAAATAAAGCAAAGCAAATAATTGGAATAATCAATAGAGAGAATATATTGGTTACGGGATAGTATCATTCACAAACATGTATTTTCATCAATGACTAGAATTGATATTTTAATCTCTCATTTACTGAAAGTCCTAGGATACCTTGATCGCAAGAATATCCCGCTAATTCCCTGATTTCATCACAACCACATTAAAAGATGTATATGTGAATTCTACTTAGAGAGCAACCTAAAGTGTAAAAGCACAATTAGATTTAACTACCCAAGAGCACTAAGTTCTATGGAATAAGACTAATAAAGGCAATCAAACGTGTAAAAGCACTAATTCAATTTAACCAAGGTTATGATTCATATGCGATTATAAAGATGTATCACTACAAGTAATAACCACACTATGCTACTTAGAATCAGGGATAAACAACTATTTCGTATTGAAAACCCTAATCTAGCAATAGAGATGAATGTAAATCGGATTGATTCCGGACTCAACCAACCAAACAATCAAATCATATGACAATAGTAATAATGAATCATAAACAATAAAGTATTGAGACAAAACTAATTCATTGAATCAAATAACATGTTGGAAAGCAACTTTATCCCATAACCAATAATATGTGTTTAGCTACTCATAGCTTTTGAATTCATCATCATCAATAATAAAATAAAGAAGATGAAAAATAAAATGAAAGCAAATCCTAGTCGCCGCTCTCTCCAAAAAGTTCCTAAGTAGTAGTAGAAAAATCCGTGCTTCCAAGGAAGTAGAAAACTTTCTCTTTTGTAGCTTTTCTCCAACTTTCCAAAACTAGGTCCTCAAAGCCCATAGTCTAATATAAAGATGTCCACCAAGCCCATATGTGAAAACACCCATGTAGAAAATATGTCCCATAAGTAGTCGTCGGAAGACTGGTACAGGTGCCGGAAGTTGGACGGAATACGGCCAGAAAAGTATTTCAGGTGACTGGCAAAGTCAAACCAGTCACCGGTCAAACAGGTCAACTCGGATCAACTCGGAAAGTTAGACCGAGTTAGAGTGAGTCAGGTCTAAGTCAGACAGACAAGCTAGTAGCCAGTCAGACTCAGCTGAGCTGAGTGGCCTTGGCCTGAGCCATTGCACTGGCTCAAGATTGTGTTGTGTAGTGATTGCGCTTCACCAGTTCAGTCCAGCCGTGATGGCTGTGCATTCTTCTCAGCTGCAGCTTCAACACTGTCCATCCAACAACATGCACATAACCAAACCCATTGTCACAACCATTAGCATCTCCATATCCTCATCCCTCCTGCATCATATGCCACCTTAATTGCATCTTGTAACATCTCAGTTCATGCTCAATTGCAATTGCAATACCACACACACCACCACATTCAGTCACCATTCCGTTGCAGCATCACTTCCAACTAGCTCCAGTTCATCTTTGCATTTCATCTCAGTAGCAGCTGCACTCTGCCATTTCTCAGTCAAGCTCATCTCTTCCCTGGAGCCTAATACATTCATCTAATCCCTGCATTCTTCACCCGCACCTGCAACTGCTGTACATAGCATTCATTCATTCATTCCCAACCAACATTCCTGGTCATTGCAGCAACCTCAGCACAACCATCTCCTTGTACTGCTACAGAACATTCTCGGATCAACCCTCTGTCACCATTTCTTCCTCCCATTTCTATTCTTATATCACACAGCAACAGCATTATTGCATCTCAATTTCACAGACCCATTGGCTCAAACACAAATCCCATTTTCTTCCATTTGATTTCAGTATACCCACCGGTGCCTTCTCAGATACAACAATTGTACCTGGCTACCAACTTCATCATTCCTGCCACACACGAACATCAACAAACCTCCATCTCTGCAGCTTCAATTACCGCAACACCATATCAATTACAGCTTCAGTTAAGCTGCAAATCCAGCTGCAATGACTTCAGTTACCTGCATTTTTATCAACACCAGTGCAAATCACATCTCATTGATACCCCACTGCAACCAATATCAACATAAACAACCAGGTTCATTCCCTCCATCTCAGGTCACAGACAACACCATTGTTTCCCCTGAGAAATGGCAACAGCTCCATTTCTAAAGAACCCATCACCTGCTCAAATTCATTGCAATTCCAATTCAGCATTCATTCCACTTGCACCAGCAAGAACACCATCTTGCTGATCTTCCTGAGCTACCACCATTCATCTGAAATCAACACCAACAAATTCTTCTTAACAAATCACCAACAACAGCTCCACCCTTCACCTATTTCCTCCATCTGAGCTTCAACTGGCAACAACATCTCAAGATTACCAACATAGCAAACCCATTGCAACCATTCAATCTCAACTCACAACCACTGCACAACAGCACCAGCACCTGCTCCAGTGCCTCGACAGAACCAATTAGAGCACAATTTCTGCAGCTGCTGCAATTTATAACCCAGACCTAGGCATTCATCTATTAACTCAGGTCAAATTCAAGTACAGCTTCCTTCACCACATTGCTTCAGTTCATTATCAAAATCCCCACCTGAGCTGCAACTACAACTCACTCTTGAACACAACCAGTGTCATCAATTCCAAGCAACATCAACCCCCACAGACAGATAACAACTCAAACACCAGAATCATCTGATACCCATCTTCAATTTCTTCATCTGTTTCTCTGTCTTGTCCATCTGCTTACATTCCAGACTTGAACTACACAAACTCAGTGTCAACCCAGCCAGCTTATGTTCATTCTCAGCAACAAATACATCTTCATAATCTTCTTCTTAATCTCCAGTAGCATCATCTTGTGACCAATTCCTTCATTTCTCTCCTTGTGAACCCTATCTTATCAATTTCAAAAGCTGATTCGATAATATTTCTTCATCAAACGAACATTCCAGATCCATCATCTACGAATTCACCTCTAACCTCGTTAACTTCTTCCATTTCTTCTCCCGACTCGAGTGATTCAAACACAAACTCGATTTCTACCTCAGAAACAGATCCCCTTTTCTCTTCTTGAACAAATCCTAACAAATCTCATATCTTGATCGATATTTCAATCAACAACTTTCAAATCTGCTCTCATCTCTCTCGATTCAATTTCACCTTCTAGTTCTCTCTTACAACAGCCGCAACCAATTTTCTCTCCGTGTCTTGATTTTGAGAAGATAATGATAAAGAGAATGCTTGAGAACCCTGTAATCTGGGGCTAGGTAGGAACCAGAATTGATATAGGTACCCTACGGATTGATACAAGCCACCAGAATGATAGTCACTTGAACAAAACTCGTCTTGGCATGGCTTGACTCCCATATTACTCGCCTGTAAATCGAGCTTTTGCTCTTTCCGCTCCAAATGAATGGTTTCTCATTCTTTTGCATCGAATAACTCCATTGCACCTAATAAACTCAAAAGCAAACATAAGAGATGCAATTCACAAGGATAATAGCAAAGAAAGCATAAATACTAGATATAAAATTAGGTGTTTTAGACACCTATCAGAAATCTCAATAAGCATGAAATCCTAAAAGAAAAATAAGGAAGCCAAGAGTTCAACAAACAAGATGAACTGGTATAAAAAAAAACAAGGAAGTCAAGAGTTCACCAAACTAAATGAACTGGTACAAGAAAAAAACAAGTAATTAATGAAATAGTTCACCAAACAAGATGAACTTTATCTACATAATAATGACAAACACATGAGAGTTCAACAGACAAGATGATATCCTATAAGAAAACCAAGTACAAAGTTTATAGTTCATCAAAGATAATAAACTTCTGTAATAATGAACTTTACCTCTCCAAATTGAGAAACATTCATTTCCAATGACTTGCAGATGTCTCTGATTTTCCACCTTGCGAACCTGGGACGGTAAACGTTCTCGTTGTCCTTATCTTCGACTTTCTACCTGGGTGTCAATGCTTAGCAAGCCAAGTCTGTAAACACAAAAGAAATCTTATTAGTTAGTTAACATCACCAACACTAGTTGAACAAGTTAGTTATAATATGCAGTTCATTATATATTTCATCTCACCAATATATACATGTAACATCCTTTTGTGGACTCTCTTGCTACATTTTCCATGATTTGCTTGTGAATTATATGAGGCCAGGACACTCTACCAAACTCTAGTAAGCCTATGTACTTACAGTGGATGGAACCCCCATCAGCAGTAGTAAGAAAAAGTGTTGACAACAATAAAGTTTTATCATTGTAACAAGATCTTCATTATGTTTGTTAGCTTTAACCAACTCAAGGATCTTAGTTTTCAATTATACATTTCTTATGTAATACTCTCTTTTGACAGGTAGAGTGAATCCATGTTTTCATAGAACCTCCCATGTCTGCAATTACTTATAGGTTTGGGATCCACAAATGCATCTTTTATTCCTCCTTCTTGTATACACGGAATGTCATTACATTATTAAGAACTTTTCATGAGAAGATCTTAGGATGTATGTTTTTTCCCAAATATGAATTCAAACACACACTCTTGACCATGAATTATTCTGTGAGCTTTACATAGGAGTGAACAAGATTTGACTGTCTTATTCCACTTAGTTCTAACAATTTTGTCTACTAGAAATACATGCATCACATTCCAAAGCCGACTCATTTTCAATTGTGCAATCTGCTCTGCATTTAAAGCTTTTCCTTCTTTCAGGGCTCTAATATTGTTAGCAAGCGTAATGAAAGCAGCAAAGGTACCCTTGAACTTTATATTTGACTTTTACTAGCTTTATTCCCATCCTCATAAACATAGAAAAATGAAAAATGAAATTTATAAATGAACGGTGGACAAGAACCATCTATGATAAAAATATACACAATGAACTCATATTCAATTTTATAAGAACATGGAAACACTTGATAACAAGCAACAATTAATAGTTCAGAAAACATGTTGAAATGCTGCAAGAAAACAACTACAAAGTCCAAAATTCACCAAAGATGATGAACTTCATCTACTTAGGCAATTTTAGAGCATTTCTCGGTCGAACTCGCAAGCGTTGTTATCTCAAGCTTGTTGTCAAGTTTAGTTGCCAAAACTATAAGTCTTGATTTCTAGTCTACTTATAATTAAGTCTCGAATTAGGATAAAAAGTATAGTTTAGCATTAGACTTCACGACGTTCATCGATTGAAGACGAAGAACTACTAAGAGGAGCTTGTGGAACTTTATCAACAAAAGGTATGTGGAGATTTGAACTCATCTATCACTCAAAAGTCTATCTACTCTATCTCCTTGAGACAAAAGTCGTATAGCTATATAGACTTCAACTATACACATTTGATATTTCGAGCTGAGTTTAACTCACTCACATATTTATCTAAATATGTGTTGGTAAGCATTCGCTTTAGCCAAGTTCATTTTATATTCTTGACGAAAGTCAAAATATGATCATGTGAAAATCGTCTGGTAACTCTTACATGATTTGTGTGAGACAGTCATTTGATGTAGACTCGGAATGCTTCGTATTGATCATTCGATCACTTGAAAATTGTTTTGAAGCTAATAGTTTGTGTGAGACTATTGTCGTCTTCCAAGAATGTTTTAATGGTTGAAATGAGAGTTTAGAATAATTAGATATAAGCACAGTATGCATACTTGCATATATGTAATCCAAGTCTAGGAACCATGGTATGCATATTCGTATGCGTACTAGTTGGTTTTGTGAAAGTCCGAGAACCTTGTACGCGTACTGGCGTGAGGTTCAGGTCCGGGAATTTCTGTTGAGTTTGGAAGGTATGCGTACCAGTTCGTGTACTGGCGAAACCCAAACTTAGTACGGCCATTTAGGTACGCGTACCCGTATGCATACCTAAGTGGATAATGTTCTGAAATCGGTTTATTCATGAACTAATACATTTATATATTAAGGAATGCAATCTTTTGCAAACCGTGGCTATAATGTTCATGACTTGATTCGTGTGAATTAAAATCGATTTTGCTTAAATTGTGTCTTGTATACTTCTATGAGAATATAAACAATTGAATAACTCTAGAACTAGTTTCATTTGAGTCATTTGAACTAGTTATGCTTAAGATGAATAAGGTTGATATGAAATTATTCATATGGATAACTTCGGTTAACTATTGTTGAGCCAACAAGGTGTACACGTTTAGGTACGGTTACCCATATCTAAATGGAGTCACTTTTCATTGTGTGTGACAAACTAAGTTCGATCTGACAGTTGAAAGATATTAGCTTGAGTCTAATCAGGTTTTCATATAACGGTGAATATTGAATGCTTTGTTACCAAGGTAACACTGATTGCAAACCCTGATTTGAAGACTATATAAAGGAGAACTCTAGCAACTAGGAAACCTAATCCCCATACCTTCTGTGTGATACTAGTTGCGACTAGAGTCGATTCTCCTTTAACCTTAGGTTTTTCACAAAACCCTGTAGGTTAACGACTTAAAGACTTCATTGGGATTGTGAATCCATACCCAACTATTTTCTCAGTAGTTGCGTGTTTTGATCTTGCCATGTTCTATCGTATTGAATACTATCTTCTCTAATATTTGCTCGATATTGATTCTTTGATAGGCAAGATAAAAAGTAGTCACAAACACCAATGTCTTATCGTTTGTGATTCCACAATATCTTGTTTCGCTACCATACAATTAAGATTATTGTGAGGTGACTGATATTTTCTATTTGTTCTTCGGAAATATAAGTCCGTTATATCAATTGGTTCCTGTTCACCTTGATTATCAAAAGACGGAACAAAACTCATAGGTTTATCTGTAGGAGACATATATATCTATACAATAGACTTTTCTGTGTGAGACAAATTGGTTTATCAAGCCTTCGACTTTGGGTCGTAGCAACTCTTAGTTGTGGGTGAGATCAGCTAAGGGAATCAAGTGTGTAGAGTCCTGCTGGGATTCAGAGACGTAAGGAGCGCAATTGTACCTTGATCAGTGTGAGATTGGTTACGGCTCAACTATATTCCGGTCTGAAGTTAACTTAGAGTAGGCTAGTGTTTGTAGCGGCTTAATATAGTGTGGTGGTCCCGGGGTTTTTCTGCATTTGCGGTTTCCTCGTTAACAACATTTCTGTTGTCTGTGTTATTTCTTCTCCGCATAATATTTGTTTATATAATTGAAATATCACAGGTTGTGCGTAAGTTCAATCAATTGTGAATCCCACCTTTGGTTGTTGATTATATTGATTGACACTTGAACATTGGTCTTTGGTACCGTTCAAGTTATTTCACATAATAATCAGGCTCGCGGATTTCTATCTATTTGATTTGCTGATTACATTGTGAAACAGAGATACAACTCTTGGATATATTTTGGTTGATTGAGTCTGATTGTCTAGTTAATTTTCTTGGAATTATATTGGAGTTGTCCATACAGATTGTTAAGCGAAATATTGTGTGTGGCTGTTAGATCCCCGCTTTTTCAGGCAAGATTAGCACCTAATAGTTCACTAAACAGTGATGAACTCTTACCACGAAACAAACATAAAGCACAGAGTTCACCAAAGCTGATGAACTCCATGTCCATGGGAAATACTAGCACAAGATAGTTCACCAACACTGATGAACTCCTACCACAAAACAAACATAAATCACGGAGTTCACCAAAGATGATGAACTCCATGTCCATAGGTAAGACTAGCACAAGATAGTTCACCGAACAATGATGAACTCCTACCACGACACAAACATAAAGCACTGAGCTCACCAAAGATGATGAACTACATGTCCATAGGCAATACTAGCACAAGATAGTTCACCAACAATGATGAACTCCTACCATGAAACAAACATAAATCACGAAGTTCAGCAAAGATGATGAACTCCATGTTCATAGGCAATACTGAAAACGCAGGGGGTACAACAACCACACCCAACTTTCTCGTTCGGCAATCTGTATGGACTAAACCCCAATATAATTCCGAGAGTTCAACTTAATGAAACTCAATCAAGAAAGATATCAAAGAGTTTTATCTCTTTCTCAACACAATCAGTAAATCAAACAGATATGAATCCATGAACCTGATTGGTATGAGAATAACTTGGATGGTACCAAAAACCAATTTCCGAGTATCAATCTACTTCTATCCAACAAAAAATGTCGGATTTATAAAGTATTATTGATTAACGCACAACCTGTGATATTTCAATTATATAAAGAAATTATAATGCGGAGAAATAACACAGACACCAGAAATTTTGTTAACGAGGAAACCGCAAATGCAGAAAAACCCCTGGACTTAGTCCAGACTTGAACACCACACTGTATTAAGCCGCTAAAGACTCTAGCCCACTACAAGTTAATTTTAGAATGAAATGTAGTTGAGCCGTAAACGAGTATCACACCGATTACGGTACAGTCGCGTTCCTTACGCCTATTGAATCTCACAAGACCATGCGCACTCGATTCTCCTAGATGACGTCCTTTACATCTTAAAAGTTGCTACAACCCAAAGTTGGAGACTTATAAACAAATTTGTCTCCCACAGATAAATCTATTCCTTTTTGGTTTCCGTCTTTAAATAAACATCAAGGTGAACATGAAACACAATTAATAATCCGGTTTTATGTCTCCCGAAGAACAACCTAGAATATTAGTCACCTCACAATAACCTAACTGATTAACAAAAGAAGTTTTTGCCGAATCACAAGAATCAGATACGAAGAACAGTTGTGATTACTTTTTATATCTTACATATCGGAGATAAATCTCAAGATAATCTTAGAGAAGATTAAAATCAGTACGATAGAAAAAGTAAGATCAGGATACGCAACTACAACAAAAATAATTGGACTTGGATTCACGAATCCCAAGCAAAGTCTTAAGTCGCTAAACCTAGTAATGGGTTTCATAATAACTGGAAACCTATGTTAAGAGAGAATCGACTCTATTTTGCAACTAGGACACATGAAAGTGTCGGGATTAGGTTTCCCAGATGCTAGAGCTTCGCCTTATATAGTCTTTCAAATCAGGGTTGCTTACAGTCAAAGCCAAGATAGCTTACTAACAAAGCAATCAATATTCACCGTTATATAAAAACCTGACTTAAGATTCAAGCTAAATTTACTTGGAAAATAAGCAATCAATCTCCACCATTATATGGTTTAGCTTGATACACACAAATGAAATATACTTACATTCGGATATGGATGCATCATACCTAAACGTGTATAACGAGTTGGCTCAATAAAATTTAGCCGAAGTTAGCAATATGAACACTTTTAGCTTAGCTATATTCATCTAACACTTCTAGACTCAACTTGATAATCAACTTGTTCAAATGTTCACTATCTCATAGAAATATATATGAAGCATTTAAAACATATTGCTTGGTTTGTATGTGTAAAAAGTACGTATACTAGAACCAATTCATGAACATGATGCCACGATTTGAGAACCGGGTTCGCATACCTTAAAACATTAAAAATCCAGGGACTTTAGTTCTTAAAAACGAACCCGAGTTCATGAGTATATATAATTTAGTTTGCATACGGAGTATATGAACAAGTTGTCATACTTGACGATTTTAGAACATAACCACTAAGTTCGCGAACTAACTTTCCGGACCTTACCTAGTTTTGCCATTCGCAAACATTGTTCTGGACCTAATACAAATAAGCTCGTTCACAGACACAATACGCAAACAAGAGTTCCGGACCCAACTAGTACTTTACAGTTCTCATACTGGGTACGCATACTGTGTTGTATCCAGATATTGGTAGTAGTTTTAAAACTCTCGATAATCGATTTGAAACATACTTAGAAGACTACAATGGTAATCTTACATATACATACCACTAGCTTCAAGTAATTTTCAAATGATTATTTGATCAATACGAAATATTCCAAGTTAACATCAAATGATTGTCTCACACACATCATGTAAGATGTTCAACGTAATTTTCACATGATCATCTTGACTTATATTTAGTTTCCAACAAATAAATTGTTCATAACTAAAGTTTCCAAGTAGATGATGAAGCATTCTAAGCTTTAAACTCATATTTCGAGAAGACTCGAAATTTCAATGTGTATATAATAAAGTCTTTATAGCTATACGACTTAGTCTCGTTAGTAGATAAAATTGAATAGACTTCGGAGTGATAGATAAGTTTTAGTCTCCACATACCTTTTGTCGTCGAAGTTCCTCAAAAGTCTTCAGTAGATTTTCTTCTTCTTCAAATGGTGAACACCGTGAAGTCTAATGCTCCACTTCACACTTCTATCCTAATCCAAGACATAGCTACAAGTAGACTAGAAATCAAGGTATAGTTTTGATAAACTAAATTTTATAAACAAGCTTGAGATAACAACGCTTGCGAGTTCGATCGAGCAATGCTTTAATAACATCAAATAAGTCCTTGGTTGACGTTATCTAACAACAACACCACTCCTCCGGTACCATCTCGTCCTCGTTACTTCAATGGCAGCATCCATTACTTAGTTCCGTCGTCCTCATATCATTGACCCAACTCCGTCGATACCAATCACCAGCTTCATCATCCTCCAACAACAACTCCCTTCAACTGGCAATCCTAAAAAGCTTAACTCCATCACTGTGAACAACATGTACCAATTCTCGTTCATCATTACTTTCATCTTCATCTTCTGTTTCGAACACAAACCCATCATTAGCTCGAGCTCCGATCAATAATGGTAACAACCATTGTCAAATTCATCCCATTTCTCTGTAAACTCCATATCTTATATCTTCATTGAACATACTCCTCCCCCATCTTCGATTATCATTCGTTTTCATCCAACTCCAGAATTCACGACGTCATCAAATTATCCATCATCTATGTTTGCTACTCGAGTTCACCCCTTCAATAACAACACTCCATCTTTCTTGTCACTACCTTTGACAATGTCTCCATCAACTACTCAAAATCTTTTTTGTTTCATCATCGTTATCTTGATCACGATACCTTTGGTCAATCGCCGAGTTCATCATTATTGTCTCGAACGTTATCCCCAAATTCGAGCACTACTCATTTGTGGAAATCAGTCTCTTAACCGAGCTCTGTATCACCCTCAGTAACTTTGTGATGTACTTGATCTCGAGAATCATTTCAGACCAATAAACTTCATGATTAATCATGATCATCAACATCAAGAACAACGACCATCGGCTGTGTGCTGTTTTAAAATATTGCAGACGAAGTGCTCTGAGTAATATTTCCGGTTTTATTAACAATTTTCAAAAATAGTGGCAGCCAGAAGTAATTCAGGCGAGTGCCTTTATCAGTTTCGGTTCAACTGTTAGTCATGTGAGACCGACAGTTCATTAATATTCCTTGGCTGCCTTGAGTGATTTGGACATGCGCCGTTATAAAATCTGCAGTGCACATATTTCGCAACATTGACTTGCGTCAAACACCCGTAACTTATTCCCACGATATCAGAATGACCTCGTTCTTTCGCCGCTGACTTCGTATTTTCATCCTCTTGAAAATTCACCCAATTATCTTCACAACAAAAATAACAATTACTTGCATGAAATTTACACCAAATATATGTAAAATATACACTTATCAAGACTCCGTGTGAGAGTACAAAGTTTTAGTTTTAGTTTTAGACTTGTAAAGAATCAGACACTCCAAAAATTCAAAACATCATATACTCGAAAAATATTTCACTCGCGCTACTCGAGCATTTACCGATCAAGCAAAGAAAAATGTTTTGTGCTGTTAAAAAATATATACGACTCATGATTCATTTACTTAAACAAACTTTTTATTTACCAAGTGTTTTACTCCTAGTAAATATCATCACAAATATCCATAGTCCGGTTAATTGTGATGTTGTTGGGTCAAAAATGCCCAATCGGCATGGGATCAAAATATATTCCATGACTTTGAGTTCGAGGTAAGTTTATAATACTCCTAGTAATGTTTTCGATTGAGCTAGTAATACTGCATCTATTCCTATTGGATTGAGCTACTTGGTCAATTCTAATGTCAACACACTGGCATATACAAGGGAACCAATGGTCAACAAACTTATTTCTACATCAACTCACTGGCATATACAAGGGAACCAGGAGTGACTTTATTCACCAAATATAATACTTTTTTTTTTTTTTTTTTTTTTTTTTTTTTTTTTTTTTTATGGCATAAAACTACTAAACGCATAAAACAAACTATACAAACATATAAATGCTCCCCCACACTTAAACTTTACATTGTCCTCAATGTAAAATTGAATCATCCAACGAAGGTTCAAGGTGGGAAATTCCGCAAATGATAAATTCCGCAAATGATATGCAAAAACAAGAAAATAAAGATAAAATGCTTTAAAAATAAAAAGATAAAGGGAAAGATACAAAACCGGTGGGTTGCCTCCACTTAGCGCTTGGTTTAACGTCGTAACGTTCGGCTCAATTACTCCTCCGTAGGGAGTGGGTCACTCAATGTGATCATATCCCGATTCTCCGTCAAACCGCTCATAGTATGGTTTCAAGCGATGGCCGTTAACCTTGGAAATCAGCCCTGTTTTGGGACTAGTTATCTCAATTGCACCATGCGCAAACACATTAGTAACAACAAATGGTCCAACCCATCCGGACCTAAGTTTACCGGAAACAATTTAAGACGAGAATGGAATAAAAGTACTTTCGCCTATTTCAAAACTCTTTCGGAAATCATTTTATCATGGAAAGCCTTGGCCTTTTCTTTATAAATGCGTGAACTTTCATATGCATCATTTCGTATCTCTTCTAACTCATTGAGCTGAAGTTTCCTATGTTCACCAGCTGCATCTAATTCCATAAAGCATACTCCTGGTAATGTTTTCGCTTTCCATCGTTTTTTCGTTTTAGATACAAAAAACGTTTTTTATAAACCTATATAAAGCATAAGCCAAGCAGGTTAATATTTCTCTCTCTTTCTCACTACACTTCTCCGCCCTCCGCATTTCAACTCCGATCCGAGGAACTGGGGGTAACCCTAAAAGAGTTCAGTCCTTCTCTCAACACTCCGTCTTCTTCACCAGTAAGTTTGATTTCTCATTGTATAAGCTATTGCGCGTTCTCTTTACTTTACTGAATCACCGATTGAAATTATCGCCTCTTTTTTTTTTTGGGCGATTTTACTGTATTTTTATTTGATTATGATGTTAATATGATGAACCCTGTTTGTTTATAAATGGGTTTTGCATGATTTTGTTTTCACTGAAATTTTAGGTGTTGTTTTGATCAACTCAACATTAGGGTTTTAAAAATCGATTTTTTTTTTCAATTTTTTTTTTTTTTGTTGTTGTGATTTTTGTTTAATCCTCTTTGTATGTTTAAGAATGTTATGCAGTCTGAACTCTGAACTATTATTTGTCTTTTGTTTGTTTGGTAAATGGGATCCTAATATTGTGTGTATAAACAGGGTTCACTTGCACATCAAATGTCTTTTGATCATTCTATTAAAGAAAACGGATGGTTTCTTTCTGGTGACATCTCTTTCATGAATCGGTGTCGCTTGTGGTGTTCTCGACGACGAATCTTGTTCCGGCATTGGACTTGATTCATCCCCCTCTCCTTAAAGTTTTCTTCTTTTACATTTTTTTTTAACTTCTTTTTTGGTAACTGATATTGAAGGATTATTGGATATAGACAATCATTGGTTACTATTTTCTTTGGTTTTAAAGAAGCAATTGTACATTTAGGTTGAGTTATTTTGAAGATAATTATTTTACTTGATGGCGAGAGGATCTCTCCCGCCAGGTTTCCGTTTCCATCCTACCGATGTCGAGCTTCTTTTGTATTACCTCAGAAGAAAAGTAAGCGGCAAAGCTCTAAGCTTTGAGGTTATTGCAGAACTCGACATCTATAAATTTGCTCCTTGGGACTTGCCAGGTAATTCAATTTCTCATATGACTGCTTTCTTAATATTTGTTGTGTTCTTGTATTGATTATGATCTCTTTCGTTATCTTATTTATGAAGGATGAATATGAAATTCAGTACATTAGGGTCAGTCTTCAGTTTCATT
This sequence comes from Papaver armeniacum, assembly GCA_023531295.1. Taxonomy (NCBI): domain Eukaryota; kingdom Viridiplantae; phylum Streptophyta; class Magnoliopsida; order Ranunculales; family Papaveraceae; genus Papaver; species Papaver armeniacum. The sequence continues at coordinate 106,553 of JAJJWW010015369.1, forward strand.
TAAATGTTTCTTATTTGTGCAGACAAATCAATCGTGAAGAGCAGAGATCTTGAATGGTATTTTTTTTGCCCTAGAGATAAGAAATATGCATGTGGATCAAGGATGAATCGTGCTACTGAAAATGGTTACTGGAAAACCACCGGAAGGGATAGAGATATATGTAACAACTCACGATGTGTGGGATGGAAAAAGACTCTGGTTTTTCATGTAGGAAGGGCACCACGGGGTGATAGAACAAATTGGGTAATGCATGAGTACAGACTTGATGACAAAAACCTTGTTGATGCAGGCATCTGTCAGGTAACCCAGAGTTTCTTTTGGAGACTGTTTATTGCAACTAGTTCATTTAGAGAATATGGATTAATCAATCTGTACGAGTTTTTGTGCTTTATATGCTGTTATGAATTTACCTCGGTATGATGAGTGCATGTTAGGACTCCTTTGATCTAGGATTAAATGTGTAACACTGTTAACATTTCCTTGGTGTCGTAAGCTGCCCTTTTAAACCTCTTTTACCATATATTTTATCAAACATTATCCATTTCCATTATGCCAACTGCTTGCTTGGCTGCTCAAACTGCCTTTTTATTTTGGACTTGAGCCCCTGAGATAAAAAAATATATAGAAACAAGAAGTCTTAACGTGAGTCATGAGGAAGTTGTTATCATCCGCATTTGTGGAAAGCACCCGGGATGAAGTATTTTTAGATACTGATTCAACCGTCTAGATATAAGGTTTTGCTTTGGTTTAATTTTATTCTGTTCCACTTTTGTTTTTCTGCAGTGTTATATGATATAGTATAAATCAGCGTGTTTATGTAGTAGTTATATGGAGTTCGGAAAGAGATATTATATGTTGGTTTTGATCAGTTAGTTTAGTTAATTGTTTTACAAATGCTACCCACTTTTAAGCTTATAAACATGGACGGAGATTGTTTACTCTATTGCTAGAGTGCGAGTTGGCTAGCTTACCACATATGACTTGGCCATTAAGGTTAGATAGAATTTCTATTTAGCTGTACCAAGTTTTTGCATGTTCTACAGTTTTGCATTTTAATATGTTAATAATGACTTAAGAAAGGTCTTTTGTGTTATTCAGTGGTTCCTGTTTTTGATCATCACTTAGATACTCAGCCTATTCATTGTATAAAACGTGTCCTTTTTGTTACAGGATGCATATGTTCTTTGCAAATTCTTTGAGAAAAGTGGTGCAGGTCCTAAAAATGGTGAACAACATGGTGCACCCTTCAAAGAAGAAGATTGGGAAGACGAAGAGGTAACCAATGCACCAGAATATTTCCAGTCTGTTATTCCTATAACTTCACCAGCGATGCCTTTTAGTGGTCAAAATAGCGCATGTTGTTCTTCCTCGGTGGCTGTTACGTGTCAAAGCAATCTATCTAATCCTGAAATTGCGAACTCTCCCTTTCTGGAAGATGACATTGAAAAAATGATGGAATTTTTCAAGGATGACGACACTCTCCTTAATGATGGCACCGACAATGATAAGGTAACACACTGTGGTAGTAAATTGTATTAGTTCTTGAAGATGCACCGAAATACGCCATGCTTCTTACAGGCCTCATAGCTTTACTGCATTTTAGTAATTCACTACCCTGGTCTGTGGTTTGCATATGGTTCCAATTTCCTAATTTTACTCTGCACGGCAGAATAGTTTCATATTTCTCACTTTCATTTTTGTGGTCATATTTTGGTATCGCTTTGGGACCCTATACTTGGTTTTCTTAACGGTCTCTGTGGAGATCGTAAGAGGTTAATGGATTCTTGTTCAGATTTTGGCCTTACTTTGGATGGTGTCATTTTAATTCCTTATGGGGTTTGAAATAGCTTGTTTTCTTTCAATGCATGACTCTTATTTATTCATCTAGTGAACTTGAATAGAATGGCTTTACTTTTTAGTGTCTCCATCTTAAATAATCCTGGTTTGTTGGGGTACCTGCAGAGGCCAGATCCTTCGACTTTCGAAGCCACTGTTGAAGCTCCAGTTCTTGGGGATGGTTTTGATATTTACAATGGGTTGGAGGACCTCAAAAGTTGTACTAGGCAGCAGCTGACTGACAACTTCCTTCTCGTCAACAGTCCTGGTGATGACTTTTTTCTGAATCAAACACCAGCAGGAGATGATCTGTGCTTTTTGGAGTTGGATGATCTTGCACATCCCTTGAACTTCCCAGAGGGTGTTCCTGGTGCTGAGCGCAGCCAAGTACAAAATCATCTTGACCAGTACCAGAGTTGCGATAACGTGGGTGCGCTTTGGAACTTCCCGTCTGCTCCTTCAAATACGCTTCGCAACTTCTCATCTGCTCCTTCAAGTACTCGCCATACAAAACTGTGAACTGCAGTGGTTGCTACAATTTTTGGCATTTCATACCAGGTGAAAAAAGTTGGATTCCACCCCTGTCCATCTTCAGCTGCAGAGAACCCATGCAGTAGGAAGGAGGCAAAGCCAGTGCTGTTTTTTTTCCCTCCTTTCCCCCCCACCTAAAAAGAGGAGTACCTCCCCATTCATTAGATAAACTTAATCCGTTCTTCCCGAATATTGGCAAATGCTGGTGCTAGACATGGTAGTTTATGATATTCTTCATCTTCTGGAAATGTTTGCAGGTATGGTAGTTTATGATATTCTTCATCTTCTGGAAATGTTTGCAGAATTCTCTGCCAACCAATTCTAAACTATTCCAAACTGTATGGCAGCATTGAAACTGTTTCTCCTCAATGTTCTTTGATTGCAGTGAAATTGAAACAAGAGAGCATCTGTGCTTTCATTGTCCTTTTGCATAGTCTATTTAGTCCTAACCTACAGCTCAATTTCGTTTCAACTTATCTGACTCCATGGATATCTAAATGATACCTATACCAAAATGTGGTTTATTCAAAATGAATAGCAGCCCTAGAGACGCATCAAGCAGGATCTCTCATGGAAATATCCAGAAATATCCAGACTTAGGAAACACAAAATATTAAAATAAAAACAGGATTCTCCTTGTGGCTTCAGCCTCGAAGGAGACTGCAAGAAGAAGCTTATTGATGTACTAAATGGGAAAGACTGCAAGAAAATTGTTGGGTTTTCATTTTGTATATAGATTAGGCAACGAGGTGGCTGATCTATTAGCTAAACAAGCCAAACATTCTATCTGTAACCTTGATTGGGAAGAAATGGTCCAATGTCATTATAACTTGGCTGGCTTAACAGAATTACTTACTTCCATTATTAGCCGATTTTAAAATGAAACATCTTGGCCCGTTGGTTGCCCGAAGTTTAATCCTGTTTTGAAGGAGGCACTGGGTTATCATTCGTTTTCTCATAGAAAAACAATGCCTGTTTCAAATTTTGAGAAATTTTGACGAAAGAAATCAACACAAGGAAAAAAGAAGAGACAGAGACAGAGGAGAAGAGAAGAAAGATTTCCTTCTTTCTTCTCTTCTCAATCTTCTTTATTCTTTATCGGCTTCTGTTGTCAAGTAAGACATTTCTCTACCTCTATATATACAGTTTGCATTTGGCTTCTGTTGCGGTATGCATTAATAATATCTTTAAAAACATATAGAAATGCACTTACCTTGTGCTGCATGCATGCCCAGGCAAAAATAATCTAGGGGACAAATCTTTAATGAGGAAAATTTTCTTTGCGTCTAGCTAATTTGTTATTTTTTGAATTTTTGATCGGTGCACGTTACATGACGATTCCAGCTTTGAATGTCTTATTACCTGTAGGCTAGCGTCATCCTCAGCTGAAGCTTGTCATTGCTGTCACGCATTTATATATCAAAATGGCTCCTAGCAAAATCCGCAAAGCTTTCGGGGCGGTGAAGGACCGAACTAGCATAGGCCTAGCCAAGGTTAGTAGCAGCAATTCTATATCCGACCTTGAAGTTGCGATTGTGAAGGCCACGAGACACGAAGAACAACCAGCAGATGAAAAACACATAAGAGAGATATTAAGCTTAACATGTTATTCTCGCGGGTATATTAGCTCTTGCGTTAACACACTCTCTAGAAGACTCAACAAAACTAGGAACTGGACAGTGGCATTAAAGACACTTATGTTGATACATCGACTCCTGGCTGAAGGTGACCCGGCTTATGAACAGGAGATATTCTTTGCAACCCGACGGGGAACAAGGTTGCTGAACATGTCTGATTTCCGTGATAAGAGATCCAACTCCAGCGCTTGGGATTTTTCGTCATTTGTACGCACATATGCATTATACCTTGATGAGCAGCTTGAGCTTCGAATGCTAGGCCGTAGACGTAGCAATCCTAGCATATCAATAGTTGGTGAAGAATTTGAAGAACTCGAAGAGGAGCCAAATAATAGTTGGGGTCCCCCTACTGGCACACGCACATCTACATCATCCGTAACGAAAACACCAAAAACACCCGTTCGAGAAATGAAAACAGAACAGATTTTCACTAGAGCACAGCATCTCCAAAATCTAATTGATAGATTTTTGGCATGTCGTCCAACAGGTAAGTACTATATATGTGTGAAGATTGTTCCCTTGTCACTTCTAAAACTATGTTGTATTAGGCGCTAGGCGAAGGGCTTGGTGCCTCCCCTAGCGCCTAAGGCGCCCAGAAGAGAATTTTTTTTGTTCACACTTTAGCGCCTTGGGCGTTTTTATTATCTAGGCGCCACTTGCACGACTGGTGCGCCTTCCACAACATGAATCTAAAATACACACCCTTTTGACAAAATATGTTGTACATTATTATATGCAGGAGCTGCTAGGAACAACCGAGTTGTGATTGTCGCTCTCTACGCAATAGTTAAAGACAGTTTTCAGATATACACAGATTTGACAGATATTATTACAGTCTTGATTGATCGTTTCTTGGAGTTAGAAATCAACGAATGTGCCAAGGTTCATGATATCTTCAGTCGAGCTGCTAAACAATTCGACGAGCTCGATGCATTCTACAGTTGGTCCAAGGCCATAGGAATTGCTAGATCTTCTGAGTACCCAGATGTTGAGAGAATTTCACCAAAGAAACTCCAACTTATGGATGAGTTCATCACAGAAAGATCATTATCAACCAAGAAGGGCTTAGATAAGAATGAAGAGGTTGAATATGAAGTCCAAGAAGAACCAGAAATAACCGAAGAGCAAGATTTGAACTCGATCAAGGCACTACCACCACCTGAAGGTTTCTGCGAAACCGAGCTAGTGGTAGAAGAGCAAGAACCAGAGATTGTTAAAGAAGAGTCAGTTAAGGGAGAGGAAGAACAGGACGTGGATTTCTTAAACTTGAGAGATGATAATACAAACGGCGGTGAAGACCGAGAAGATAAGTTGGCGTTAGCATTATTTGATGGCTCAGGTGCAACTACAACAGCTGAACCTGCTTGGGAAGCGTTTCCAGATGATTCTCCTGGAGGTTGGGAGACAGCATTGGTTGTAACAAGTAGCAACTTGAATACTCATACACCTAAGCTTGGTGGTGGATTTGATTCCCTGCTTCTAAATGGTATGTACCAACAACATGCAGCGGCAATGGTTAATGCTGCTTCGCGTGCCACCGGGAGTGCAAGTAGTGTCGCGCTTGGGTCAACAGGGAAGCCTGGATCGACAATGTTGGCATTGCCAGCTCCTACGGTGTCATCTTCCACCAGCAATGACAGTAACAACAAGAGTACTTTTAATGTCGTAAATGCAGACCCGTTTGCAGCGTCGTTACGAGTAGCACCCCCCTACGTATGTACAAATGTCCGAGATGGAAAAGAAGCAAAGGTTATTAATGGAGGAACAACTCATGTGGCAACAATATGCGAGAGACGGAATGCAAGGGCATATTGCGATGAAAAAATCGTGTCAGACAAACCCTTACGGAATGGGAGGTTATAGTGCCCAGAGCTATTGAAAGTCGTGACTTTTTGATTATTGTTCTTGTATGCTTCCAATGTGTGTGCAGGGTGTTGGAAAGTAATCTAATTAGTTTGTATGAAATGATGGAAATTTTAGTTGAGGGATACTAAGTTAAATTTCTGAATCTCGCAATCTAAGTTTTGTTTGTAACTGCAATTTTAAGATGTCAAAGATGAATTTAAATCGGTGAAACGTATCCACTTTTAGGAACGGTGATCTGAAAAGGTGGTTATGAAATTGCTAAATTTGTATATATGATTCAGGTCCAACTATTGTCAGGCTGCTTAATCTATCCCTCCATTTGGAAGGACAGTTACCGAGTGTTTAGACTGAGCAAATTTTAATCATGACTCATGACTCATGACTCATGACCAGAAGTTGATTTCAGTTGAATATACAAAATGTTTGAACAACAAATTACTTGCAAAAATTGGGAAGCGACAAATTGCACATATTATTATTATTATTTTTTTTTTCTTATTGGAAAATGAATTGCACATATTACTTGTAACAGCGGATTTAGGCTCATTTATCACAAATACAAGGTATAAATCATACCATCATAGCTAACATAACAGAAGGACAACTCTCTTGAAAATTTAGCTAAATGCAGCATACTTTCACATGACCATAGGTGTGCCAGAAAAGCGTGAAACAGTTAATGCACAGACATACTAATACATGAGTATTTGGACCAAGTCACAGCTGAATTATCATACAGTTCTAAATCCACCTCAACAAAGTCTACAACCACCAGCACCAAATCAAGATGGCCGTAGATTCACACATAACACCAACAGCTCCTACAGATTGCAGACTACTTATCACAATCTTCTGACAACTCTATAACAGAACTACATGATGAATCAGTCAGTGTAAATCTAGCTTTCACTTTGACATGCTACTTGCCATGTATTGTTGTATACCAGGTGTATAGTCACAAATTTCATACAAATGCCAGTAGGAGGAGGCACCAAAAGTCCAGTTCTCGAAGCTTCTGAATGTTGTAGCTTCTGCTGCACCAAACTTTCCATGTGCTGCTTTAATTCTGTTCATCATGGCAAGTCTTTTTTTTTTTTTTTGCTGTATAACCAAAGAAACATAGAGAGCAGTTTTACATGCCAGTGTTCGTTGTGAATATGAAATCATAGCTGGCCAGCATTATCTAATTTAAAACTCAGGTTATGAAAGGAGACTCACATGTTGTATTTTCTGTACGACCTTAAAAATGATTGACATATCGGGAACCCTTTAACTGTAGAAAAAAACGGCAGCTATGTTTGAGCATATACATAAACAATGAATCTATTAAATTTAATCAATAACATGGCACTCAATGTTCTCATATACGTGATGTTAGTTTTGGCAGCACGAGAAGCGGGTAACAGTGACTAAAGAAAAAAGACCGTTCAGTAAAATTTGATTAAGAGTAATTACTATACACTGTCGTAGTGTGGGCTTGAGCCAAGGGACAAAGCCAATTTTGTCAACTCAAGTGCCTAGGTGCAGGTTTAGGAGCTCCGTCGTTACTGGTATCTTGAGGAATGTTATGGCACAGTGTCTAACTAGCACCTAATCTAGTTTCCGGTATTTTCATCTAGACTAGACACCAATTTACATCATAGTATAGTGTTTACTACTCTAATCTTCTTTTAAAAGAGCTATCAAAAGAAATGAAGTATCTAAATTACCATTGCCTACACAAGGATAGACGTGCAATTGAATACAGAATTGGCAAATCTCACACCAGTTAAAGCATGTTAAAATTGATCAAAGTTGGAATATAACAATGCTTACCATTTCTTCGAGGCCTATGTGAGTTAGGTTGGTTGAGGGCATTATGTTCAAACAATCCACAGCATCGCTGTTCAAAAATATTATTTTCATCAGATCCAAAAGCTCCATACTTTGATACATGAAACAGTTAAAGGCTAACAACACTATCATCTTTTTCAACTATCCAATAAACTGTACCTATAATACGTACGTAATGTTAATTCTCGTGCACACACACAGAGTGGTGTACCTTCTCTATTTAAACCGAACCTAATATGAAGATACACCTAGTAATACGGACAGAACAGTGAACACTATGGTATGGCATAGACATATTACTGGCTAGTATTGTAATAGCAGATTATTAAAGTAGGCAATTCTTGATGGTACTAGATAACTTACTACATGTCAGAAGTCTCATCTAATTTGTCCACAAGCATCGTGGCGATCTCTGCACTCAAGTAATATGGTTCGTAAACAGCAACATGAGTTACAATGCATCCTTTCGCTGTTGTATTGGTTCCTTCAATTCTTGCAGTACCTATTAAAAAACTCTCTAGATTCAATAATACGTTCGCAAAACCCTAACTCCACCACAACAAAACACTGATCAATTTCAAGAACCAATCAATTAAATCTCAAGAAAATCAATTCCTTACCGTAACCAATAACACGATTGCCAGGGGACTCAGCAACAAAGAAGTATCTAGATAATTTCGCAAGTTGGTTCAAATACCACGACATCTTCGCCTAGAATTCGTTGAAAGAAATTAAAATCGACCTCCTCAGTCTTGAAATTCATTGTCCAACAATTCAAAAAGAAGATTGAACCATAAAGAAGAAAAGAAGGCATTGTGACAATGTGATTCTTACTTGATCTATTGGTTTGCCGTTTTGTGTTGATGAGAACTGATCCATTAGAATAGGAGTTATGCCAAGAAGATCATTACAGCAGAAATTTCGAATTGTTGTCATACCTTGTTATGATTTCTGTCTCACAAAACTCACTAAGAACAGAATTACAGTGTTTCTTTCACAGAGATTTGTTAAAGAACTGGGGGGAAATGAATGTTGCAGTAAGAATGTTCAAGAAATGGGGAACGTGACGAGAGATGATGATCTTTTTTGTTTCTGGAGAGGGATTTGCGGGTCTAAATAGCCTGGCATGTTTAGGGGCGACCTAAAAGAATTAGGGGCGACTTTTTTATTCCCAACCCATATACACCGTTAAAGGATGTCCAAAAACGCGGAGAATACGTTAATGCCCTTACATAATCGGAAGTTATTTTGTGCCCGATTATTATGAATAAATCGGAAGCTTAGTAACGATATTATACTACCGATTAATATCGATTTTGTGCCAAACGCATATCTTGCTTCTATAACAATCGGAAGGAACAAGAACCTCACTAGACTACCGATTATAGTAGCTCCTAAATTCCCAAAATTGGTGATTTCGTCAAGGAAGAAATTTGGGGCAACTTTATAATCGGAAGTCATATTAACTACCGATAATTCTAGTTCCCAAATTCGAAAAAAATGACATTTCTGCAAAAACAAAATTTGGGGCAACTATATAATCGGAAGTCTTATTAACTACCGATTAATACAGTTCTCAAATTCGAAAAAATTGAGATTTCTGCAAAAACAAAATTTGGGGCAACTGTATAATCGGAAGTGAAAATACTTCATTTGACTACCGATTATACAGTTGCCCCAACAAAATAGAGCCGTTTGAACTCTAAACTCTATATAAGGATTGTATCCTTTTACTCTCTATGGAACACAAATACCTTTAAACTCTCCCCAACATCATCTTCAACATAATGGCCCAACCATTCATTAATCCTACGGAGTTCACGATTGAAGAAGATTTATCTTTATGTAGGCGCTATGTTCAATTCTATCCGAGACGAGGAGAAGAACGTAGGCAATGAGGCATAATGAGTATGAGTTATTTGGGAAAATTCACGAAAAATTCTGCGCCGACACCAGTAACCCAAACAACCGTCACTCAGGTGATCTTTTCTCGCGAGTTGGTTCAATAAAAGAACACGTCGAAGAATTTGTCCATTTAACTTATCTTGTGAATCAATATCGATTGAGGGGTGAAACCAATGATGAGGTTATAGAACGATCTCTCGGGGAATGACGGAGATGGAAAAGATCAAGCTTCCGTTATGAAACTCATTTTAGAATCCTTAGGGCGATGGAAAGATTTAATCCGTTTAGGACTCGTCCAACACGTCCACGACGCTAATCACAATACCTTGTAATAGAATTGCGGGAGTTCAATGTAAAATTATGATGATGTGTAGGTGATATTGTTATGAATTTAAAAATATTTATTAAAATCGGAAGTTTTAATTGTTGATCTAACTATTGTTGATCTAACTACCGATTATACTCCAACGTCTAGTTCGTTCAAAAGAAACTAGACGTGCCTCGAAAACCACACACAATCGGTTGATAATACATATTGATAAACCTCCGATTATACTACTCTAATGAAACTGAGAACTCTGTTGACAAAACATCCTATAATCGGAAGTATATAACAATAAATATTTACCGATTACGCATAATCGGGTGCTTTGTTCAAACATTTCCTACCGATTGTGTGTAATAATTGTACGTAATTTCAGTACAGTCTTGTAAAAGTACGCATCAACGACCATATTTTCAAAAAAAAGTGACGTTGGGACTCTCATCTATATAAATATAAGGAGGGCAAACTCTTCTTATTTATGCACCAAACAACACATATATAGCATCGTGTATTCTACAAATAGATTTTCCATCGTCTACTCTTGTGAATTCATTCTATATCTCAACTTACAAGCATGGCAACGTTTGACGCAGCTGAAGATTTGGTCATTGTGAAAACATGGTATCGTGAAACAAGACGTGAAGATGTCATAGCAGGAAGGTTAACACCCGAAGTCTTTTGGGCGAGGGTATATAGCCAATTTGTGCTAGAGTATGGAAATCAAAAGCAAAGATCACTCCAACAAGTTCATGATCGTTTCCGACTTGTCCAAAAATGGGTAAATGATTACATAACGATACAAAAGAGGATGTTTAACACTAGCCACTTAAGCTTGTCAATCCAACAATTTGTAAGTATAACGCTCGGTTATTCTTTTAAATAACACCGGGTGTCTAATCTTTCTTACTAAAACGAAGTTGACATTATTTTATTTTGTTTATGTAGGAGACACTCGCAAAAAGATAGTACTTAGTGGAAAATGGTGAAGAATTTACTTATGATGGAAGTTATGAATTCCTGAAGTCCGTGACAACAGTATAAATGTTGATTGATGGTTACAATCAGAAGTTATTATTTTATATTGTCTACCGATTCAGGGAAGATTTTCAGCTTTTTTGTCAGACTTTGGTGACAATCGGAAGTTTATGCAATATGTTGTCTACCGATTCTAGGAAAAAATTTCATTTTTTTTGTCAGAGTTTGTTGTCAATCGGAAGTTTATGCAATATGTTATCTACCGATTCTGGGAAAAATTTTCAGTTTTTTTTTGTCAGAGTTTGGTGACAATCGGATGTTTATGTAATATGTAATCTACCGATTCTGGGAAAAAAATTTCAGTTGTTTTGTCAGCCTTACAATCGGAATCTAAATTCCAAAAGTTAATAACCGATTATAATATTGATTGAGTCTGTTTACAAAAGCTTGTATAATCGGTTGATATATTAAAAATATAACTACCGATTATAGCTTTATACTTCATAGTATTTTCCAAAAAATTCCAAAAAAAACATGTACAAATAGGGCTTTCCAAAATACATCTTTCAAACATAACGATCATTCATCTTCATCATCCGAGGGAACCAATTCCAGTAGGCCTTCCGGAAAATCTTCCTTCATGACGTGATCCCAATCCAACATGTTGGTCTCATATTGTTTCAACCAATCGTTACAATGATTCGTTGGGAAGTAATCACTCCAACCACCCAACGGAGGTAATGGGCAATCTCTCTTTACTCTTAAACCGATAAAATGCATCTCATTCACAAATGCCATAACAATTCTTCTATCTTTAACCGATTCATCGCAAACCGTCCTTGTAGGTGTAAACGTAAAAGAATGTCCATACCTAGGAGGAACAAAGAAATGTACCACGCAATTCAAAGCGTCCGCTAAGAGATATCCATCCACATTTAGGCATTGTCATCCAATACTTGGATCCGATTGTCTTCAATCCCTTTCGGCACTTTACACGCGCAACTAAGTCTTTGAACTCTAGTTCTTTGTCGTGCCTATCTCCTTGCTTCATCATCTCCATATATAAATCCTTGTCCTTTATTAGTTGTACCGCCATCTTAGTTCTTAAATTTTGCCATAGGGTGACATCTTCATTCACCGCCTCTCCAAAGTAACTAATTTATTCCGTAGCGACGTGAAACCCACAATTGCCATCCCCATCAACCTCGTCGGTGGACAAAACAAATGGAACAATGAGTGGAGGGAGTTGTTTCATATACTCTTCTATAATCGTATACCTTGATCGTGTTGGTCTTCCATGAAAATCCCTAGGACAACGAAGAGTACCATACTTCTCTCTTATATTCACAATTTCCGTTGATTGTGTTTGTTGCAAGTCGCTCATTTGATCAATAACTACGGAGCTAGTTTGGGTCTCCACTAACACAACTTCTTCCACCGCCTCGGCTTGACTTACTTGAGAAGGCTTCGTAGAGACCTTTGGCCTCACTTGTAGGGCGGTTGGTCCACTTTGATCTTTTCTTGGACGACCTCTTTTCTTGGGTTGCGGCTCATCTTCAAATTCGGCTTCCGAACGCTTATGCCTGCACAATATTCTTTTATTAGACAAATACTCCTTCAATTGTCCTCGACACTTCGGTGTTTGGCCTACCCGCCCCCTTTTGCTTAATAGGTTCATCAACCTCCCTTAAACGAGGGTGAAGAGCTTGCTCCAAATCATGCATCAATATTTGCTTCTTGGCGCCATTTGTTGTAGCATAACGCTCGGTTATTCTTGCACACAATTCCGACTCCATGAACGACGGACCATCAACTACGGGGGTGCTTGGAGTGAAATTTAATTGCTTCCAAAATGGATGAATATCATTGATGTCAATCACATCGACGTACCTACCCATTTTATGACGACATGGGAGACCAATACTTATCATATCCTTGCAAACACAAACCGTATTCTCGTCATCGTAAGCTTAATATAACTTCAATTGTTCCATCATGTGATTTATTGCCCATTTTGAAACTTTATGAACAATGCCCCTTAGAAGCAATCTTTACCTTTCATGTTCCGTAGGGAATTTATGTACACTAAATTGCATAGAATCCTTAATCTTTACGAGATCACGATTGGTGAATTCATGGATTGCTTCTTGGATCGACACAACTCCATTTTGACTACCTAGAAGTATTTTATTTAATCGGCCATGAGACCCCTCCGCAATGCTTGTCGCCTCGTTCTTGAAGTTACGATATTCATATGTCCATGCATACACAAACCTCTCCTTAATCAGTAACCATTGTGTTTCACAATACTCAACGGGTTTTGGGTAGTCCTTGCCATATTCATCCTTAAATTTCTTCCAGTTTCTTTCATAAATTTCCTCGGTCATTGACCAAACGATCTTGTCCCATGCTTTCATGAACGCTCTCCAAATCATTCCATCCTCGTTCTATTTTTCATCAAATAACCTCTTCTCTTCCTCTCGTTCTTCCACGGTTAATTTACTAATGCGCTCATCCTCTTCCTTCGACCTCTTGGTACCCTTCCTTGGTTTTTTAGCTTGGAAATGGTGATGGCAATTGTGTTTGTGGTTGCATTGAATGTGCCACGTACATTGCAAGTTTCGGGCTTCAGGAAACACTACCGCTATTGCATGCATTAAGGCTTGGTCGTTATCCGTTACAATAACCCTTGGAAAATCATCGCCATTATAAATGGACCTCAACGTCTCCAACATCCAAATGAAACTCATGTTGTTCTCGTGATCCATTAAACCCCATGCGATCGTAAACGTGTTTTTGTCCGAAGTGTGAAAAGCAATGTTCAACAACGACATGTTATATTTGTTTGTCTTGTAAGTGGCATCTATCAACAAAATTTGATGAAAACACTGAGCCAATTTTATCATTTCGGGATGTGCCAAGAAAATACGTACCACTTTACCATCCTTTTCTTCCGTTCTCAACGTGTAGTCGTGTAACTCAGCTAACCACTGCGATTGTTGCATGACCGTTCTACCATCCCATTCCGTCCTTTTGATCGTAGCTAGGGCCGACCTAATTGTAGACAAAGAAGACAAGTTGTCGGGGTCGTCCGCCTTTATTTTACTTAAGATCGCACTCGCCTTTTGGATACGCATAGACCTCACCGTCTCCATTTCATGTGGTTTTAACTTCGCAACCATTACATGTCCAATAAGAGTATCCGGATCATCGTGGTTGTGACAACCATTAGCAACTTTAGACATTTTCCAATCTTTACTTTCCTTACCACCGGGCTTATAGAAGACAATCTTAAATGGGCATCCAATCTTCTTTGTATGAGTTCGGTACTTTTTCTCCTCCGTCTTCCTTACATACTTATTATTCTTTCCCTCGTGACTCTTTTTCTTCCCACCTCGCTCACAAACCATTTCAAACCTAATGTCCTTCATGCAAGGGTTCTGAACTACCACACACATCTTCTCTTTTGCCTTGTTCATAAGCCATTCCTTTGCTTCCTTCTTACTTCCAAATATCTAAATGCGCATATAACAAACCAAAAAAAAAAATAAGCATAACCATCTAACATACATGTGTTTATGGGTGAAAACTATTCCTGCCGGATTTGGTAATTTGGGGTGTGTGGATGAGGAATGAATCTAAACCCTAAACAAATGCCAACGCGGTGAGTGCTTGTAGATTCGGAAATCAATCTGTGCAAGTCCGGCCTAAACCAAGAAATGGCCGTTCCATACTTGTTTCGGTCACAAAGTGAAGTAGATGGGGTTGATCTTAGGGAGGGAAGCGAAGAAGGTGTTGGCTATGAATGACTTGTATCAGAAAGCTGAACTGGATTGCAGGAGTAAGCAATCAGTTCCGGTGTTTGAATACGATTGTATAAACACTTGCCTCTGTTGTCTGGACTTGTCTTGTTTCTCTTGTCTCCTGTTTTTCTCCTGTTCTGGAAAATAGGTAGGAGAATCTATTTATACAAGTCATTTGAGCCTTATTCACGTCTCTCGTGGGAAGTGGAGGAAGTGGAGTGATGGAGTAGTGGAGGTGTGTGTTGGTGTTACACGGCCAGTCTTGCCCACTTCTCCTGTCATCTCTAACCGTCCATGACTTCGACACGTTCTTGTGATGGCGCGTTGCACTGTTGCCACGATGTAAACCGCCGAGACCAATACCCCGAGTATGTATCCCCCGGTTTGTGACATGATTGATGTCTCGAGTGTGTGGATCGTGGGACCCACAAAAGGTAGCATGTAATGCTAAATTGAATAACTGCGTTATTCAGGAAGTTGATACTTGTGAAGTATCATGTGTATTTTATGCAGGTACTGCATCATGGTGTGGTAGAGTGACGGGTGGTGATCACCATGACATCTCACTGACCAATTAACTCCTGACCAGGGTTGTATAACCAAGCCGGTGAAGTTGGACGGACGAGATGATCTTTGAGACACTCATCTGCGACCGTTAATGAAATTAGGGTTTCTAGAGGAGGTGCGCAAGCATCCCCTTGACTGGTCGAATCCAAGCTTGGGATATGACTTTGGCTAGGCCGACCGTACATGCGTGTAGACAGCATGACGGTGTATGCGCCTATACCCATTACCTCACGAAAGTATGATCTGGTTCACTCAATTCGTCCGGTGAAGTTGAGTGGTCGAGATCAATTTGTGACAGAAAACCGATCTTGCAAAGCCGCGCGTCATGCCCACCGGGCGCACGTTCCAAGATGACCAATTTTGGTCGGTCTGGTGTGAAGGTGGTAGGATGGTGTTCACGCCTATACCTGAATATCCCATGAAAACGTGATCGAGCCATCCAAATCGTCCGTGAAGTTGAGCGGTCGAGATCGGTTGCGGTTTGGGAGGTGTGACCTCGCTAGTTTGGCGCGCGTCTTGGAATAACCAGGCATGATATGCCTTGGCCGATCGGGTGAGGGGATAAATGGGTCCCACGGTGGTCATCTTTGGTATGACCGGACTGCTTAATCTAATCTTGGACCCTCCATTCGTGCTTAGGAGAAGATGGACGCTCGTGATGCTCAAAACCCTAATTTTGGGTTTCAAGGCCGTGCGTCAATGCTTGATTCGGAGGTACGAATCGGGATGACCAACCATGGTTGGTCCTGACCGATTGGTCGGTATGTAGGCGGGCCCACGGTGATTGTGTTGACATGCTCTGGGCCCTTTGAATCTACATCTACACCCCCCATCTATACCTGCGAAGATGGATGGTTGAGACTGTTTTGCAACACATGTAATATGCCGCAAACCCTAATTTAGGGTTTTCCGCCCATACTGCTATGGTTTGGACGTTTTGGCAAGCTAGGCCAATTCTGGAGGGAGGCCGACCATGCGGGGTCCGCGTTGGTTCGGCAGTCGCTACAACAGCCTACGCACAACAACAACAAGTTATGCATTAGCAATCTGAAGGAAGTTTAGATAATAAGTAACCGATTGTAACACAATCGGTAATTTAATACTATATAACATAACCGATTATGAACAATCGGTAGTCATGTACGAATATAGTCTACCGATTAACGACATACATAAATGAACAGTTCTTCTGTATAAAAAGCTTCAATAATCGGAGGGACTATAAATTCATAAACCAACCGATTATTAAATATCAATATTTACGAATATTTCATTTTTTGGAGAAATTCGTATTTGGGGCGACGTTATATAATCGGACGTTTATTTATGTATACAACTTCCGATTGTGAGAAATTGAAGCTTTCAATTTGGGGATTTTTTTCATATTCGGCAGATTAATACATCAAAATATATCCGATTGTGGATAATCGGTAGATATTGTACTAAATTAACTACCGAATATATGTCGTTCATGTCATTCAATGCATGCAGAAATCGAATTTTCACGTTCAAAAACACACACAAACGCACATAACATGGATAACATGGGTATTAGAGTTTGTTAACAACATACTTGTATGTTTGATGCATCGTTAGCTTCGATCTCGGGTGATTCTCCATTTTCTTCCATGAAAGCTTCGTCTAGGGTTTCATCTCTATCAAAGTTTGGATCATTCAACATATACCCCAAATCGTCATCTCAAACAGTAGTGAACCTTGAACTTCAACAACTTCACGTCCTTCTTCGTACCCATCCATGTTTATGGAAGTTGGCAACAATCGGAAGTTGGCAACATATACCTACTTCTTCTTCTTTTTTTTCTTCTTCTTCTCTCACTCAATCGGGAGTTATCTCATAATGAGTCAATTTTTTTTTCCAAACACTAATATATAGACCCCAGCCTACCGATTACAAGAGTTTCCTTCCGATTATTTTGTGAAACTACCGATTATTGTTTTGGCTACCGAATATTCTAGTTTTTGGCAAAGGTTGAATCCGGGGCCACTTATAGTCGGTAGGGTTATAAGTTTTATCATCTACCGATATGGCAGATTTCAAAATTTTGCAAAAAAGGATTTTAGCAAAAACTCATTTTGGGCAACCTATAATCGGACGGTAAGAAGTAATAAACCCTACCGATTATGGTAGATTTCAAAATTCATCCCATGAAGGATTTTAGAAAAAACTCATTTTGGCGCAACCTCCTATGATCGGTAGGTTGTGGAACCAATTTGTCTTACGATTATGGCTACATCCAAATCACGAACCACATGGTTATGCCTGGCTCTGTACACTCAAAACCTATGGAATTTGGCAAGGGTTCGATCTGGGGCTCCTTATAATCGGTAGGTTGTTAAGTTGTTAACTCTACCGATTATGGTATATTTCAAATTCCCTTACGTGAAGGATTTTAGAAAAAACTCATTTTAGGGAAACCCATAATCGGATGGTTTGGTAATATATTTAACTCCCGATTAACGCTGCATCCAAAACACGAACCAAGTGGTTATGGCCGGCTGTGTACACTTAAAACCTATGAAATATGGCAAAGGTTGGATCTGGGGCTCGTTATAATCGGTAAGTTATATAATTATATAACCTACCGATTATGGTAGATTTCAAAATTCATTACGTGAAGGATTTTAGAAAAAACTCATTTTGGGACAACTTATAATCGGTAGTGTATGTAACCTATTATGATTCCGATTATGGCTACATCCACAGCTCAAGCCAAGTGGTTATGGTTGGCTCTGCACCCCTCAAAGCCTATGGAATTTGGCCAAGGTTGAATATGGGGCTCCTTATAATCGGTAGTCTTACAAGTTTGATAAGCTACCGATTATAAAAGGGATTATTAGCCGAAGTATCTACACAATAATCGGTAGGTATAGTTTCAATTTAACCTACCGATTCACCTTTAACCTACCGATTATGGTGTAGGCTCCCGATTATATAAGGGCATATTGGCCATTTCGAAAAATCGAAGATAAGGGGTAGCTTAGATTTACGTTTGGGTGACCTTTTTTGTCTTTTAGTGTCGCCCCTAATTCTTTTGGGGTCGCCCCTAAACATGCCAGGCTAAATAGGAATCGAAAGCTATATGGATTATTTGGACATTGCAAAAGGCTCTTCTTATATATATAGCCCTAAAAATACTACTTGTCCCCTTTTATCTTCGTACCCCAAAACTTTACTTTCAACCTCATCATATCTTCTTAAAATGTGAGACCTACTGTCAGACCCATTTGTCTGGATTTTCTCACCGTCCAACCCACGGGCATAAAACTTCACATGCGCACCTATTTTCCGTAAGAATTTTTTTCTCAAGCCCATAATTTATAAAATTTAGTTTTGGTATTTGAAGAATACCAATTTTTTTGAAAACGTGTTCGAAGAATGCTCTAAATTGATGAGATCAAATAAACGATTTCAACAATGAATATTGACGGTGATGGTGTAGTTAGGGTTTAAAGCGAGAGAGATATGTGAAATCGGTAAACGTTTCTTACCTCGATCTCTTGATAAATAAAGAAATAAATTTTACATTTGATTGATGTAATTAAGGCCGATCTTATGGAATACTTATACTTTTTGAGGTTTTTGTATAATTTCCTTTACTGAAAGGGTTTTTCCTAGTTTTCAAATAACGGGTTTTTCTCGTAATGAGATTTGAATCTAAGATGATTACCATGGTTAGAAAGATATATATCAATTAGGCAGAAAATTGAATCAAGGAAGAGATATACCAACAATTTCAGTTGATTTACTGATTTTTTTTTCTCTTCTCTTTTTGTTTCCCTCTCTCTTTATTTTATTCTTCTATGAGGGTCGAAGTACATTTCTAATTATGGTTCTCCTTTTTATAACATTTACATAGACTTCGATTATATCATTTATCTTTACATGTTTGATGGAAGGAGAAAGACCATAACAATGTGTTAGATTTTAATCATATAAGTCGATCACTTTTTTTCTTTCTCTTTCTTCAAAATATTAAGTGTACACAATCGTCACTACCTTTAGAATAAAAAAGAATAGAAAATAAAATAATTCACCTTAAATATACATAACTTTAACACAATAATCAACAAAATTAGACTTTCTAGCGTCATTTTCACACTATTTATTTTGCCACCATTCTGTTTCTCCTGCAATCCTTTTCAAAGTCTTTGGAATCAGGATATCGGCACGAAATGGTAGCTTCTTTAATTGTGGGCACTTCTCTATTGTAATAGTCTCTAAACAATGGAACTTCATACTATCATCACATATTTTTCTAAATTCTTAAGATTTTTCAAAATCAAAACTCCCAGTCTTGAAAAAGTATATATCAAGTCTAGCGTTGCAAACTAGTAATATATTACTTCAGCTAATCCAACTAGTTTAGCCAGAGTATGTTATACAAGATTTACAGCATAAATCATCCAGGTAACATTCAATTCAGGGCATTCAGAGATATCCACATGCTTAAGGTTGGCGAAGTTGAATGACTAATGAGGCACATCCCACACAATCTTTAGCTTTTCGTTAGACTGAATGTCTAATCTCTCCAAGGTTGCGATCAGAGTAGCTTCATCCTCCATAGTTTCCTAACTCGTGATTCTCAGTTCTTCCAACTCATTGCAGTTTCTAGGAGAGAGAAAATGACTATTAATAGGAAAACCCATTTATGAATGAAAATTGTCGGGTATTTTTCCTTCTAATACAACTGAACATTTATGTTTCCAAATAAACCAGAGAACAATAGCAATTTTGTCCGATATTTGATCATAGTTCGGATCTTCTATCGAGTTTTTGACCCAATTGCTTATTAATTCGGAGGAAGGCTGGTTGTGAATAACACTTATAGAAACCCCAAACCAAAAAGCTCTCGCAAAATGATCGATTGTCAGCCGAGCAAAAATAATTTCACTTTCTCACTCTACTAAATATAAATGAAGTACGTGATAAGAAATAGTTCGTTCCCACAGAGAGGCTTTTGTTGTTATACAATTTCAGTTTCTTAGTAACCAAGGGGGGGATTTTTGTTTTATCTAAGCAATAAAATAGAGCAAAGCAAATAAAATAATTTGAATAATCAATAAAGAGAAGATATTGGTCGCGGGATAGTATCATTCACAAACATGTATTTTCATCAATGACTAGAATTGGTATTTTAATCTCTCATTTACTAAAAGTCCTAGGATACCTTGATCGCAAGAATATCCCGCTAATTCCCTGATTTCATCACAACCACATTAAAAGATGTATATGTGAATTCTTCTTAGAAAGCAACCTAACGTGTAAAAGCACAATCAAGTTTAACTCCCTAAAAGCAATAAGTTCTATGGAATAAGACTAATCAATGCAAACGAACGTGTAAAAGCACTAATCCTTTTTAACAAAAGTTATGATTCACTTGTGACTAGTAGGATATATCACTACAAGCACTACCGACAATTATGCTACTTAGAATCAGGGATAAATAAATTTTTCGTATTGAAAACCCTAATATAGCTCTAGAAATGAATGCAAATCGGATTGATTCCGAACTCAACCTAACAAGTATTCAAATCATATGACAATATTAATAATGAATCATAAACAATAAATTATTGAGACAAAACTAATTCATTGAATCATATATCATGTTGTGAAATCTACTTTATCCCATAACCAATAATATGTGCTTAGCTACTCATAGATTTTGAGTTCATCATATTCAATAATAAAGTGAAGAAGATGAAAAACAAAAATGAAAGCAAACTCTAGTCGCCGCTCTCCAAAGCTCCAAGTAGAAAAATATGTGATATTCCAAAAGAAGCTTTTACTTTTTGTAGCCTTTTCTCTTTCCAAAACTAGGTCTTCCAAGCCCAAAGTCCAAGTGGTCCACCAAGCCCATATGTGAGAAAAACCCAAGTGAAAATATGTCCCAAAAGTAGTTGCCGGAAAACTGGTATTATGGCCGGAAATTGGCCAGAGAAGCCATCGGGAAAACGTCTGCAGGTAACCGGCAAAGTCACCAGTCACCGGGTCAAACGAGTCAGTCTGGTCAAGCTCACATAGTCAAGGCGAGTCAATACCGATTCAGTTATCTGACTCGGCCAAGTTGGTCAGGCCAGGTCATTGCACAAGCCATATCTTCTGCTGCGCAATCATTGTGCATAACAGCTCCTTGGCCAGCCATCTTGGCTGTGCATAATTTGGAAGCCATCTTCTTGCAATATCTTGTCCTGTAACCTTCAGCTCATGCATTCTGCTTGTAAATCTATTCCACAACCACCAAACCCTGTAAACATTCATAGATCAGCCATCCTCAGCTCATTTCAACGCCTCCAAACCAACACCAAATTGCAGCATCATCAATACCAGTTCTTTGCAGTAGCTTCACAACTTCAATAACAAGCATCAGGTTCAACATAACACCAGTATTCCCTGTAATCTTCACTAGAACAGCAGCTCCAACTACCCGCACTTTGAATCTTCTCTGAATTAGTGAATTCCACCACAATCGCAAAGCCAACTGCAGTACCTGCATCTTCAAATCACCAGCTTCAGCTACTTCCACTTATGTCACCAGCCAGTTTATTACATCTCAACTTCAACTGGCACAACAACTCAACCCATTGTAACAACCAGCTCGCAGCTGCACCCGTAACTCCATTCCGTGCTGCAATCTCGCACAAACATCATTCCCTGGAGTATCACTGCAACTACAGCCCACATAAACCCATTCTATAACATTCAACATCATATGTAGCTCCACTCACATCTTCCAAGTCTTCTTATCCTCCAACAACAGCTGCAGTCTCGGCTGCTTCACTTCATCAAGCAGACATGCATACCCATTCTTAACTCATTCCATCTCCAACTACATCTTGAACTAGAGTGCAAGCAACTCAGCTTAGATCCTACAAACTTGGCATCTCCACATCACACAAGCTAGCTGCAGTCCATTGTAACCAGCTCTAATTCAGCAGTATCTGTACCTTCACTATAACCAGTTTAATCACCACAGACCCATCTCATCCTTCATACAGAGACTACATCCATGTCTTCAATCTTCTCAGCTCCTTTGTTGCTTCTATTGACAGCTACAACTCCACCAGATTCATTCAATTCATATCATAACCTGTACCTAGGCATACATCTAAGCAGCATCATCAACTCAGAGTCACCACAGATTCAACTCTCAATTGCAAGAAACACCCACTTCTTGTCAGTCTTTTCTCAACCCATTTCAGTTCCTTGAAACAAATATCTTCTCTATTATTCACAGTCTTCAACAGCAATATTCAGACCACATACTCACTTATATTCTCTCTGTGTTCATCAGTTAACATCCACCAACATCAAAACCATCTCAATCTCCGGGAGATACGAAGGTTAGAATTCAATTCGAGTAAAACCCATCTTCATCTTTTCTTTCTTGACAAATCCAGATCCAACTACTGCCTTGTTCTTCATCTCTTTCTTCCCCTGACGTAATTCTTCACAGGCTTCAATCAGAGACCCATCTCATCCTTCTAATCTTGCTCAATCACTTGCAATTGCTTCTGCAGCTCATCTTGAACCACCATTAATTCGACCCGTTCCTTTTGTCATACACAAATTCACCTCAAACCCACCGTTAATCGACCAGTATCGTCAACATAAACTCCTCCATCATCTTCAATCGATAGTATCAACAAAAACCCTAGTTACAGCGAGAACCCATCTTTGCAGACTTCAATTTCACCTCTTCTCTGTCTGTTCTTGGCATCAACACTAACCTAACTCCATTAATTAACCAGTAACAGCATTAGAGCATCAATTTTTCCCTCTTTTCTCTTGGATTCGAGTTCAGAGGCAGCCGCCATAGCTTCTCTCGGTTTTATATAGAAGAAATTATTGAGAGATGATAATTATCAATTTTAGGGTCTTGTAGGAGTGGCAGCTAGACTTGGGCGCCCAAAATGGATAAGGGCCACCAAGCAGAGGTACCCCAGTTTCTGAACTTGTATTGGTGATGTAGACTGTCTCATATCCTTGACTGGCTTCGAATATCACTCACCATTGAAATAGCTAAATTGTCCTTTCGCTTTAAGTGAGTGATTTCTTCTTCTTTCGCTTTGAATGACTCCAAAGCACCTAAATAACTCAAAAACACACATAAGATACATATTTTACAAGAAAACTCGCAAAGAAAGCATAAACAATAGATAAATATCTAGGTGTTTACAACACCTATCAAATTCCCCCACACTTAGACTTTGCTAGTCCTCGAGCAAATCAAACAAAACAATTCTAAAACATACATACAACTCTGTGTCGACGAGGCTACGGTCACACTTAGCACGTATAACAAGCCTTTGAACCCCTAGGTGTCCCTAGTGGACGAGTTTTAATCTCGTGAGGGTTTACTAGAGATATACCCACAAAACCTACTTTACCAACTTACTAGTTCTCCGAAATGATAGCATCCAACGCGCTAAGAAGACATAGAGATTCTGCACACTAGTAATAAGAAGTTAGACACAAATATGAACACAATCTCATCCTTAAAAGTTGAGACAGAAATAACCATCCCTTATCGAAAGAAATTCGGGTTCGGAGTGATCGAAAGTCTCGACTCTGCCTCATAAGAAAGGGTTTTATGAAGTTACTCTCAATAATAAACAGCTTTTTATGGGTCACACATGTGTCCAGTTAGGAGTGAAGAGAGAATCCTGCGACACCTTGAATGGTAGGAAGGCAAAAACCATCCGAATTGTTTTGAAAATCCACATCTTTTATCATTTTGAAAACCCTTTTTTTTTGACGATCTCTAAGAAAGGAAATCAACCACTTAACGAAAGTGGGAATATGCTTACTTACCTCGTTATCCGTTCGGCGTGCAGTTAGCACCACTCTCACAGCATCATAGAAACGTCTTCGGTCTTCAATCCTTGTCTTCATCTTCGTCTTCGGTCTTCAACTCTTGATGATGAAATCTTGAACTTCGTAGAATCTTGAAAATGTCCTATTTCCTCTAATTCCTTGTTGCTTGAAACTTTATTATGAATATTTCTTCTTCCATTGGCTTTATTGAAAGAAAACAAAACTAAAAACGAACTAAACAAACAAAAATATGATACAATGGATTTTTTATTTTTATTTTTTTTTGAGACAAGAGAAAATGAAATACAAATAAACAAATATAAATAAAGATAAAATAAAAATGCAAGTACAAAGGCCATGGTGTAAGTACTTTACCGCTCAATTCTTCACAACTTGTATGTCTTGATCTTATAAACTTCTCGAATTCTCATCTTGATAATCTTCACTCTTGTACAATAGTCTTCAACTTATAAAAATTATGCTCCTTGTCTTGTTGCTTTACTTGAATCTGAAATCTGCTCATTTCTGTACCGTTGCTTGTAAACCTTGAACGTCTTCAACTTTCCTTCGAATTTGTGATGCTCCTCTTGTTGATGATGATGGTGTTTCTATGGACCTGTTGGTGTAGCGAGATAAAGTGGATGGTGCTAACTGCGAACAAGATTACAAGTGGTATGTAAGTTAGCAATTCGATGTCACCATCATTATTGATAAAATAGCACTCGAGAGATCAAAATAGTGCTTCTATTGGTGGGAGGTTGGGTAGCTCACCATTCTACCCGGAGTTTACGTACGGTGACACACACTCTAAAAGCACAAATTTAGACAGGTACAAAGAAGTGAAGGTCGGTGCCTCTCATGATGTAACATGGGTAGTCTCCACTATAGGGGACCACAACTCTAATACCGAATTCAGTCTGCACCTTATTTGCCACTGGCATGGTGTTGATGGTGGATTTTCATTTAAGGTTAAAATTGTAAAAGCCAAAATTATGCGCTGACACCTTGAAAAAGATAAAGCCATTTAATAAGTGATGAATACTTCTTCACTTTACTAATTCACCTAGAATGGAGCATGTGACAACAATCCCAGCATTCTGTGAATTAAATACACGAAATTCATCCAGGTTGGAGCATATAGCAACAATCCCATATACCCTTTGAATTTACAACATTATTAATTAATGCATAACCAGCCTTGTA
The DNA here is from genome assembly GCA_023531295.1 of Papaver armeniacum. Taxonomy (NCBI): domain Eukaryota; kingdom Viridiplantae; phylum Streptophyta; class Magnoliopsida; order Ranunculales; family Papaveraceae; genus Papaver; species Papaver armeniacum. The sequence continues at coordinate 131,873 of JAJJWW010015369.1, forward strand.
TTTCTTGTACTCATTGCCGGTGCGACATGATGACTGAGTGTTGTTCTCAGCAGAGCAACACGAATCTCCAAGCATTAATAATGAAACATGTACGAAATACCCATACAGGCTACAACTCTCGGTGTGTTATACTAGCCCGATTGAGCATATTTTGAATCTGGACTGTCCATATCAGTCTCAGAAACGATCATGACCATCCAACTTCACCAGCATGATTGGATGGCCCAGATCGAATCCATAACCCTTAGCAGGTATTGGAGTATTCACCACCGACTCAATGCGGGCCCCGCATGGTCGGCCTCCCCAAGAGGGAAGCAACGCTTACCAGTTCGTCCCGCCAAAACAGCATGGACATGAAACCCTAAACTAGGGTTACTGCACATTACATGTGTCGCAAATCAGTCTCAACCATCCATTTTCGCATGCATAGATGGAGGGTGTAGATGTAGATTCAAAGGAGCCGGAACATGTTAACACAAACACCGTGGGCCCGCCTACATACCTGACTGATCGGTCAGGACCAACTATGGTTGGCCGTCTTGATTCGTGCGTCCCAAACTAGGTATGACACACGGCCGACAAAACCTGATTAGGGTTTGTGTCACGATCACGAGCGTCCCTTTTCTCCTGCTCGGATGAAGGGTCCAGGAATAGACTAAGCAGGTCCGGTAAGTATCAACATGATCACTGCGGGCCCACCTATCTCCACACCCGATCGGCCAAGACAAAACTTGGATGTACACCTCGATTTGCACGCCCAAACCAGGCGTGGTCGCGCCTCCTAATTGTAAACTGATCTCGACCACTCAACTTCTAGGACAAATTGAGTGGCTTAGATCACGTTTCTATGAGGCAATGAAGTACTGAGGGCGTGAACACCGGCCTACCACCCACACGCCGAATCAATCGGCCAAGACCGACCAAGCTTGGTCATCTTGGAACGCGCGCCCAAAATTGGCATGATGCGCGGCTTTTGCGGCACCAGTTACATTTGCAAATCGATCTCAACCGCTCCTCTTTTAGGTCAAATTGAGTGGCCTAGGTCGCACCTTTGTGAGACAGTGAGGTACGGACGTGTACACCGGCATGCCGTCTACACGCATGCCCGTTCGGTCCTTTCCAAACACCTCCCATGTTTGGTTTCGACCAAGCTGAAGAGTGATGCCTGCGCACCTCTTCAAAAGCCCTAAAACTTTATCAACGGTCGCGAGATGAGTGTCACAGATCATCTCGTCCGTCCAACTCTACCGACTTGGTCAAGCAGCCCGGTTAGGAGTTAAGAGACCAGCAAGGCGTCACCACAATCACCGTCCACCACTCTTCCACATGGAGTGATCGGTCAAGTCAGGGCTTACCTGTATAGCCTCCAAACGATCACTCGAAGATGGCTGGACATGATGCTATTTTAAGACGCTTAAATTCGTGACTTACTCCGGTAAGCCTTAAAAACAGCAATGCTTCATACATGCTGAATATACTCGATGCAGTACCTGCGTAGAATACACACGATACTTCACAAGTATCGACTTCCTAAATAATTTAGTTATTTAGTCTAGCATTACATGCTACTTTATGTGGGTCCCACAATCTACACACTCGAGACATCAATCGTGTCACAAACTTGGGAATACATACTGGGGTATTGGTCTGGCGGTTTAGAGCGTGCAATGCGCCATCACAAGAACGTGTCAGGAAGTCATGGACGGTTAGAGATGACAGGAGAAGTGGGCAAGACTGGTCGTGTAACATCGACACACAACTCCACTACTCCATCACTCCACTTCCTCCACTTCCCATGAGAGACTGAATAAGGCTCAAATGACTTGTATAAATAGGTTCTCCTCCCTATTTCCAACAACAGAACAAGTCAAGACAAGACTGAAACCAAGTGTAAATACAAAACGTATTCAAACACTCAAAGCCTGCTTGCATCATTCGTAAGCCTTCTCACCTTTCTGTTACAAGTCGTAAACAAGCCTACACCTTCACAATCTCAACACCTTCTTCGCTTCCCTCCCTAAGATCAACCCCATCTCCTTCACTTTGTGACCGAAGCAAGTCTGGAACGGCCATTTCTTGGTTTAGGCCAGAGTTGTACAGATTGATTTCTCGAATCACAAGCACTCACCGCGCAGTGCATTTGTTTAGGGTTTAGATTCATTCCTCATTCACACACTCCAAATTACCAAATCCGGCATGAATAGTTTTCACCCATAAACAATTGGCGACCACAGCGGGAGGTTGATCTCTCGGTTACAAAAATTGAATTCTCAATTTTTCAGTTTTCATCTCGCGATGTATCCTCATCCGGAAACCACAGGTGATTCAGATATCATGGGAAGTGTAGCTAGAATGTTAGAGGATGTCTTGGCAAATCAAGCTGGTATCGCTAGAAGAAAGAGCGAGACATTCCGCATTTTGAATGATATAACAGCACAATTACAAGAAGGGTTGGCAGGCATCTACTCAGACAGTGCAAGAAACCCTGGATCCTTATTCAGGAGTCACACCTTTACCAGTGGAAATGCAGAAAGAGCGCGTAATCACAGGGGACTCAGGAGAAACGAACAACATGGTCTAGCCGACAACGAAGACTCGAGGCAACTCCACAGAGGAAAAGACTTGTCCGGGGTACCACAACGTCTGCCGGATGAAGAGAGGGAGCATGCAGCCTACGGATCCCTGCTAGAAGATTTATATCTCAAGACCCTTGTCGAAACCCGGAAGACTGTTCAATCCGCATCGACTTCTCAACTAAGTGAAGAAATGCTTGAGGAAGGAGAGATCAATCAAGGAACACGTGAGTAAAGAGGATGGGAGCGTTCAATTCGATCACTCAGCGGTGATATTACGATACCTTCCACACCCCGTCACCAGAGCAAGCGATCCGCGGATATGATGGCACTCACAAGTATTCCAACTGTATCTCCGAAACGTGCTCCACATCGAAACCATGTAGAGACACCACAACGCCCACGAACGCAGAAAGATCTAGACTCGAAGTACCTACACTTTCCGTTCCCAATGGAAAAGATTTTGGAGTTGCTGGAGGCGTGGAGTGCGAAACAGAGAGGTGGAGCTACCTCTGTATGGCGTCCACCAACTGATCAAGAAGTAATGGACCCGAGGTATTGTCATTTCCACCGGTTCCTTCACCACCCTACCAGTGAATGCAGCGCTTTGAAACGCATTGTTCAGAAGAAGCTTAATTCAGAGGAATAGCTTTCCCTATCTGGGAGATTAATGCGTACGATTTCCTTAGAGAGGCTACTTCGGTTTGATACAAGTGAGGCTTCAAAAGCAAGTAAGTTCTATTCAACAATTTTAGAAGAAAGATAGTTTTAGAATTCACTGGGGACTTAGTATCCCGCACATAGAGAAAGAAGCTCAATGATCAAACACCATGTTTGTTTCCATTCATACTTCCCTTTTATGCGACATTTGCAATTTCATATGATATGTGCAATCATTCATGACCAAGATGCAAATTCCATTTAAAATAACCTCTTTCAGAAAGTTATTCACAAAACTATTTCAATCACCTATTAATTCAAAACCAGAAGTCAAATTATGAAAGGAAATCCTCACTATCACTCAAAAAGATAAAAACATATAAAAGAAGAGACAAGTATATGACACGAATCCTTCAAGGAAAGTCCTTCAGCAGCAACTCGTCCTTCTGGGCAAGAGCGACTTTCATCCTTTGAAGTACGGCCTGCTTCAGCTTCAACTCCTTAGACAACTTTTCAACCTCTTCCTCCTGGCGAGTAACACAATCTGCAGAAGGGACTTCATCTTGTAATTTCTGGAGCTCCTGAATCTCGGAGAACCCTTTGAAGAACCAAGGAGCATTGAAGTTGTACTGCACAAACATATCTCGATGGCACTTCCAGTCTTCAATCATCTCTTCAGAAACTGTTCGACCAGTCGTGACGCTCATCCCATGGATAGAAAATAAAGCTTCCTGAACGCGGTTAACCAATGCAAGACGACTTTTGAGCTTCTTAGTGGTAACAATGTGGCCGTACTCTCCCATATCGCCGTGTACAACCTTTCGAACTGAGCTGGCACATTGAATCCTCCAACCAACACATGACCTGGATAAGGGACAATGAAAGGAGGATCGAACAAAGCTCCAGGCTGCGCTACCAATACTTCACCAGTCACAGGAGCCTTGTCAGTTGCAGGAGGTCTTTCAGAAGAAGTCATCACGACAACTTTATTGATTGGAACCTGATCAAAACGTTCTTCAAGGGGAGCCACCTCAACAATAGCGGATGTTGCCTCTCTTACATTCCTCCCGATATCTACTTCGCTCTGGGTGCTAATTTCCATCACGGCCCCATCAACAAGATTACTTAGGGAGGCACCTTATCCAACCGAGCTTGCATCATCTCTGTCATGGTCTGGAAAAGGAGCGGTTTCGCCAGACTTCTCAGCATAAAGATCAGTGTTACCAGACTTCTGAGGATCAGTACCTCCAGACTTCTCAACATGAAGGCCAACGTTACCAGACTTCTATTCTGAATGCACGCCAACCTTGTGAAGACATTCTCTTTCGGAATTCCCTGATTTCAAGCAAGGATCACTCTTAGAAGAATTTACTCTGGAGAAATGAAGGAATCAACAGAAAGAGATTTAAATACCTGCATATTGGAGGAATTGAGGATCACCGAACCACATGCCTGCCTCTTAGATCTCTCTCCTACTTGGGGACTGCAATCCTCAGCTCTGGTCCGTTTGGCTGGAAGTGGCTTCAACCGGAAATGCTTCTTCAGGACGTCAGAAGATGGCTCACCACGGGAATCTGTCACAACATCCTCCGAGAATTCTTGGAAAGCCAACAGTTGCTTCCTACAAAATTCCTTATACTTGTCGGTTACCGCTGAGTTTCTCCCAATAGGCCAGAAGGGAAGACTCTGCGATGCCAAGAACACGTCAGCATCAAAGATACCCGGGAGGAGCTCTTTCGGAGCCTCCGACGGACGGATAAATGGAAAACCCTGGTCAAATCCCATTTGGCGAGCAGCCTTGTCAATGTTGTACGGAGTCACAGTAAGAGCTTCGTTGAATAAAGACGGGATATATCCCGGAATGAAGCTGTGCAGATAAATAAGTTCTCCAAATTTCATAGTGTTGGCATCGGTACGCAACGCAACATCAGGACCGTCAGAAGCAATAGCAAAAGTCTTCGGCTGAGCAATGGAAGAGTGGATCGGCCCCCATGGACGGAAATTTACAAAAGACACATTATCAAAGATATCCACGAGTTTCGCACCGGTTCTGGGACGCCTCCTCTGCCAACGAAGTATTCTCGAGCCACCATACAAATTCCGAGCGAAGTTGAAGGAACAGGAACATAACTTTTGAAATATTCCCACAAGAATGCCTGAAGAAAAGCGAAGTGGACATACGACTCCACCTTCTTGTACCCGTTGGAAACATGCATATCCATTGCTAAGGCGTCCAGATGAGAATACGGCGATCCAAGGAACAAGGCACCTAAGGGAAGAACTTCGCATTTTGCTAGCTTTATAGCAATCTTAACCAGAACACCCCTTATGGTTTTCTTTCCAGAACCGTCGTCATATGTATCTCTGGATAGCCACAAAGACAGGAATGCAACCACGCTGAGCTCGTTTTCCAACTCCTGATCCGGCTCTGGGTCTACAGGAGACCACTCTGAAACCCACCAGGTGTAAAAGCATCTTGTATATTTTTTCTCCTCCTTGTCCAGATCGTCGAATTCTGCCACCTTTTGGAGTATAGTGTCATAATCACGTTGTTCCGTGTCAGAAAGCTCATAATAAAGATTCCCAGCCGACAAGGCGGGGTTCATCAATGCAGCTACGCTTTCCGGAGTAATAGTCATCTCTCTCCATCTAGATATATCTGTATGATTAGAAGGGCGCCACCGAGAAATGATAGTAATCAAGCCTGCAACATCTTTCTTAATTTCAAGAGTAGCAGATGCCATGACTGCATTGAGGATTTGCGCTTTGGTCAAATTGGATTTAACGTCCTTATTATTCAACATGCGTCTCATCCATCCTTCATAAGAAGCCAGCGGAGTATGACAAGTCTTGAAGTCGATAGGAGAAGGCGGATATTCATTTCTTCGAAGACAGAACCTCATCACAAGTCTTGAAGAAGAAGATGGATCGGCTTCCATATTTTACGAATCGGAAGCGGGACTATCTGTGAGAGGGATGTTTCCTAATGTTTGGAAAAGACAAGGTGAACAACTCATCGGCAATGTTCGGCATATCTTTGAAGCTGTCAACACTTCCCGACTTGGCTTTTGACATTATCTCCAGGAAGACATATCAACGGGAGTTCTTTTCTTCATTCTACAATAAAAGACGGAGTCGGTACTGTATAAAAACACACGATACGTGTGCGAACTGCATTCACGTTGGAATGCACAAGGCTGAGATTGGGTCCAAACACCGGCACAAGTTTCAAGTCCGGTATTGGTTTCAAGTCCGGTATTGGTTTCAAGTACCGGTATTGGTTTCAAGTCCGGTATTGGTTTCAAGTCTTGTATTACTCAAGTTTCAAGTCCGGTATTGGTTTCAAGTCTGGTATTACTCAAATTTCAAGTCCGGTGTTGGTTCAGGGCACAAGGCTAGTATAAGGTCGACTTTCAGTCAAGCATATGCGGGTGGGACCCACGTTCGGATCCAAACGCACATGGTGGGACCGCATTCATATGCACGTATTATAACACGGTTTTTCTTATGTTCATGAGAATTGTGTTTACGAAATTTAAGCCAAAGTCTCTTTCCAAGCTATAACCTAAGAAGCTAGTTTTGCATGCAACAACGGAAGAAGGAGCAAAAACGACATATTCACGGAGTCACTGAACTAAACCATCCTAGCAAATATGGGCGTTTTTTACTATCAATCTTGATGGGAAAGCTAAGCATGATGTATCTTACAAAACGTTTTTACCTAAGAAATTAGGGTTTTTCCTAAAAAAAAAAAAAAAAAAAAAAAAAACAAAGAGAGGATGACGAAGCACCTACCTGACGGACGAATAATGGCGGCGGCGATGAAGTCCAGCGACGGCGTCAGCAACCCGTCCAGCGGCAGCGTCAGCAACACGTCCAGCAGCAATACGTCCGGCAACGACAACGGCGAGGATCGTGAATGGGAGGAGCTAGGCGAGCGAAAAAAAAAAAAAAAAGAGGGGTCGGTCCCCTTTTATACAAGAACAATTAAAGAATCCTAATAGAAGCAGGATTCCTTTACCAGCTCGAACACCCAAGGGAGGAAGCCGGTCCCACCAAGACTCATGATCACACACCCAACACAGGCGGTCAAGGCTTCTCGGGTAAAAATTCCTTTGTCTCGTCCTCTTATGTTGTATGCGTCACCATCTCATACCTATCCCACAATGATGCAACCATTATGCGCTAGGCAGGGGACTTAATGTTAATGGTGGATTTTCATTTAAGGCTAAAATTGTAAAAGCCAAAGTTATGCGCTGACACCTTGCAAAAGATAAAGCCATTTAATAAGTGATGAATACTTCTTCACTTTACTAATTCACCTAGAATGGAGCATGTGACAACAATCCCGACGATTCTCGTGAATTAAATACACGAAATTCATCCAGGTTGGAGCATATAGCAACAATCCCATATACCCCGTGAATTTCTGACATTATTAATTAATGCATAACCAGCCTTGTATTTCTTGTACTCATTGCCGGTGCGGCATGACGACTGAGTGTTGTTCTCAGCAGAGCAACACGAATCTCCAACCATTAATAATGAAACATGTACGAAATACCCATATATGCTACAACTCTCGGTGTGTTATACTAGCCTGATTGAGCATATTTTGAATCTGGACTATCCATATCGGTCTCGAAGCGATCATGACCATCCAACTTCACCGACATGATTGGATGGACCAGATCGAATCCATAACCCTTAAGCAGGTATTGGAGTATTCACCACCGACTCAATGCGGGCCCCGCATGGTCGGCCTCCCCAAGAGGGAAGCACGCTTACCAGTTCGTCCATCCAAAACAGCATGGATGTGAAACCCTAAACTAGGGTTACGACACATTACATATGTCGCAAATCAGTCTCAACCATCCATCTTCGCATGCATAGATGGAGGGTGTAGATGTAGATTCAAAGGGCCCGGAACATGTTAACACAAACAAGTGGCCCGCCTACATACCCCGCCCGATCGGTCGGGACCAACTATGGTTGGCCGTCTTGATTCGTGCGTCCCAAACTAGGTATGACACACGGCCGGCAAAAACTGATTAGGGTTTGTGTCACGATCACGAGCGTCCCTTTTCTCCGCTTTCGGATGAAGGGTCCGGGAATAGACTAAGCGAGTCCGGTAAGTATCAACATGATCACTGCGGGCCCAACTATCTCCACACCCGATCGGCCAATACAAAACTTGGCTGTACACCTCGATTCGCACGCCCAAACCAGGCATGGTCGCGCCTCCTAATTGTAAACTGATCTCGACCACTCAACTTCTCCGGACAAATTGAGTGGCTTAGATAACGTTTCTATGAGGCAATGAAGTACAGGCGTGAACACCAGCCTACCACCCACACGCCGAATCAATCGGCCAAGACCGACCAAGCTTGGTCGTCTTGGAACGCGCGCCCAAAATTGGTATGATGCGCGGCTTTTGCGGCACCAGTTTTGTTGCAAATCGATCTCAACCGCTCCTCTTTGCTAGGTCAAATTGAGTGGCCTAGATCGCACCTTTGTGAGACAAGTGAGGTACGGACGTGTACACCGACATGCCGTCTACACGCATGCCCGTCGGTCCTTTCCAAAACACCTCCCATGCTTGGTTTCGACCAAGGCGAAAGAGTGATGCATGCACACCTCTTCAAAATCCTAAAACTTCATCAATGAGTGTCGCGAGATCATCTCGTCCGTCCAACTCTACCGACTTGGTCAAGCAGCCACTGGTTAGGAGTTAAGAGACCCAGCAAGGCGTCACCACAATCACCATCCACCACTCTTCCACATGGAGTGATCGGTCAAGTCGGGGCTTACCGTATAGCCTCCAAACGATCACTCGAAGATGGATGGACATGATGCTATTTTAAGACGCTTAAATTCGTGACTTACTCGGTAAGCCTTAAAAACGACAATGCTTCATACATGCTTGAATATATTCTATGCAGGTACTGCATAGAATACACACGATACTTCACAAGTATCGACTTCCTAAATAATTTAGTTATTTAGTCTAGCATTACATGCTACTTTCTGTGGGTCCCACGATCCACACACTCGAGACATCAATCATGTCACAAACTGGGGGATACATCTTTGGGGTATTGGTGCGGTGGTTTACGGCGTGCGGCGTGCAATGCGCCATCACAAGAACGTGTCAGGAAGTCATGGACGGTTAGAGATGACAGGAGAAGTGGGCAAGACTGGTCGTGTAACATCGACACACAACTCCACTACTCCATCACTCCACTTCCTCCACTTCCCATGAGAGACGTGAATAAGGCTCAAATGACTTGTATAAATAGGTTCTCCTCCCTATTTCCAACAACAGAACAAGTCAATACAAGACATAAACCAAGTGTAAATACAAAACGTATTCAAACACTCAAAGCCTGCTTGCATCAATTGTAAGCCTGCTCACCTTTCTGTTACAAGTCATAAACAAGCCTACACCTTCACAATCTCAACACCTTCTTCGCTTTCCTCCCTAAGATCAACCCCATCTCCTTCACTTTGTGACCGAAGCAAGTCTGGAACGGCCATTTCTTGGTTTAGGCCAGAGTTGTACAGATTGATTTCTCGAATCACAAGCAATCACCGCGCAGTGCATTTGTTTAGGGTTTAGATTCATTCCTCATTCACACACTCCAAAATACCAAATCCGGCAGGAATAGTTTTCACCCATAAACACATGGTTAAATCCAACTTTAACTCTCATACAAGTAAGAAACCCGATCATGTTCTCTGTCATCTCTAAGTTCATTCACTCTTATGCTCGATGTAATCTTAGCGACATGTATACTATGTGACTCTAAACTAACCACAAGTTGGAGTTTTTTATTTACTAGTTTACACAAAAGTTGAAAATTTCATGAAAAATTTACAATGCAAATGCTTAACCACTCCCCCACACTTAAACTTTACATTTTCCTCAATGTAAATTGAGTCATCCAAAGTAAGTTAAGGTGGGAAATCCTACATGATAATGTGACAAGAAATCAGAAAAAATAAAAACAAGACAAGAAAAACAAAAAACAAGACAAGAAATAAATACAAGACAATAAATACTCATCCTTTGGGTTGCCTCCCATTTAGCGTTTGGTTTAAAGTCGTCAGCCCGACTACCTCCTTGCTTTCTATGACTCCTCCAGAGGGAGTACTTCCACAAAGTTAACTCCTTCCACCACTTCGGAAGTGAAATTCTCATAATATGGTTTCAACCGGTGCCCATTAACTTTAAGTTCTTTTCCTGTAGCTATGCTACGAATTTCCACTGCACCATGAGAAAACACATTAGTAACAATAAAAGATCTGATCCATCGTGACCTTAATTTACCCGGAAATAAATGCAAGCGAGAATTAAACAAAAGCACTTTTTGCCCAATGCAAAATTGTTTCCTAGAAATCATGTTATCATGAAATGCTTTCGTCTTTTCCTTATAAATGCGTGAGCTTTTAAATGCATCATTGTGAAGCTACTCTAGCTCTTGGATTTGAAACTTCCTTTGCTTTCCAGGCCCATCCATCTCCATATTGCATTGCTTAATAGCCCAAAACGCCTTATGCTCAATTTCAACGGGTAAGTGACAAGGTTTACCATACACAAGCCTAAAGGGAGACATCCTGATAGGTGTCTTGTACGCGGTTCTATAAGCCCACAAAGCATCATTAAGTCGCATGCTCCAGTCTTTCCTTGTTGGGTTCACCGTCTTCTCTAGAATGGATTTTACCTCTCGGTTAGACACCTCGGCTTGTCCATTTGTTTGGGGATGATAAGGTGTTGCAATCTTGTGCGACACATTGTACTTCTTCAACAAGCTTTGTAAGATCCTGTTTTTGAAGTGAGAACCCCCATCGCTAATTATGGCTCTTGGAATTCCAAACCTTGGAAAAATATTAGCTTGCACAAAATCTGAAACAACTTTAGAATCATTAGTTGGGGTGGCCTTAGCTTCCACCCATTTTGAGACATAATCAACCGCAAGTAAGATATAAAAATTCCCATGGGAGTTGACAAAAGGACCCATAAAATCAATACCACATACATCAAAACTTCAATAAATTGAATAAAAGTTTGTGGTATTTGATTTCGGGCACCTAGATTGCCTGTTCTTTGGCACCTATCACAAGTTGTACAAAATATATACGCATCCTTGAACAAGGTTGGCCAATAAAAACCACTTTCAAGTACCTTGTGAGCGGTTCTCTTACTCCCAAAATGTCCTCCGCAAGCATAAGAGTGACAAAAAGACAAGATATAATTAAATTCAGATTCGAGAACGCACCTTCTTATTACTTGGTCACTACAATGTTTCCACAAGTATGGATCATCCCATATGTATTGGTTCCCCAACTTCTTAAGTTTGTCCCTCTCAGCACGAGACAAGTTCTTTGGGATTTGTTTAGATACCAAGTAATTGACAATATCGGCATACCATGGTTCTCCAAAGGCAATTGAGAATAATTGCTCATCCGGGAAACTTTCACGCAATGGGATAGCTTCCTTGTCCACAGCAAGACGGCTCAAGTGATCCGCAACGGTATTCTCAATTCCTTTCTTTTCCTTGATTTCAATATCAAACTCTTGCAAGAGTAAAATCCATCGTATGAGCCTCGGTTTCGCTTCTTTCTTCATTAGCAAGTACCTAAGTCTTTGCATAATCGAAAAGACAACAACTTTTGTACCAATTAGATAAGAGCGAAACTTTTCCAAAGCAAAAACAATGGCTAACAACTCTTTTTCAGTGGTTGTGTAGTTTTGTTGGGCCTTATTTAACGTTCTAGAAGCATAATAAATAGCATGAGGTATCTTCCCCACACGTTGCCAAAGCACCGCACCAACCGCATAGTCACTTGCATTACACATGAGCTCAAAAGGCTTGCTCCAATCCGGTGGTTTAATGATAGGGGCTGAAATCAAAAGTTCTTTCAAACGATTGAATGCCGCCATACACTTTTTATCAAAGTTAAAAACCACATCTTTTTGCAATAAGTTGCAAAGTGGTGATGCTATCTTGGAAAAATCCTTGACAAATCTACGATAAAAACCTGCATGACCAAGAAAAGAGCGTATCTCCCTCACCGTAGTGGGAGGGGTTAAAGCACGAATAAGGTCTATTTTAGATTTATCGACTTCCAAGCCTTTAGAAGATATTATATGGCCTCAAACTATGCCATGAGTTACCATGAAATGGCACTTCTCCCAATTCAGCACAAGGTTTGTTTCAACACATCGTTCAAGGATTAGAGACAAGTTGTTCAAGCAAAGGTCAAATGAATCACCAAAGACACTAAAATCGTCCATGAACACTTCGATTATGTTTTCAACATATTCTGAAAATATACTTACCATACACCTTTGAAAGGTAGCTGGAGCATTGCACAAGCCAAAGTACTGAAAGGACAAGTGAAAGTAGTTTTCTCTTGATCCTCCGGCGCTATCACAATCTGATATAACCTGAATAGCCATCAAGGAAGCAATAGTAAGAGTGTCCAACTATACGTTCAAGCATTTGATCAATAAAAGGCAATGGAAAATGATCTTTCCTAGTGGTGGCATTCAATTTCATGTAATCAATACAAACCCTCCAACCGGTTTGCACACGAGTGGGGGCAAGTTCGTTCTTATCATTCTCCATTACTGTCACACCTGATTTCTTTGGCACTACTTGTACCGGGCTCACCCACTTGTTATCGGATATGGGGTACACCCACTTCCAAAAGCTTTAGTATCTCCTTTTTCACAACTTCCATCATGTGAGGGTTCAAACGACGTTGCGCTTCCCTTGTAGGCTTTGCATCATCCTCCAAACGGATTTTGTGCATACAAACGGCAGGGCTTATACCTTTGATATCAGCAATTGTCCATCCTATGGCCGTCTTGTACTTCCTTAGCACCCTTAGAAGTTTTTGCTCCTGTATATCACTAAGCTCGTTAGAAACAATCACAGGTAAATCTTCCTTGTCGCCTAAGTACAAGTACTTTAGGTGATCGGGAAGAGGTTTCAATTCTAACTTTGGAGATTTAACAATTGAAGGTACAGGCTTTTCATCACTGCATGGTAAAGAAATAAAAGAGATATTATGAGTTTCCGGGCATCCTTGTAGTGAATTAAGATCACCAAGGGCTTCCTTGACTTCATTACCACACTCTACACCAGTATCCATGGATGTAGTTAAAACGGTTTTCAAAGCATCTTCACCATTCAACTCAAACAATTGTTGTGCCAATGTATCCATAACATCAATGGAGAAACAAGAGTGGACATCACTAGGATATCTCATCGTCTCGAAAATGTTGAAATGTATTGTTTCTCCATCAAACTCCATAGTTAGCGTTCCCTTATCCACATCAATAATGGTTTTCGCCGTTTTCATGAAGAGACGCCCAAGTAGCAACGGAAAAGACGAGTCCGGTGACCCTTCATTCATCTCTAACATGCAAAAGTCAGCTGGAAATACTAATTGATTAACCTGCACAAGAACATCCTCAACAATACCCATTGGGTAGACATTAGAGCGGTCGGCTAATTGCAATACAATTCCAGCCTTTTTAAGAGGACCTAAATCAAGTGAATTGTACATAGATGCAGGCATAACATTTACGGATGCACCTAAATCCAACATAGCTTTGTTAAATGTTGTGTTACCAATTGTGACGGGAATGTCAAAACTACTGGGATCCTTGCACTTACGTGGGAGTTTGTGTTGTAAGATTGCCGAAGCATTATCCCCCACACTAAGCACTTCATTACCTTTGAGCCTTTGCGTATTGGTACATAAGTCCTTCAACACCTTTGCATACTTTGTAACTTTCTTAATAGCATCAATTAGTGGTATGTTCACATGGATCTTTTTAAGAACGTCTAAAATCTCCTTTTCTAGTTCCGCCTTCTTGGAACTTGCAAATCTGCGAGGTAAAGGTAAAGGAGGAATATAAGTAGAAACCGGAGTTTTAGAGTTAGGAATAGGTACCTTAGAAGTTTGGGGAGAATCCTCATTCTTCTCCTCCAAAATAGGTTCCTTTGGTAATTCCACCTTGCCTGAATCAGTAACTTCGGGTTGCACAAGTTGTGTACCACTTCTCGCAAACAAGTGAGAAACAAGACAAAAAAAACAAAAGGCAAAGATAAAAGCAGAAATGATGATAAGAAACTAAAATAACTAGCCGTATGCCTCCCCGGCAGCGGCGCCAAAATTTGATCGATTGTCAGCCGAGCAAAAATAATTTCACTTTCTCACTCTACTAAATATAAATGAAGTACGTGATAAGAAAGAGTTCGTTCCCACAGAGAGGCTTTTGTTGTTATAGAATTTCAGTTTCTTAGTAACCAAAGGGGGGGATTTTTGTTTTATCTAAGCAATAAAATAGAGCAAAGCAAATAAAATAATTTGAATAATCAATAAAGAGAATATATTGGTCACAGGATAGTATCATTCACAAACATGTATTTTCATCAATGACTAGAATTGGTATTTTAATCTCTCATTTACTAAAATTCCTAGAATACCTTGATCGCAAGAATATCCCGCTAATTCCATGATTTCATCACAACCACATTAAAAGATGTATATGTGAATTCTTCCTAGAAAGCAACCTAACGTGTAAAAGCACAATCAAGTTTAACTCCCTAAAAGCAATAAGTTCTATGGAATAAGACTAATCAATGCAAACGAACGTGTAAAAGCACTAATCCGTTTTAACAAAAGTTATGATTCATTTGTGACTAGTAGGATATATCACTACAAGCACTACCCACAATTATGCTACTTAGAATCTGGGATAAACAACTTTTTCGTATTGAAAACCCTAATATAGCTCTAGAAATGAAGGAAAATCGGATTGATTCCGGACTCAACCTAACAAGTATTCAAATCATATGACAATATTAACAATGAATCATAAACAATAAATTATTGAGACAAAACTAATTCATTGAATCATATATCATGTTGTGAAATCCACTTTATCCCATAACCAATAATATGTGTTTAGCTACTCATAGCTTTTGAGTTCATCATATTCAATAATAAAGTGAAGAAGATGAAAAACAAAAATGAAAGCAAACCCTAGTCGCCGCTCTCCAAAGCTCCAAGTAGAAAAATACGTGATATTCCAAAAGAAGCTTTTCCTTTTTGTAGCCTTTCCTCTTTCCAAAACTAGGTCTTCCAAACCCAAAGTCCAAGTGGTCTACCAAGCCCATATGTGAGAAAAACCCAAGTGAAAATATGTCCCAAAAGTAGTTGTCGGAAAACTGGTATTATGGTCGGAAATTGGCCGGAGAAGCCATCGGGAAAACGTCTTCAGGTAACCGGCAAAGTCACCAGTCACCGGGTCAAACGAGTCAGCCCAGTCAAGCTCACAGAGTCAATGCGAGTCAATACCGATTCAATTATCTGACTCGGCCAAGTTGGTCAGGCCAGGTCATTGCATAAGCCATATCTTCTGTTGCGCAATCATTGTGCATAACATCTCCTTGGCCAGCCATCTTGGCTGTGCATAATTTTGCAGCCATCTTCTTGCAATATCTTGTCCTGTAACCTTCAGCTCATGCATTCTGCTTGTAAATCTATTCCAAAACCACCAAACCCTGTAAACATTCATAGATCATCCATCCTCATCTCATTTCAATGCCTCCAAACCAATACCAAATTGCAACATCATCAATACCAGTCCTTTGCAGTAGCTTCACAACTTCAATAACAAGCATCATGTTCAACATAACACCAGTCTTCCATGTAATCTTCACTAGAACAACAGCTCCAACTGCCTGCACTTTGAATCTTCTCTGAATTAGTGAATTCCACAACCATCGCAAAGCCAACGGCAGTACCTGCATCTTTAAATCACCAGCTTCAGCTACTTCCACTTATGTCACCGGCCAGTTTATCACAGCTCAACTTCAACTGGCACAACAACTCAACTCATTGTAACAACCAGCTCGCAGCTGCACCTGTAACTCCATTCCGCGCTGTAATCTCGCACAAACATCATTCCCTGGAGTCTCACTGCAACTACAACCCACATAAACCCATTCTATAACATTCAACATCATATGCAGCTCCACTCACATCTTCCAAGTCTTCTTATCCTCCAACAACAGGTGCAGTCTCAGCTGCTTCACTTCATCAAGCAGACAGGCATACCCATTCTTAACTCATTCCATCTCCAACTGCATCTTGAACTAGAGTGCAAGAAACTCAGCTCAGATCCTGCAAACTTGGCATCTCCACATCACACAAGCTCTAATTCAGCAGTATCTGTATATTTACTGTAACCAGTTTAATCACCACAGACCCATCTCATCCTTCATACAGAGACTACAACCATGTCTCCAATCTTCTCAGCTCCTTTGTTGCTTCTATTGACAGCTACAACTCCACCAGATTCATTCAATTCATATCATAACCTGTACCTAGGCATACATCTAAGCAGCATCATCAACTCAGATTCACCACAGATTCAACTCTCAATTGCAAGAAACACCCACTTCTTGTCAGTCTCTTCTCAACCCATTTCAGTTCCTTGAAACAAATATCTTCTCTATTATTCACAGTCTTCAACAGCAATATTCAGACCACATACTCACTTATATTCTCTCTGTGTTCATCAGTTAACATCCACCAACATCAAAACCATCTCAATCTCCGGGAGATACGAAGGTTAGAATTCAATTCGAGTAAAACCCATCTTCATCTTTTCTTTCTTGACAAATCCAGATCCAACTACTGCCTTGTTCTTCATCTCTTTCTTCCCCTGACGTAATTCTTCACGAGTTTCAATCAGAGACCCATCTCATCCTTCTAATCTTGCTCAATCACTTGCAATTGCTTCTGCAGCTCATCTTGAACCACCATTAATTCGACCCGTTCCTTTTGTCATACACAAATTCACCTCAAACCCACCGTTAATCGACCAGTATCGTCAACATAAACTCCTCCATCATCTTCAATCGATAGTATCAACAAAAACCCTAGTTACAGCGAGAACCCATCTTTGCAGACTTCAATTTCACCTCTTCTCTGTCTGTTCTTGGCATCAACACTAACCTAACTCCATTAATTAACCAGTAACAGCATTAGAGCATCAATTTTTCCCTCTTTTCTCTTGGATTCGAGTTCAGAGGCAGCCGCCATAGATTCTCTCGGTTTCAGATAGAAGAAATTATTGAGAGATGATTACTCTCAATTTTAGGGTCTTGTAGGAGTGACAGCTAGACTTCGGCGCCCAAAATGGATAAGGGCCACCAAGCAGAGGTACCCCAGTTTCTGAACTTGTATTGGTGATGTAGACTGTCTTATATCCTTGACTGGCTCCGAATATCACTCACCATTGAAATAGCTAAATTGTCCTTTTCGCTTTAAGTGAGTGATTTCTTCTTCTTTCGCTCTGAATGACTCCAAAGCACCTAAATAACTCAAAAACACACATAAGATACATATTTTACAAGAAAACTCGCAAAAAAAGCATAAAAAATAGATAAATATCTAGGTGTTTACAACATCTATCACAAAAGGGCAGAATCAGGATAAATGTTGTTCATTTTCTTAAATTTGCGCGTTACACATCTGGCAGTCTGCAGAAACATCTTTCATGTGAAAAGCTAGTCTACTTGAAGTTAGAAGATTCTTTTGCACTATTTTCCAATCGAATAATTTAATTCTTGGAATTATTTTAATTTTCATAATTTCTTCCATGGGAAATTTGCCATATTGTCATTTTCTTTTTCTTGATTGTTAAGAAAATTATATATATTTTTCACTGAAAATGTTCCTGAAGAGTGGCGCCTCCACTTTTTTTTTCTTATTCTTCTCTTTGTGTCGAGATTGCAAGAATTTTTTCCTTACTTTATGGATGAAAAATTCAACTAATTTTTCAGTCCCAACCATTTTTATGAGTGATTAGCTCTATTACTTATTCTGGAACTCGGTTTGTTCTATCCGAAGGTTTTTGAATTATATCCTCATTGGGAATCCATATGACTTCCCAAATTTTTGCCGACTCTCCATTTTTAATTTGCCACACAAAGTTACCCTTTTTAAGATTCACGCCTTTTTGGATACTAGTCCAAATCCAAGAAAGATTAGAAGATCTCGAATTCTCTAGAGTGTTTGTGGTTGGAAAGTATTTTGCTTTTAGAAGTTTAACCCATAATTGATCTGGTTCGGAGATTATTCTGCTAGCCAATTTGGTTAGCAGAGCTAAATTGAATTGGTGTGAGTTTTTAATTCCCAAACCCCCTTGCGATATGGGTTTGCAAATACCGGTCCAAGCTTTTATAAAACCTCCATGTCTTTTCACCCCCTCTTTATTCCACCAAAAATTCTTTGAATTCCATCCAATTGATCTAAAGTCTCTTTTGGTAAGTCTAGCACTTGCATTGGCTGGGTGAGTCTCCACTTTCCATCTCTTTTCCCTCTCTTTATGCTGCTACTTCTACAAAATCTTGGGCAGTTTCAATGGCGGCGGAAGCTATAAGTGGCGGTGGCTCATGGAATTTGGGATTAAGAAATAGGCTCACTCGAGCGCAAATCTCTGAAGTCCGTGTATTGGTTGACCTTCTTGAACTGGTGTATTTATCTTTGGAGCAAGATCATCTCAAGTGGAACATTGATGCTTCAGGTAAATTCTCTGTTGCATCTTCTTATGTGTCTCTTGCGAAGGAGCAAGACTTGGCAGTTCTAAATCCTAGTGTGTGGTCCAACCCTTGGCCTCATCGTGTGGGTTTTTTTTTCTTTGGCTTGTCTACCACAAGAAGTTAACCACTTTGGACACGCATTGCAACCGATGGGCCCTCATCATCGACGGGTGTCGTCTGTGCTGCAAGTCCGGGGAATCAGTGACGCATCTTCTATTCCATTGTCAATTCTCCTTGAAGGTTTGGCATTTTTTCATAAATGCCACTGGTTCAATTTGACCAATCCCTAACTGCGTCGACAACATACTAAAGAGTTGGAAATCCAAGCTAATTCATCCAGTGGGGATAAAGCTTTGGCTTATCTTACCAGCTATACTATGCTGGACCATTTGGAATTCGAGGAATGCGATAATATTTGAAGATGCCACATAGTCGGTTAATGCTGTCATAACAAAAGTAAAGATTCAAAGTTTATTTTATTCTGAGGACGTAAGGGGTACCAGTCTAGATTTTTTTTTTATACGCGAAAGCCGGACCCAGGCTCCTACCCGAAACCAACCTGTTGGATAGGCCCCACTACAAAACCCACTATACAACTAATCTATTACAAACCTTTATGGCGGCGGGGATTGAACCCCTGAGTGACTTCCTCCTTACTAGTCTAGATTATGTTCTATCTAATTGGGATAGTTTTTCATAATGTGGGTTCTCGCAAGCCTGGGTTTCTTGTTATATGACTGCTTATTTCGGGTATGTTTCTTTCTTTTTTTTCTTTTCTTTGGGTTTGTTTTCTTGTATGAGTACCCTTATGCTTATTTATGGTAGGCTCTTTTCTAATATATTTTTACCTTTACCGATCCAAAAAAAAAAAAAAAACACTTGCATTTGGTAGGTAGGATAAGCTTGAAGAACATATTTTATCAGAACAGTCCGCCCTGCCTTGAGAAAAGCTTCGATTTCCAACCTTGAAGAGTAGAACAGTATCTTTGGAGCATAGGTTTGAAATTCTCTTTTCTATTTTTATCAAAAAATAGGGGAGTCCCCAGATACCTTTCATTTTTGGTCATCGAATGAAATTTTAAGATTTTCTCTATTATTTTTCAATGTCTCGAGCGAATGCGGCGACTAAAATATATTCCCGATTTTTGAAGATTAACCATAATTAAGATGAATGTGATAATACTATAATTAAGATACAAACCATTCCAAGTATATCAAGTAAACTTAAAGTTTAATATATTAAGCAAATGGTTAATCTTCAAAAATCGGGAATATATTTTAGCCGCCGCATCCACCCGAGACATTGAAAAATAATAGCGAAAATCTTAAAATTTCAGTTGATGACCAAAAATGAAAGGTATCTGGGGACTCCCCCATTATTTGATAAAAATAGAAAAGAGAATTTCGAACCTATGCTCCAAAGATACTATTATACTATTCAAGGTAGGAAATCGAAGATTTTCTCAAGGCAGGGCGGACGGTTCTGATAAAATATGTTCTTCAAGCTTATCCTACCTACAAAATGCAAGTGTTTTATTTTTTTTTGATCGGCAAAGGTAAAAATATATTAGAGAAATATTCAACACCAAATAGATCTTATGCCCAGTGCAAGTTTGCCTAACCTTCCCCACTACCATATGAGCCCGAAGGAGCACGATATACTTCGAGGTCAAGTGGATGAATTGCTTTCCGAAGGTTTCATACAACCTAGTTTGAGCCCTTGTGTTGTTCCCTCCTTCTTGTGCCTAAAAAATATGGAAATTGGCGTATGTGTATCGGTAGTAGAGCTGTTAACAAAATCACGATCCGTTATCGATTTACAATTCCAAGATTATATGATATGCTTGACATTATCTCTGGTGCGAAGATATTTTCGAAGATTGATCTTAAAAGTGGGTATCATCAAATCAGAATTAGGCCTGAAAATGAATGAAACACTGCATTTAAGACAAAGGATGGACTCTTCGAATGGCTTGTTATGCCATTTGGTTTGTCTAATGCTCCAAGTACGTTTATGAGGCTTATGAATCAAGTCCTACAACCTTTGATTGGTAAGTTTGTTGTGGTTTATTCCGATGATATCCTTATCTATTCGAAATCTGAAGAGGAACACCACTCTCACTTGTGGGATATTTTCAATGCTCTCAAGGAGAATGGATTATTTATCAATCTCTTGAAGTGTCACTTTTTCACTTCTAAGGTTTTGTTTTTGGGTTACGTTGTTTCTGCCGATGGTATTCAAGTAGATGAATCAAAAATTACAGCTATTCGGGATTGGCATACTCCGAAGACAACATCCGAGCTCGTAGTTTTCATGGTCTAGCTTCCTTTTACCGTCGATTTGTAAGAGATTTCGGCTCTATAGCATCCCCTATTACTGACAGTTGGAAGGATAAACGGTTCCTATGGACTGCTGAAGCTGAATCAAGCTTTCAATTATTAAAAGAAAGACTTACTTCCGCTCCTATCCTTGCACTATTTGAATTCAACAAGCTTTTTCAAGTACTTTCTAATGCTTACATATTAGGAGTGGGTGCTATTTTGTCCCAAGAAGGTAAACCTATTGAATTTCTTAGTGAAAAACTTACAGAAGCTCATCAAAAGTGGTCTACTTATGAGTTAGAGTTCTACGCGGTGATTCGTGAAAAAACGGGGGGGTCTAACAACCACGACCAATATTTCGTTTAGGCAATCTGTATGGACTAACTCCAATGTACTTTCAAGAGAATCATCTAGACCGTCATACTCAATCTTTACAAAAGTACATCATAGAGTTATATCTCTGTTTCTTAATGTAATCAGCAAATCAAACAGATAGAAATCAGCGAGCCTGATTATTATAAGAAGAAACTTGGACGGTATCACAAACCAATATCCAAGAGTCAATCAAGTTAGTCAACAACCCAAAGGCCGGATTCAAGAACTTTATTGAACTTAACGCACAACCTGTGATATTTCAATTATATAAACAAATATAGCGGAAAAGAAATAACACAGACACCAGAAATTTTATTAAAGAGGAAACCGCAAATGCAGAAAAACCCTCGGGACCTAGTCCAGCTTTGAACACCACACTGTATTAAGCCGCTACAGACACTAGCCTACTACCAATGAACTTCGGACTGGAATGTAGTTGAGCCCTAATCAATCTCACACTGATCAAGGTACAGTTGCGCTCCTTACGTCTCTGAACCCCCACAGTATTCTTCGCACTTGATTCCCTTAGAAGATCTCACCCACAACTAAGAGTTGTTACGACCCAAAGTCGAAGACTTGATAAACCAATGTGTCTCACACAAAACATTCTATTGATATAGGTAAATCTATCTCCCACATAAATATCTATGAGTTTTGTTCCGTCTTATGATAAATCAAGGTGCACAGAAACCAATTGATAAACCGGAATTATATTCCCGAAGAACAACCAAGTAGTATCAATCAACTCACAATAATCTTATTCGTATGGAAGCTAAACAAGATATTGTGGAATCATAAACGATCAGATGAAGATGTTTGTGACTTCTTTTAATCTTACCTATCGGAGATAAATCTCAAGCAAATCTTAGAAAAGATAGTACTCAATCACGATAGCATAAGTAAGATCAGAACACGCAACTACAGAGAAAATAGTTGGATCTGGCTTCACAATCCCAATGAAGTCTTCAAGTCACCTACAGGGTTTTGGAATAAACCTAAGGTTAAAGGAGAATCGACTCTAGTCGCAACTAATATCACACAGGAGGTGTGGGGATTAGGTTTCCCAGTTGCTAGAGTTTTGCCTTATATAGTCTTCAAATCAGGGTTTGATAGCTTTGAAACAAATCAATCAATATTCACCGTTAGATGAAACCTGATCTAAGAACCATGCAAAGTTTGCTTGAAACCAAATCAATATATCTCCACCGTTATATGGACTTAGCTTGTTACACACGAATGAAATGTACCTTCATTTAGATATGGGTAACCGTACCTAAACGTGTACACTAGGTTGGCTCAACAACAGTTAACCGAAGATAGCCATATGAACACTTTCATATCAACCTTATTCATCTTAACCACAACTAGTTCAAATGACTCAAATGAAACTAGTTATAGAGTTGTTCAATTGTTTATATTCTCATAGAAGTATACAAGACACAATTGAAGCAAAATCGGTTTGATTCACTCGAATCAATTCATGAACATTATAGCCACGGTTTGCAAAAGATTGCATTCTTCATTATATAAATGTATTAGTTCATGGCACAACCGATTCTAGAACTTAACCCACTCAAGTATGCAAATGGATACGCATACTTAAGTAGCCAGACTTGGACTGTGTCCGACAGTACGCGAACGTGTACGCATACTATCACACATCCAAAACAACAGTTGAAACCAGTACGCGTACGGGTACGCATACTATAGTTCTCGGACTTCAATTGGGATTGCCAGTACGCGTACAGGTATGCATACCAAGGCTCTCGGACTTCACCTGACCTCGCCAGTACGCATACGGTATGCATACTATACCGGTCTTGGATCAACATATATGCAAGTACGCATACTATGTCTATAATCCAATTATGGTTAAGTATTCTAAACTATATTTCAATCATTGAAACATTCTTAGAGGATGACAATAGTTGTTTTACACAAACTATTAGCATCAAAGCAATTTTCAAGTTATTGGAATAATCAATATGAAACATTCCAAGTCTACATCATATGACTGTCTCACACAAATCATATAAGATGTTACCAGGCGATTTTCACATGATCATCTTTTGACTTTCGTCAAGAATATAAGAGGAACTTGGTTAAAACGAAAGCTTAACAACACATATTTCGAGAAATATGTAAGCTAGTTAAACTCAGCTCGAATTATCAAATGTGTAAAATCGAATACGATATAGATATACAACTTTTGTCTCAATATAGGAGATAGAGTAGAAATAAACTTTCAATCTCCACATACCTTTTGTTGATAAAGTTCCACAAGCTCTCCTTAGTAGTTCTTCGTCTTCAATTGATAAACTCCGTGAAGTCTAAAGCTCAACTACACAATAGGTATAGGTAGACTAGAAATCAAGACTTATAGTTTTGGTCACTAAACTTGACAAACAAGCTTGAGATAGAAACGCTTGCGAGTTTGACCGAGCAGTGCTCTAACAATTTGTGCACTACGAAAATGGAGACATTACTTAATCCATAAGGATTTTGTCTTGTATACTGATCACCAAGCCCTCAAGTATATTCAGAATCAATCACCATCCAATAAAATGCATGCAAGTTGGATTTCTACCTTACAAGAGTATACATTCTCTATTTAACAAAATTCTGGTTTGAACAACAAGGTTGTTGATGCACTAAGACGTTTCACAAATCATAGTGCTCGTGAATTACTCCTTGTTACTATCCGTGTTGAAGTGATTGCCTTTAACTCCTTTAAAGAGTTATATCCTGACGATCCAGACTTTTCCTTACTATAGCAGAAATGTTCCTCCGCACAGCAAGGTACGGGAAATTTTGTTTTACATAATGGGTTCCTTTTTAAAGGTAGTCTTTTATGCATTGCCGACGGTTCCATTCGTGAACACCTTATTAAGAAGTTACACAGTAGTGGTCTTTCTGGTCATTTTGGGCGACATAAGACTACTTCTCTTGTGGAGGCTCGTTACTTTTGGAATTCTCTTAAAAAGGATGTCCATGATTTTGTGCAACATTGTATGGTTCGTCAATGAAGTAAGGGCCATGCACAAAATACAGGGTTATACATTCCTCTCCCAGTTCTAGATGCTCATTGGGAAGATATATCTGTGAACTTTGTTCTAGGTTTACCAAGAACTCAAAGAGCTCATGATTCTGTTTTTGTGGTTGTCCATCGGTTTCCCAAGATGGCACACTTTATTCCTTGCAAGAAGACTATGGACGACGTGACTATCGCAAATCTTTTCTTCCGTGAGATAGTTCGTTTACAATGAATTCCCAAGACCATTACTTCTGATAGAGACACTAATTTCTTAAGTTGGTTTTGGAAGACACTTTGGACTCGTCTCCAAACCAAACTACAGTTTAGTAGCACAATTCACCCTCAAACAATTGGGCAAACTGAAGTAGTAAACCGATCATTAGGAAATCTTATTCGTTGCTTATCTGAAGACAAGCCACGACAATGGGATTTATCTCTTGCTCAAGCTGAGTTTCCTACAATTCAGTTCCTAATCGGTTTACTGGTTACGCGTCTTTTCAAATCGTCTATTCTAAGGTTCCTAACCACACATTGGATCTCGTCTCTTTACCATCGGTTCCTAGTGCCAATGTTGCAGATGATCATATGATCGAGTCCCTAAAAGTGCTACATGATAAGGTCAAGAAAAACTTGGAAGTTGCTAATGCCAAGTATAAGCTCGATGCTGATCGTCGACGTCGTTTTCGGTCTTATGAAGTTGGTGATATAGCGATGGTGTACTTAAGCAAGGATCGTTTTCCTAATGGTACCTACAACAAGACAAAGTACAAAAAGATTGGCCCTATTCGCATTCACAAGAAGATCAACGACAATGCTTACGTTGTTGACCTCCCAGCTCATATGAATATCTCGTCCACATTCAACGTTAAGGATATTTTTCCTTATTTCCCAGGCAATAAGGTTTCCTTTCCAACACCGAACTCGAGGTCGAGTTCTTTTCAAGAAGGGGGGCCATATGTGGAACATATAGACAAAGTCATCCTTGTTTGACATGAGAGTCAAACCTTATTCTATTTCTAGTATTATTTCTTAAATTATTATGATTTCCCTATTTTAGAACTATTCTAGAACTTATTAAGTTTCCTAGTTTAGTATGATTTCCCTTTTCAAGTTATTTCCTTTTTCTAGTTATACTACTTTTAGGAAATAGTGAAGCTTATATAAGAAGGCTTAGCATTGTAGAGTTCCTACACATTCAACATTATTTTCTTATTTGATTTATCAAAGATATTTTATTTAGTTATTATTGTTCTCGAGTTTTCTTATAGCTTTTGTGAATCTATTGATTTCGCACTAGTTTTCACTATCATTTGGATCCTTGATCTAAGTTATACGCTTCCCCTACGTTAAGCTGCTTCATGATGGTTCTGAGTTCCATATGGGACTGGGGATGCAAGGGAGAACATCAAAAAGCCCAAACACCGTGAAAAAACAATCATAGCCAACTCCACAGAAAAGAGGAAGCTCGACTTAAGGGAAGATGAAGTAAATACTGAAGGACATAAGAAACCTAGATTGAAAAATCAAGAGAGAGTTTTTCAGTTGCTTCATGATGGTTCTGAGTTCCAGATGGGACAGGGGGATGCAAGGGAGAACATCATAAAGCCCAAACACAGTGAAAAAAAATCATGGCCAAATTAGACTCCACAAAAAAGAGCTGTAAAATCACAAATTTGAATTCGAATTAGAAAGATGAACCAGCTCATGGGAATGCAACTAGGGATGACACCATGCAGGAAAATTCGGATATGCACTCCAGCCTTGGGCACTAGGTACAACCTAATTTCAACAAAATTTCCCTAAATACTGAGTTTTGCATGATATACTACATAGTTATAAAGTCTAAAGTGAAACTAGGATTGCATCTATGGATTGGCGTGATTGAGGCGTTTAAATTCCATGTTTTCAACAATCATTATATGCATCATGCTGGTAATGTTAGATATATCTCCTGGAATTTCCAAGAAATAGGAACCAACCTGCAGGTGGGAATGTTCTCCAAAAGCATAATCAACATGTTAGCCATAATCTCTTGCTTCAGATTTAATTTGCACAACAACCATTATAGACATCACGCTGGTAATCTTAGAATCATTGCTTGGAATTGTCAGGGTCTTAAAATTGACACAACACAATCTTATCTCAAAGACATAGTAAATAAGTACGACCCTGACATAGTTTTTATCGGAAACCAAAAATATGGGTAAATATGTCTCAGACTACATCACTAGTCTGGGATATAAAAAATAGTTTATAGTAGACCCGATAGGTCTTGCCGGTGGTCTTGTAATTGCTTGGAAATCAAGTAGTAATGTTAGAATAGGTTGTTCTTTTAGTAATCTAATAAACTGCCATGTAACCGATGCTACAAATGGATAAAAAACGTTGACATGGTTTCACAGGTGAAATGGAGTCCAAAGGTGAAATCACTGGGATGAGAAATGGAGTTTCACGGTTACTTGGTGAGTAACATGGTTTCGATTTTTGGTTAGTGGAGATCACTTCCCTGGTGAGAATCCAGTTTTCAAGAATAACAAGGACTCCAAGAGAGAGAAGGATGTGCAGGTTCATTCCAAGGTCCTAGGAACGAGATGTTAGCTTGGGAAGTTTCGTATTGATCATTCGATCACTTGAAAATTACTTGAAGATAATGGTATGTGTGAGATTACCATTGTCGCCTTTTAAGGATGTTTCAATGATTGAAATGAGAGTTTAGAAAAATTACCCATGTCTGGATACAACACGGTATGCATATCCTGTATGTGAACTATATTGTGATAATTCAGGTCTGGTCTCTTGTTTGCGTACCTAGTATGCGAACGGATTTACCTGAGTTGGGTCCGGAACGGTTTTTCGCAAGCTGGGTTAGCGAACGGCTTGACTAGGCCAAGGTCCGGAGCTGCTGTTCGTGTACCTATTTTGCGTAAACATTGGTTAAGTTCTAAAATCGGTCATGTATGATTCTCATACTCATGAACTAAAACATTTATGACTTAAGGAATGCAATCTTTGCAAACCGTGGCTTAATGTTCATGAATTAATTCTTGTATAAGTACTTTGTACGATTACGAATCAAACCGATTTTGTTTCAATTAGTTCATATACATTTTTATTCAACGATGAACAATTGAACAACTATATTTGAAACACAATTATATTCAGTTGATTATCTATCATGATTGATTGATTGTCATATTTGATCTAGAAGTGTTAGATGAATACGGCTAAGACAAAAGTGTTTATATGGCTAACTTCGGTTAACTGTTATTGAGCCAACTCAATATACATGTTTAGGTACGGTTACCCATATCTAAATATAAGTACATTTCATTTGTGTGTAACAAGCTAAGACTATCTAACGATGGAGATATATTTCTTAGTTTTTAAGCAGACTTAGCTTGAATCTTAAATCAGGAGTTCATCTAACGGTGAATACCAATTGCTTTGCTACTAAGCTAAACCTAGCTTTGATTGTAAGCAACCCTGATTTGAAAGACTATATAAGGGAAAACCCTAGTAACTAGAAAACCTAATCCCGACACTTTCATGTGTCCTAGTTGCAAACTAGAGTCGATTCTCCTTTAGCCTAGGTTTTTCCAAAACCATTATAGGTTAATGATGTATTGTGGATGTCCCATATCAATATTGAAGCACCACTTATCTTCCATCTTTGAAATAATTTGAATATGCCAAATATGCCCTTGGTGCTAGTATAAATTAGAAGGGATAAGGTAAGAGAAGGGGAGTTTTAGCTTGGTTTTACCATATTTGTGAGAATGAGAGTTTTCTCTTCTTTAGACCCTATTTGCTATCTCTAGGGGGAATTAGATCATCTAATTCTAGAGTATCAACTAGATGCCTCTCATAGTCTTATAGATTCCAATTTAATTGGGTAGAAATTATAAGTTATTTGAGAAGAATCTCCATTTTTAGGTTCTTCCTTTATTCAAAGGGTAGAAAAAACTAATTTGGTTGATTATTATCCATTTCAAGTTACAGTTTCAATTTATTTTCATTGTAAGCTTCCGCTTCTCATCATTTGGTATCAAGAGCTTTGGTTTGATTCTCAAGGGGAAAAGGTGTGATTGGTGAAGATAAATTTAGTTTATTCAAAGGGTAGAAGAAACTAAATTGGTTGATTACTTATCCTTTTCAAGTTATCAATTTCAATTTATTTTCATTGTAAGCTTCCGATTCTCATCATTTGGTATCAAGAACTTTGGTTTGATTCTCAAGGGGAAAATGTGTGATTGGTGAAGATATTTGTTTTTGAGGTGAACACTACTAATCTCTTTCTCAAGTATTTTTGGGTTGATTGTTATGTTCTTTGATAGTGTTTTCAAATTGGGCTGTTGAATCTTATATTGATTTCACTATGGTTTACAAAGAGAAGTTATTTGGGTAGGATTCATTCAAAGGATGTGTTAATGAATATTGTACATGAAGTGTTTGATGATATGTATCTAAGAATGGGAGAAATTTGTGAAGAATATTATTGGAAACTTGTAAGTCTCCATAACCAAGAAAGGATTCTACCTAATGACTTTGATGATGTAAGTGAACTAGATGTATGAATTTTGGTTGGTGGATATGAGGATGAACAAATTTCCCACAAGATGTTTGATGAAATGTCTCCACCAAAATTTGATAGTTATTTGAGTCACGGGGAAAGTGAAATAGTGGGTAATCTTCCAATCTATCAAGATGGCATAAATGTGGATCAAATATTTAATTATTTCACTACTATGGAGGAAATTCTATCATGTAGAAATCAAGAGAAAGGAGAATGCAAACCTTGATGTCCAATTTTTGATGAGGTATTTAATGGTGGTGAAGTAAAAGATTTTGGTGCATCAACATATGATATTGACTTGGAAAGACCTCAAGAAAAATTGGAAGTGAGGGGCAACAATATTTTACTCAAGTTACAACTCAACGGAGAATCATCATACATCAATCCAATTTGGCCATTCTTTGATGATAGATATCCCGAAGCTAGTTACCGTGCAAGGTTGAGAGAAATGCTTGGTATTTCTTTACTACTTTGGGATGCTCTCAACGATGACCACAAAATGCTACATTTGGTGAGTAACTACAATGGAAGGTGTACAGGTAGAATTGTCTTCAAGCAAGGAAGAAGTTCAAGCACAAATGGAGAATACGCTTTGAAGAATTCGAGGACGAAATTGTTTAAAGAAGGGTAGGATGATGTAGTGTGGATGTCCCATATCGATATTGAAGCACCATTTATAATCCATCCTAGAATTACTTTGGATATGCCAAGTATGCCCTTGGCGCTAGTATAAATTAGAAGACATAAGGCTAAAGGAGGAAGTTTTGGTTTTAGAATATTGTGTGAATAATGAGAGGTTCTCTTCTTTCAAACCTAATTGTTATCTCTAGGGGGAATTAGATCATCTAATTCTAGAGTATCAACTAGATGCCTCTCATAATCTTATAGTTTCTAATTTAATTGGGTAGAAATTGTAAGTTATTTGAGAAGAATCTCCAATATTAGGTTATTCCTTTATTCAAAGGGTAAAAGAAACTAAATTTGTTGATTATTTATCCTTTTCAAGTTATCAATTTCAATTTATTTTCATTGTAAGCTTCCTCTTCTCATCAGTTAACGACTTGAAAACTTCATTTGGGATTCGTGAAGCCAGATCCAACTATTTTCTTTGTAGTTGCATATTCTGATCTTACTTGTTCTATCTTATTGAGTTTTATCTTCTCTAAGATTTACTCGAGATTTATCTCTGATAGGTAAGATATAAAAAATAATCACATAAGTTCTTCGTCTCAGACTTTTGTGATTCCATGATAACTTTTTCTGTTAATCAGTTAGGTTATTGTGAGGTGACTGATATTTCTAGGCTACTCTTCGGAAGTATAAGTCTGGGGTATTATTTGGTTCCTCTTCACCTTGATTTATCAAAACACGAAACAAAAACTTCGTAGGTACTTCTGTGGGAGATAAATTTATCTATCAAGTGCGCAGAATCCGGCGTGGTTCTAGAGGCGTAAGGAACGCGACTGTACCTTAATAGGTGTGAGACTTGTAAGGCTCAACTACATTCCAGTCCGAAATTACCAGAGAGGACTCAATTTCATCACTTAGAGTCGTTGGGGTTTAGGGAAATTACCATGACGACCCTTGAGCATTTCCAGACAGAGAGTATGACTTATTATGGGTGTTCAGAGTCGTTAGGGTCGTCGTTATGGACCTTGAAGAATGTAGCAGGCGAGAAAGACACGTTTTAACGCGTTTTGGACTTCTAAAAGGAGTAAACTTGATCCCAATGGGTTTCATAACCCTATAAGAGAGGAGACTTGAAGGCCAAGCATTAAAGACTATAAAATAATACATCCAAGGCCAAATTACATATTATATACCACACCTTGGGAGACACAGTTCTACCTCCCATTTACATCTTCTACATATAAACCTAGGGTTTACCCCTTTACGGGGAAACCATTCTTCTTGTAATATGAGTAGCTAAACCTTTGATTGTTTAAGGATGAATTCATTGTTTCATACGTGAAGTATGATTTGTTAATACGAGTTTGTTTGAAGTTTTAATCATCATCGATTGTCTTTTCTATAATTAAGGTTTATGATTGATTTCTAGATTGTTTAAGTGTACAATTGGATTATTCTATTGATCATTCTATTGCTAGTAGAGATTTGGAGCGATCCGTAATTGTCGTGCATCTCATACACAAGTAGAGAACGTGAGACCTTGCAGAGGGATTATGTGAAGCAATCGTGTGTGAAGACAACACTGGCAAGTTAACCGAGCGTACTGAGTCCAACTACTAGGATCAAACCTAAATTCACAAAGCCTAAAGCATTCGATCGAGTTACACCTTGTAAAAGTACCTCAAGGCGGCTCAGTTGGATAGAATCTGGTGACTAAGCGTACCTGTAATCTGGTGATAAAAGGAGTTTTGGGGATAGCTAAGCGTACCTGCTATTCTACGGTTGGTGATGAATGATTCTGACGAAAGATAAATAAGTATGCTATGAGAGTCAACGTTTAGTAATGGCGAATGACTCCTTGATCATCATTCTCATCATTTTCATCTATTTCTCTTTTTATTCTTTTTATATTATTTTAATCAATCAATCCCTCTTTTACTTATTTTTTGCTGATTCAAATAACCTATCAATTACACAGTTCTCTGTGGAAACGATCCTTACTACCGCTATATTACAATTTAATTAGTGGGAAATATATTGATTAATTTGTTGCGGTTACGACACGCATCAGGTAGCACTTTATTAACTGGTGGTTTGTGTAGAAAGCAGGCAAAAAAGTATCCACGAAAAGGTATTGATCTCAAATTATTATTTATATTCCGGTTCAAGTGGTAAAGTACTTCTTTCATGGACATGTTAATATTTTATTTTTATTATTTTAGTTGCAATCTCTTAAGAAAAAAAGTAATAATAATAAAAAAAAATAAGAGAATTTGCATTTAGGCTGTTATTTATCAATAAAGGCATGAGGAAGAAAAATCTATAAAGAAGTTTCAAGCAACAAGGAAATTGAAGAGAAAAGAGTTACAAATTGTCAAAGTTTTACAAAGTTCAAGAGTTTATCATCAACCGTTGAAGACGAAGACAAATAAGATGAAGAAGACAAGCCGAAGGAAGACGTTTCTATTGGATGTTGTGATAGTGTTGTTATCATCATTGCAATCGGATGTGAAGGTGAGTAAGTAATCCCATCCTCAATAATAGTGGTTGATTTCCTTTCTTAGAGATCATCAGTAAAAGTCTTTTACTTCTCACGATCTTGCGGGGTCTCCAGAAATAATCGGAGATTTCCTTTCCGCCATTCAACGTGTCGCAGGATTTCTCTCTTCATTCCTACCCGCACACATGTGAGACCCATAAAAAAAACGTCTTATTGAGTGCAATCATCATAAAATCCTTTTAAGTAAGGCAGAAGTCGAGGCGAAATGCTTATTGATCGCTCTCAAACACGCGTTCTCTCATTATGGTGTGGTTATTTCTCACTCAACATTTAAGAATGAGAATATGTTCTTTAGTATTTATAACTTCTTATTACTAGCATGCAGAAATTCTATGTCCTCATAGTTATTTGGATGCTTGGGACGCTGGGACGCTT
Organism: Papaver armeniacum; assembly: GCA_023531295.1. Classification (NCBI taxonomy): domain Eukaryota; kingdom Viridiplantae; phylum Streptophyta; class Magnoliopsida; order Ranunculales; family Papaveraceae; genus Papaver; species Papaver armeniacum. The sequence goes on from JAJJWW010015369.1 coordinate 164,607, forward strand.
TGAAGTTGGAATAGGTTTTGTGGGTATATCTCTTGTAAGCCCTCACGAGACTATAACTCGTTCATTAGGGACACCTAGGGTTTAAAGGCATGTTGCATTTGCTACGTGCATCCATATCCTCGACGAAATGGAGTTGTCGTACTTTATGTTAGGTATTTTGGTCGAGGACTAGCAAAAGCTAAGTGTGGGGGAATTTGATAAGTGATTAATTTACGTGTTTAGAATGTCACTTCATACTTGTTTTAGCTATAATTCTTGCATATTACTTGTTATTATGATTACTTTCTAGTTTATGTGTTATATCAGGTGAATCATCTTAAAAGGAGCTACAAAGTGCTTAAAGGAGCAAAGAAGTGAAGTGTTATTGATGAAGAAGGGCTAAAGACTAAATTCAACTCATTCAAATCCAAGATATCTTATCATTGTCTTGAATATAATTCAATTATGAAGTGAACTCAAAAAAAAATTAGGTAATTCCGAGTCCGTATGAAGAAGTTACGGCCAAACGATATGCTGAAAAATACAAGGAAGAAGACAGTGACGACCCAAATTTAGACCATGAAGACTCTTGGAGATTTTCAGGGAGAGAGGACTCAATTTCATCACTTAGAGTCGTTGGGGTTTAGTTAAATTACCATGACAACCCTTGAGTGTTTCCAGACAGAGAGTATGACTTATTATGGGTGATTAGAGTCGTTAGGGTCGTCGTTAAGGACTGTGACGACTGTAGCAGACGAGAAAGACACGTTTTAACGCATTTTGGACTTCTAAAAGGAGTAAACTTGATCCAAATGGGTTTCCTAACCCTAGAATAGAGGAGACTTGAAGGCCAAGCATTAAAGACTATAAAAAAATACACGCAAGGCCAAATCACATATCATATACCACACCTTGGGAGGAGACACAAGTCTACCTCCCATATTACATCTTCTACATATAAACCTAGGGGTGTCCCCCTGTTGATGGTGGATTTTCGTTTAAGGTTAAATTTGTAAAAGAACCAGAAAATCATGCGCTGACATCTTGTAAAAGATAAAGCCGTTTATAAGTGACGGATACTCCTCACTTAATTCACCAAGAACGGAGCATGTAGCAACAATCCCTTCCTGTGAATTTCATATCAGTCTTGTATTTCCTGTACTCATTATCAGTGTGGCATGACGACCGAGTGTTACTCTTACAGAGTAACACGAACCTCAAGCACTATAATGAATCATTATCGATGTGGCATGACGACCGAGTGTTACTCTTACAGAGTAACACGAACCTCCAAGCACTATAATGAAACCATGTACAAAATACCCGTACAAAGCCGATTCTCGGTGTGTTATACTAGCCCGAGCCCTCTCGGTGTGTTATACTAGCCCGATTGAGCCCTCTCGGTGTGTTATACTAGCCCGATTGAGCATCCCGGACTTGACCGTATCGGTCTCGGATATGATCTCGATCGCAGATCATCCAACTCCACAAGCATGATTGGATGACCACGAGATCAATTCCATCACCCTACGCATGGTATGGAATACCCGCGCCTTAGCTTGCCGAGATATGATTCGATCGCGGTCATCCAACTCCACAAGCATGATTGGATGACCACGAGATCAATTCCATCACCCCCAAGCAGGTATGGAATACACACAACCGACCCCGCATGGTCGACCATTAGCCTTCGCTTGCCAAGAAACCGTCCATACCAAGCATTATGGACGGAAAACCCTAAATTAGGGTTTGCGGCATATTACATGTGTCGCAAAACGGTCTCAACCGTCCATCTTCGCAGGCATAGATGGAGGGTGTAGATGTAGACTCAAAGGGCCCGGAGCATGTCGACACGATCACCGTGTGACCGCCTACACACTTGACCAATCGGTCAAAGCCAACCAACCATGGTTGGTTACAACAAACCCCCGCCCAAAAGAGCATGGTCGCGCGGCTTTGAAAGCCAAAATTAGGGTTTCAAGTCATCACGCGCGTCCATCTTCTCCGAAGACGAATGGAGGGTCACGAGATTGGATTAAGCGTGTCGGTTATACCAAAGCATGACCACCGTGGACCCATCTACCTCCTCTTGCGGTCGGCCAAGGCATATCATGCCTGGCCAATCCAAAACGCCCGCTCAAACATGCGTGGTTACACTTCCCAAATTGCAAATCGATCTCGACCACTCAACTTCACCGGACGAATTGGGTGGCTTAGATCGCGTTTTCATGAGATGGTGAGACATGGGCGTGAACATCAGCCCGCCACCTTCACGCCAAGCCAACCGGCCAAGACCGACCAAGCTAGGTCGTCTTGGAAAACGCGGAAGAGAGCATGGCGCGCGGCTTCTTTGCGGCATCAAACTCTTATCGCAAACCGATCTCAACCACTCCTCTTTGACGGTCAAATTGAGTGGCCTAGATTGCATCTCCATGAGACAGTGAGACATGGACGTGTACACCATCATGCCGTCAACACGCATGTATGGTCGGTACTCCACAAAATCCTTCCCATGCTTGGTTTCGACCAAGCTGAAGAGTGATGCTTGCGCACCTCTTTAAAAACCCTGATTTCATCAACGGTCGCAGATGAGTGTCTCAAACATCATCTCATCCGTCCGACTTCACCCGACTTGGTTATACAACCCTGGTCGGGAGTTATTTGGTTAGTGAGGAGTCATTACCCATCACTTTACCACACCGTAATGCAAGCACTGCATAAAATACACACGATACTCCACAAGTATCGACTTTACGAATAACGCAGTTATTCAATTCAGCATTACATGCTATCTTCCGTGGATCCACGATCCACATTCCGGACATCAATCATGTCACTGGCGGGGGATACATACTGGGGTATTGGTCGGCGGTTTACGGCGTGCGGCGTGCAACGCGCCATCACAAGAACATGTTAGGAAGTCGGGGACGGTTAGAGATGAACGGGAAAAGTGGGCAAGACCGGGTCGTGTGTTACCGACACACAACTCCACTACTCCATCATTCCACTACCTCCACTTCCCACGAGATACGTGAATGAGGCTCAATGACTTGTATAAATAGGTTCTCCGCCCTATTTTCCAATAACAAGGGAACAAACAAGAAACGACAGAACAACACAAGTTGATCGACGTAAAACCAAGTGTTAATACAAAAAACGTATTCAAACACTCAGAGCTCGCTTGCATCAACCGTAAGCTTGCTCATCTTTCTCGTTACAAGTCATAAGCAAGCCAACACCTTCACAATCTCAACACCTTCTTCGCTTCCCTCCCTAAGATCAACCCCATCTCCTTCACTTTGTGACCGAAACAAGTCCGGGAACGACCATTTCTTGGTTTAGGCCGGACTTGCATGCAGATTGATCTCTCGAATCTACAAGCACTCACCGCTGTGATGCATTTGTTGAAGGTTTAGATTCATTCCTCATCCACACCCCAAATTACCAAATTCAGCAGGAGTAGTTTTCACCCATCAACAATTGGCGACCACAGTGGGAGATTGATCTATCGGTTGCATAAAATTGAATCCTCAATTTTCCAGTTTCCATCTCGCAATGTATCCGGAAACTACAGGCGGTTCAGATATCATGGGAAGCATAGCTGGAATGCTGGAGGATGTCTTGGCAAATCAAGTCGGTATCACCAGAAGGCAGAGCGAGACATTTCACCTTTTGAATGATATGGCGGCGCAATTACAAGAAGGATCGGCAGGCATCTACTCAAGCAGTGCAAGAAATGCTGAATCCCTAGTTAGGAGTCACACCTTTACCGGTGGAGAAGCAAAAAGGGCGCGTAACCGCAGGAGACTCAGGGAAGATGAACGACATTGTCCAGTCAACAACGGAGACCCGATGCAACTCCACAGAAAAAGAGACTTATCAGGAATACTACAATGTCTGCCGGATAAAGAAAGGGAGCCTGCAACCTATGGAGCCCTGCTAGAAGATTTGTATTTCAAAACTCTTATTGAAGCACGGAAGACTGTCCAATCCGCGTCGGCCTTCCAACCAATCGAAAGAACGCTTGAGGAAGGAGAAATCAATCGGAAATGCCTGAATACAGAGGATGGGAACGTTCAATCCGGTCACTCAGCAGTGACATTACGACACCTTCCACATCCCTCTACCTAGGCAAGCGATCCGCAGATATGATGGCACCCACAAATCTTCCAACTTCATCTCCTGTTCCACGTCAAAGCCGCGGAGAGACGTTACAACGCCCACTAACGCAGGGAAAAGCCGGACTCAAGGTACTTACATTTCCCATTCCCAATGAAGAAGATTTGGAGCTACCGGAGACATGGGTGCGAAATGAAGAGGTGGAGCTACCCCGGTATGGCGTCCGCCTCTTCGATCAAGTAATGGACCCGAGGTACTGTCATTACCACCGGTTCCTTCATCACCCCACCAGTGAATGCAGCGCTTTGAAGCGCATTGTTCAGGAGAAGCTCGGTTCAGAAAGATAGCTTGCGGAGGATTTTCTTAGAGAGGCTACTCCGGTTTGATATAGTGAGGCTTCAAAAGCAAGTAAGTTTTACTCAACAACTTTACAAGAGAGATAGTTTAGAATTCACTGGGGACTTAGCATCCCGCATGTGGAAAAAGAGGCTCAGTGATCAAACGCCATGTTTGTTTCCATTCGTACCTCCCTTTTACATAACATTTGCAATTTCATGCGCAATCATTCATGACCAAGATGCAAATCTCATTTAACATAATCTCTTTAAAAAGGGTTGTTCACAAAACTATCTCAAAAATAAGCCAATTCAATTACCTATTAATCCAAAACCGGAAGTCAAAGAAAATCCTCACTATCACTCAAAAAAGAAAAGCATATAAGAGAAAACGCCAGTATATAGCACGAATACTTCAAGGAAAGTCTTTGAGCAACAACTCATCCTTCTGGGCAAGAGAGACTTTCATCCTTTGAAGCACGGCCTGCTTCAGCTCCAGTTCTTTAGACAACCTCTCAACCTCTTCTTCCTGACGAGCAACACAGTCCGCGGAAGGGACTTCATCATGTAGTTTCGGAGCTCCCGAATCTCGGAGAACCCTTTGAAGAACCGGGGAGCATTGAAGCTATACTTGCGCAAACACGTCCGAGATGGCACCTCCAATCTTCAACCACCTCTTGAAAGCTGTTTCACCAGTCGCAGCGCTCATCCCCTGGATGGAAACTAAAGCTTCTTGGACGCGGTTGACCAATGCAAGACGACTCCTGAGCTTCGCGGTGGTAGCAATATGGCCGTGTTTCTTCCAGATTGTCGTGTACAACTTTTCAAACTGAACCGGCACGCTGAATCCACCAACCAACACATGACCTGGATAAGGGACAGTAAAAGGAGGATCGAACAAAGCCCCAGGCTGCATCACCGGCAATTCGGCGACCGCGGGAGTCTTGTCAGTTGCGGGGAGGCCTTTCAGAAGAAGTCACCACAATAGCCATACGGTCCGAAGCCTGTTCAGGATGGATGTCAAGGGGAGCCGTCTCAACTACAGCGGGCACCGTCTCTCTTGCATTCCTTGCGACATCTATTTCACTCTGGGTGCTGATTTCCGTCACGACCCCGTCGACAAGATCACTAAGGAAAGCGCCTTGTTCAACCGAGCTTGCATCATCTCTGTCGTGGTCAGAAAAAGGAGCGGTTTCTCCAGACTTCTCAGTGTGAAGATCAGTACCGCCAGACTTCTCAGCATGAAGGTCCGTACCGCTAGACTTCTCAGCATGAAGGTCCGTACCGCCAGACTTCTCAGCATGAAGTTCCATACCGCCAGACTTCTCAGCATGAAGTTCCATACCGTCAGACTTCTCAGCATGAAGGTCCGTACCGCCGGACTTCTCAAAGATGAAGACCGATCGCCCGGCCTTCCCGTTTTGAATGCGTGCTAACCTTGTGAAGGCATTATCTTTCGAAATTCCCTGATTTAAAACAAGGATCGTTTTAGAAGAACTTACACTGGAGAAATGAAAGAACCGATGGGAGGAGATTTAAATATCTGCATATTGGAAGAATTGAGGATTACCGGACCGCATGCTTGCCTCTTAGGTCTCTCTCCTACTTGGGGACCGCAATCCTCGGCTCTTGACCGTTTACCGGGAAGTGGCTTCAACCGGAAATGCTTCATCAAGATGTCGAAGATGGCTCACTACGGGAATTCGTCACAACACTCTTCGAAAATTTACGGAAGATCAACAGCAGTTGTTTCCCCAAAATTCTTTATACTGTCGGTGACCACTGGGTTTCTCCCAATAGGCCAGAAGGGAAGGCTCACCCGGTCTAAGAACACATTGGCGTTAAGAATTTGTGGAAGGAGTTCTTCCGGAGCCCCTAGTGGACGGATAAATGGGACACCCTGATCGAATCCCATTTGGCGAGCAGCCCTGTCAATGTTGTACGGAGTCACAGAGAATTCTCCGTCGAATAGAGACGGGACATATCCTGGAATGCAACTGCGCAGTAAATAATGTCCCCAGATCTCATGGTCTTGACATCCGTACGCAACACAACGCCGGGATCGTCAGCAAAGGTCTTTGGCTGACCGATGGAAGAGTGAATCGGCCCCCATGGACGAAAATCTACGGAAGAAATGTTGTCAAATACCTCCACAAGTTTCGCACCGGCTTTAGGACGCTTCTTATTCCATCGGAGTATTCTCGAGCCGCCGTACAAGTTAACGAGTGAAGGTGCAGGAGTAGGAGCATAACTTCTGAAGTGTTCCCATAAGAGTGCCTGAAGAAAAGCGAAGTGAACGTGCGACTCCACCTTCTTGTACCCGTTAGAAACGTGCATATCCATTGCTAAAGCGTCCAGGATGAGAATACGGCGATCCAAGGAACAATGCACCTAGAGGAAGAACTTCACCTGCGCCTGAAATTTTTATAGCAATCTTGACAAGCTCACCTCTTATGGTCTTCTTTTTTGAACCATCATCAAATATATCCCTGGATAGCCATAAAGACAGAACGCAATCACGCCGAGCTCGTTTTCCAACTCTTGATTCAACTCGGGTCCGCGAAGACCACTCCGAAACCCACCAAGTATAAAAGCATCTCGCATCCTTTTTCTCCTCCTTGTCCAGGACTCTCGAATCCCTCCGCCTTTTGAAGTATAGCATCATAATTACTTTGTTCCGCATCGAGAGCTCGTAAAAAGACTTAGAACAATAAGCGGTGTTCATTAATGCGGCTACACTCTCCAAAGTAATAGTCATCTCTCCCCATCTAGATATGGCTGTGTGAGTAGAAATACGCCACCGAGAAATGAAGGTGATCAAGCCCGCGGTGTCTTTCCTAATTTCGAGGGTAGCAGATGCCATGACCGCATCGAGAATTTGTGCTTTGGTCAAATTGTCCTTAATGCCCTTATTACTCAACATGCGTCTCATCCATCCCTCATAAGAACCCAGTGGGGCATGGCAAATCTTGAAGTCAATAGGAGAAGGCGGATATTCGTTTCTTTGGAGACAAAATCTCATCACAAGTGCGGAAGAAGAAAATGGATCAAAGCATCCATATTTTCCGAATCGGAAAGCAAGACTATCTTATGAGAAGGATGTTTCCTAATATTTGGAAAAGGCGAGGTGAACAACTCATCATTGATGTTCGGCATATCCTTGAAGGCTGTCAACACTTCCGACTTAGCACCGGCATTATCTTGGAAGACATGTTGATAGGAGTTCTCTTCTTTCTACCGCAATGAGATAAAAGACAGGAGTTAGAACTTGTATGAAAGCACATGAGAAGTGTAGTCACGCACGGCAAGACACAACTCACGAGCGGAGCATGCAATAGCCGGTCCAAACACCATTCAAGTCCGGCACAGAATTCAGTTCGGTATTGATTTCAGTCTGGTACAAATTTTAGTCCGGTACAAATTCCAAGTTCGATACAAATTTCAGTCAAGCATGTGTGAATAAGACCCACGTTCCGGCATACACGGCGGGCCCACATTCATCCGCATGCATCATAACACGATTTTCTTTATTCATGGGAATCGTGTCTACGGGATTCAAGCCAAATGGTGGAAAAAGCTAAGCATGCACATGTCTTACAAAAGGTGTTTACCTAAACAAACTAGGGTTTCACCTTAAAAAAATAAAAAAAAAAAAAAAAAAAAAAAAAAAAAGTGCGAAACTTACCTTGGACGGACAGCACTCCGGCAATGGACTGGCGGCTCCAAAGAACGGCTCCTAAAAGAACGATTGGTGGCGGCTCCACGGCAACGTTTGGCGACGGCAATGAGATCACACGGGAACTTGCTGAATAAAAAAAAAATTTCGTGAGAAAGGAAAAAGGGTTTTGTCTCTTTTATAGACAAAATTAGAAGAATCCCAATAGAACAAGGATTCCTCTTTTGTTTGGTTTCCTCTTTTGATTCAAATACCCAAAGAAAGAAACCGGCCCCACCAGGGATTCCATACAAGCGTGACGGCGTGGAAAACTAGCGGTCGGCCAACACTCTTAGGGTAAACTCCTTTTATCCTGTCTTCCTCACGTATGTATGTCACCATCTCATGCCTACCACACAATAGTGTAACCATTATGTGCTAGGCAGGGGACTTAATGTTGATGGTGGATTTTCGTTTAAGGTTAAATTTGTAAAAGAACCCAGAAAATCATGCGCTGACATCTTGTAAAAGATAAAGCCGTTTATAAGTGACGGATACTCCTCACTTAATTCACCAAGAACGGAGCATGTAGCAACAATCCCTTCCTGTGAATTTCATATCGGTCTTGTATTTCCGTACTCATTATCGGTGTGGCATGATTTACCGAGTGTTACTCTTACGTGAGTAACACGAACCTCCAAGCACTATAATGAATCATTATCGGTGTGGCATGACGGCGAGTGTTACTCTTACGAGTAACACGAACCTCCAAGCACTATAATGAAACCATGTACGAAATACCCGTACAGCCGATTCTCGGTGTGTTATACTAGCCCGAGCCCTCTCGGTGTGTTATACTAGCCCGATTGAGCCCCTCTCGGTGTGTTATACTAGCCCGATTGAGCATCCAGGACTTGATCGTATCGGTCTCGGATATGATACGATCGCAGTCATCCAACTCCAAAAGCATGATTGGATGACCACAGATCAATTCCATCACCCTACGCATGGTATGGAATACCCACGGCCTGAGCTTGCCAGATATGATCGATCGCGATCATCCAACTCCACAAGCATGATTGGATGACCACGAGATCAATTCCATCACCCCCAAGCGGGTATGGAATACACACAACCGACCCGCATGGTCGACCATTGGCCTTCGCTTGCCAAGAAACCGTCCATACCAAGCATTATGGACGGAAAACCCTAAATTAGGGTTTGCGGCATATTACATGTGCCGCAAAACGGTCTCAACCGTCCATCTTCGCAGCATAGATGGAGGGTGTAGATGTAGACTCAAAGGGCCGGAGCATGTCGACACGATCACCGTGTGACCGCCACACACTTGACCAATCGGTCAAAACCAACCATGGTTGGTTACAACAAATTCGTCCGCCCAAAAGAGCATGGTCGCGCGGCTTTGAAAGCCAAAATTAGGGTTTCAAGTCATCACGCGCGTCCATCTTCTCCGGTACGAATGGAGGGTCACAGATTGGATTAAGCAGGCCCGGTTATACCAGCATGACCACCGTGGACCCATCTACCTCCTCTTGCGGTCGGCCAAGGCATATCATGCCTGGCCAATCCAAAACGCCCGCTCAAACATGCGTGGTTACACTTCCCAAATTGCAAATCGATCTCGACCACTCAACTTCACCGGACGAATTGGGTGGCTTAGATCGCGTTTTCATGAGATGGTGAGACATGGGCGTGAACATCAGCCCGCCACCTTCACGCCAAGCCAACCGGCCAAGACCGACCAAGCTAGGTCGTCTTGGAAAACGCGCCGGAAGAGAGCATGGCGCGCGGCTTCTTTGCGGCATCAAACTCTTATCGCAAACCGATCTCAACCACTCCTCTTTGACGGTCAAATTGAGTGGCCTAGATTGCATCTCCATGAGACAGTGAGACATGGACGTGTACACCATCATGCCGTCAACACGCATGTATGGTCGGTCCTCCACAAAATCCTTCCCATGCTTGGTTTCGACCAAAGTGAAGAGTGATGCTTGCGCACCTCTTTAAAAACCCCGATTTCATCAACGGTCCGCAGATGAGTGTCTCAAACATCATCTCATCCGTCCGACTTCACCGACTTGGTTATACAACCCCGGTCGGGAGTTATTTGGTTAGTGAGGAGTCATTACCCATCACTTTACCACACCGTAATGCAAGATCGCATAAAATACACACGATACTCCACAAGTATCGACTTTCCCGAATAACGCAGTTATTCAATTCAAGCATTACATGCTATCTTCCGTGGATCCACGATCCACATTCCAGGACATCAATCATGTCACAAGGCGGGGATACATACGGGGTATTGGTGCGGCGGTTTACGGCGTGCGGCGTGCAACGCGCCATCACAAGAACGTGTTAGGAAGTCGGGGACGGTTAGAGATGAACACAGGAAAAGTGGGCAAGACTGGTCGTGTGTTACCGACACACAACTCCACTACTCCATCATTCCACTACCTCCACTTCCCACGAGATACGTGAATGAGGCTCAATGACTTGTATAAATAGGTTCTCCGCCCTATTTTCCAACAACAAGGGAACAAACAAGAAACGACAGAACAACACAAGTTCAGTCGACAGAAACCAAGTGTTAATACAAAAAACGTATTCAAACACTCAGAGCCTGCTTGCATCAACCGTAAGCTTGCTCATCTTTATGTTACAAGTCATAAGCAAGCCAACACCTTCACAATCTCAACACCTTCTTCGCTTCCCTCCCTAAGATCAACCCCATCTCCTTCACTTTGTGACCGAAACAAGTCCGGAACGGCCATTTCTTGGTTTAGGCCGGACTTGCAGATTGATCTCTCGAATCTACAAGCACTCACCGCGCAGTGCATTTGTTGAAGGTTTAGATTTATTCCTCATCCACACCCCAAATTACCAAATTCAGCAGGAGTAGTTTTCACCCATCAACACCCCCTAAAGGGAGAAACCATTCTTCTTGTAATATGAGTAGCTAAACCTTTGATGATTAAGGATGAATTCAATGTTCTAGACGTGAAGTCTGATTTGTTAATACGAGTTTGTTTGAAGTTTTAATCATCATCGATTGTCTTTTCTTTTATGATTGATTTCTAGATTGTTCAAGTGTACAATTGGATTATTCTATTGATCATTTTATTGCTAGTACAGATTTGGAGCGATCCGTAATTGTCGTGCATCTCCCACACAAGTAGAGAATGTGAGACCTTGCAGAGAGATTTTGTGAAGCAACCGTGTGTGAAGACAACACTAACAAGTGGACCGAGCGTACTGAGTCTAACTACTAAGATCAAACCTAAATTCACAAAGCCTAAAGCATTCGATCGAGTTACACCTTGTAAAATTACCTTAAGGCGGCTCAGTTGAATAGAATCTGGTGACTAAGCGTACCTGTTATCCGGTGATAAAATGAGTTTTGGGGATAGCTAAGCGTACCTGCTATTATACGGTTGGTGATGAATGATTCTGACGAAAGATAGATAAGTATGCTATGAGAGTCAACGTTTGGTAATGGCGAGTGACTCCTTGATCATCCTTTTCATCTATTTCTCTTTTTATTTTATTTTAATCAATCAATTCCCCTTTTACTTAATTTTTGCTGATTCAAATAACCTATCAATTACACAGCTCTCTGTGGGAACGATCCTTACTACCGCTATATTACCAGTTAATTAGTGAGAAATATCTTGATTAAGTTGTTGCGGTTACGACACGCATCAGGTTGCACTTGATTAGCTGGTGGTTTGTGTAGAAAGCAGGAAAACAAATATCCACGAAAAGGTACTGATCTCAAATTATTATTCATATTCCGGTTCATATATGATAGCTCGTTGGGATTTATTTTCTTATTTTATATTTTAAATTTCTTTTGACTTGTATATATCGATATAAATGTGGCGGTATTCATCTAAAAGAAGTGAATTGGATATTTCTCTTGAAACATGGGCGAGATTTCTAAAGCCAATAATAAATGAAGAAAGACAAGTTCACTTTGTAGTGATCAGTGGTTTATAAATCATTGAAAAACCAAATAATATGCCCGTGGGAATATGCAGAATGGTTTAGAAATTATTGAAAAACCAAATTATATATAGCTCCCACGTGATTCCTATCACAATCATCTAAGAGGAAAATTATTGACCATCAATCATCATTTTGAGCATGTACGAGAAAAATCTTAATCAGTTCCCATAATATTGTGTCACGATTCATTAGTAAGAGAAATTAACATTTTTGCTATTGAATTGTTAATTTCACATAGTTATACACGTGTAGATTTAAATGTGTACACATAATTGTATACATGTTTATTTTTAGTGTGTACATAATTGTACACCTGTTTTCTTAATGTGTACATACTTGTACACATGTTGATTTTTAGTGTGCACATAGTTATACACATGTTGATTGTTAATGCGCATATAGTTGTACACCGGTTCATGGTTAATGCACACAGTCTCTTACTGCTGAGTTTAGAATTTTTAGGTCTTAATATTTTACAATCGTAAGGATGTAGACATTGTTAGTGAACATCTTAGGTGCACGCCAAATTTGATAAGAAATTTAATGAAAATGACTGAATTAGTTCTCGCTATATTCTGGATTTTTCAAATAGGTACATAGTTATACACCATTGTTCTGCATCATTTTTAGGTCCTATCATTTTATAATTGCAAGGATGAAGACATTGTTAGTGATGTCTTAGCCGCTCGAATTTGTTGACAGATTTGATAAGAAGTTTAATAAATATGGATGAATCAGTTCTAGTTATTTTTGGGATTTTGTAGGTGTGTACATATTTGTACACCATTGTCTATTCTCACTTTATGAATCATTTTTTATTCGCTTTATGAACATTATATTTTTTTGCATCGAGTCCGTGTCTTATGTAGCTGTTAGACAAGGTATGTATTGCAGGTGATGGATTGCACCAAAGAAATGTGGTATCCCTGAAGCGTCCCTATCAGGATCTGATATGAACCTTTGAACTTAAGGTATATCTCTGTTGTTGCTTATATGGGTTCATTTTTTCCATCTGATTCCTATTCCTTCAGATCTATCTGATCTCCTCTCGGACCTTTTTACAATTGAACTTTCTTGTTCTTTTTCACATTCTGCGAAGAGTTATTAAGGATGTTGAGAAATCCTTGCCTCCTAACTTTAATATATACTTCGGGTTGAAATATTCCATCTGTGGAGCCAATAAGCACTAGACTCACTCTATAAAATGTGGTGAAATTCTTTGTATCACTACTGACTTTTCCATTTGTTACGTTAATGAATGTATTATAAGTTTATTTTGGAACGTAACTTTGATGACTTGACAAAGGAGTCAATGAGAACCAGTTTGTGCATATTTTGTTATTAAATTATTAATATTAACGTGCACATAATTGTACACATATTGATTCTTAGTGTGTACATAATTGTACACATACTGATTTTTATTGTGCACATAGTTGTACAAATGTTGATCCTTTCTTATATTTTTATGGTAACTGCACGGCCTTGTGTCATTTTCTTGACCATGTGAAATTCAAGAGCAAAGATAAATTTTCTGAAAAGTACAAGAACCTAAGATCTTTTACTGAACTTAAGGTATATCTATATTGTTGCTTGTATGGATTCACTTTTCCATCTGATTCTTATTCTTCGGGTCCATCTGATCTCCTCCCAGACTTTTTGGGGAATTTTGTTATCGTTTTTCACATTCCAAGAACAGTTATTAAGGATGTGTACATAGGCACAATATGGTTGTATACATTGTACAATCTCAATAATATATATGACCTGTTTTGTCGGTATGGATGTAGATTTGTTGGATTTTTTAATGGGTGTGTACATAGTTGTATACCATTGTGCTATCTAAATAATATACGCATGTCTTGGGTATACATGATGAATTTTGGTAAGTGTGTACATAGTTGTACATCATTGTGCTCTCTCGTAATTTTATGGTCTTTTTTTGGTATGTATTTTGGATTTGTTGGGGGTTTTGTACGTAGGTGTGTACATATTTGTACACTATTGTACAATCTCAATAATATATATGACTTGTTTTATGGGCATGGATGTTTGTTTTTTTAGATTTTTTATTGGGGTGTACATAGTGTTTCACATTCTGCGAAGAGTTATTAAGGATGTTGAGAAATCCTTGCCTCCTAACTTTAATGTATACTTCGGGTTGAAATATTCCCTCTCTAGAAGCAATAAGCACTAGACTCACTCTATACAATGTGGTGAAATTCTTTGTATCACTACTGAATTTTTCATTTGTTACGTTAATGAATGTATTATAAGTGTATTACGTAACTTTGATGACTTGAAAAAGGAGTCAATGAGAACCAGATTGTGCATATTTTGTTATTAAATTATTAACGTGCACATAATTGTACACATGTTGATTCTTAGTGTGTACATAATTGTACGCATACTGATTTTTAATGTGCACATAGTTGTACAAATGTTGACCATTTCTTATATTTTTATGGTAACTGCAGGGCCTTGTGTCATTTCCTTGACCATGTAAAGTTCAAGAGCAAAGATAACTTTTCTGAGAAGTACAAGAACCTAAGATATTTTATTGTACTTAAGGTATGTCTTTACTGTTGCTTATATGGATTCACTTTTCCATCTGATTCATATTCCTTCGGGTCCATATGATCTCCTCCCAGGCTTTTTTGCAATTGAATTTTGTTGCTTGTATGGATTCACTTTTCCATCTGATTCATATTCCTTCGGGTCCATCTGATTTCCTCCCAGACTTTTTTGCAATTGAATTTTGTTATCATTTTTCACATCCCACGAACAGTTATTAAGGATGTTTACATAGGCACAATATGGTTGTATACCATTGTACAATCTCAATAATATATATGACCTGTTTTTTCGGTATGGATGTGGATTTTTTTAGATTTTTCAGTGGGTGTGTACATAGTTATATATCATTGTGCTATCTCAATAATATACGCATGTTTTGGGTATACATGATGAATTTTTGTAAGTGTGTAGATAGTTGTACATCATCGTGCTCTCTCGTAGTTTTATGGTCTTTTTTTGGTATGTATTTTGGATTTGTTGGGGTTTTGTACGTGTTAAGTGATGCGGTTTTAAATTGTTGTAGAAATTGGTAGTAAAAGTTCGTTCAACTCAGACTTGTAAAGGTTTGATTTAAGAAAATACTAAAAACAAAGAAAATTATTCACAAGTTTTGTCACAATTTCGAGAGGTACTGAGACTCGGGATTCCACCATAAACTCATTCATGCGATTCATATATTTATTCCAAACAATTATAGCTCAAATAAAATATTGACTTTGTTTCTTTGCCAAGGTAGATTTTTGAAAAGCAACGACTGTTTATCTAAAGCATGGGATATCAAAATACTTAACCTAAGTATAACCCATCAATTGAAATCACAACCATTCAATAAAAACCATAAAACAATTAACAATCCATGCAAAAAGTCATGAAAGAATTAAATATAATTACCACACGCATGAAATATGGCTTCCTCCGTCATCCCAGTGTTGGGGTTTATCTCCTCATGTTATTCACGTGCTCAAAATAGGTGTTCATAACTCAAAAGTGTAAAAAACAAGAGAAAGATAATAACTCAGGTAGTTTGCAACGCTGAAAAGGCATTACAAACAGACTGTTACAGAAGAAATAAGACTGCCTTTTAAACGATACTTCTTTTATGCTATTTGAATACGACTGCCTCTACGACTGTTCTGGTTCGTCCAATGTTCTTCGTGTTCTTCAGTTATGCACCAGCAGAATACTTTTCCTACACTCCTCCGATTCTTCTCTGCAGCTTCTCCCGTACCTCTGTAACATCCCCCAACTCTCGACTACCCCTCCTTGAGACTCCCAACACCTTTTATACCCTTCTCCGCCGATCAAAACTCAATGAGATTCCCTAAATAATTCCTTTTCTTTCACCGGAGGTCTCGGGTTCTTTTCTTTCTCTTTTTATTCTCTTGCGCATCCCTAACAGAGTCCCTTCTCACCAAAATCCTTTCCAAATATAAACTCAATCCAACAGGAAAGAAATTCTCCCTTTTCCTCACGTAACTTCTCATTCCCAGCAAATCCCGAGTATCTCTGTTTGAGGTCTTCCCGTTTTACATTTGCAAGAACAAAACCTTCCCTGTTTAACTCCATGAAAATCTCCACATCTTCCCCCTTTATAAACCTACGAAGATTCTTTCCCAAATCGTCAACAGATCCGAGAATGTTTCCACCTCCTCTGTTTTATTGAAGAATGATTAAACTCGTGTTTTTCTCCAAAACCAAACCACCTACCATCCATGGTTCAACATAACATGCCCATATATATTATAATCCACGAAGAAACCTGAGAGAAACTCGCTCATAACCAATTCAGTGGAAGTCGCAGCTGAAAATATTCTTCCCGACAAAATCCCCGCCAAATTTGAGAATTTCAATGAAAATGATGACCTCCCCTTATCCAGCGCTGGACTCCCTTTAGCACTTGGGGTGTCCTGTGGTGTAAATAACAAGTGGAAGCCCCTTAGTAATTGAGGTGCCCCTTATCCAAATGAGGGGTCCGAATAGTAATTTTCTCCCACGAGCGCAAATACCACTTTTCGAGCCAATTTTCCCGCAAAAGCTTATTTCTCCAAAAACACCTACAAAGACATAAAATACCAAAATAAACGCAAAATCGAATACTAACATTACAGAGAATTGAGACTAAAATAGACACATAAATGCGTCTATCAAATACCCCCAAACTTATTATTTGCTAGTCCCGAGCAAAACTAAATAAAATCCTAACTCACTGTCGCAGGCATCGTCGGTTGCATTTAGCATATGCAACAAGCCTTTAAACCCCTAGGTGGCCCTAGTGGCCGAGTTATAGTCTCGGGAGGGTTTACCAGAGGTGTACCCACAAAACCTTTACACTCCAAACCCTAACTATCTACGCAGAACCTTGGAAGGCACTAAAGAATCTCCTTGGTTGGCGTACTGATGTATTTTTTAAGTTGTTGTAGAAAGTGGTAAGAAAGATGTCGTTCCTCTCAGATTTGTGAAGGATTTTTTTTAGATTCAAATAAAACTAGAAAACTCAAAGAAGGTTGTTATCAAGATTATAAAAAGCACTGAGACTCAGGTTTCCACTATTTTCCAATTTTTGTGTGATTCATTATTAATAATTATCATGCAATTCATACGTTCAATTGATTCTTAAATATTGCCAATAGTAGATTTTCGAATCTTGGTTGTTAATCTCAAGCATGGAACATCAAGAGCCCTAAGCTAAGCATGCACCATCAAGTGAAAACACAAAGAGTTAGCAAAAATCTTTATTTCAATTTCGATTCAATGCAAATAATCATAAAAAGAATTGCAGAAATTAATTAAATAAATATTACCACATATTTGTTGGAAAAATAGCTTCCTCCGTCGCCTCAGCAAAGGGGTTTAGCTCCTCATATTAATCACTTGCTCAAAATACATGTTTATAGCCCAAAAGTTGATTAAAAGGATGAAAAATAATAACACATCCGATTTGTAACGGTGTATCGGCGTTACAAAAAATTTGTTAAAAAAGCAATTATGAAACCGTTGTAAGCACTTGTTGATTTCTCGTTGAATTTGAGACCCCTAAAACGATGTCCTCGATGGCCCTTTGTTCTTCGTGTTCTTTGACAAAGCAAAACCCGATTTCGCAACTTTGATTTCTCGGCGTTGTGGTGTTCTAAACTTCCCCTAACTTCTTCTAAACTTCAATACCCTTCTCTGGGACTCGAGCACACCTTTTATACACCTCCAAACCCTCCAAAACCCGATTAAATTTCTTATTTTCTTTCCATGGAAGTCACAGCAATAATCTTTCCAAAACTTTTCTCTACGTGTTTCTAAGCCGTACAGGTCACTCTAATCCCTATATTGGATTTATATGAATCACAGGAAGGATTATCTTGCCTCAAATCTCCCGTAACTGCCAAATATAACCAAAAATCCCGTGAAACTTCACCTCCTTGTTTTGCCTCAACCCGACTTATCCGGCCCAAGTTGATCGATCCAAACACCCATACGAACCCTGTTTTTCTCTAACAGGCCTAGCCCATGAAAATCAGCGATTGAATCTCGCTAAAACTGGTCCAAATCATCAACCCTAATTCTGCCATTAAAACACCATTTTTTCCCGCCAAAACTCGTTTTTTGAATTGTTGAAGATGACCTCCCCCTATCCAGAGTGGGGGTGCGAATAGTAGCTGCCTTGGGGTGTCCTGAGGGTGCCCCTTAGTAATTTGGGTACCCCTTATCCATAGCGAGAGTCCGAATAGTAAGTGTCCTCCGGGTGCAACTTTTCGAGCCGATTTTTCCAAAAATGTTTATTGTCCAAAAATACCTACACACACATAAAACACCATAATAAGTACAAAAATGAGCACTATCAATATAAGGAATCGAGACAAATTAGACACAAAAATGTGTCTATCAAATACCCCCAAACTTATTATTTGCTAGTCCTCGAGCAAAAATAAAATAAAATCCTAACTCACTGTCGCAGGCATCGTCGATTGCATTTAGCGTATGCAATAAGCCTTTAAACCCCTAGGTGGACCTAGTGGCCGAGTTAGTCTCGGGAGGGTTTACCAGAGGTGTACCCACAAAACCTTTACTCCAGGCCCTAACTATCTACGCAGAACTTTGGAAGGCACTAAAGAATCTCCTTGGTTGGCATACTTATTGACTACATGAGGAAGTACCCTGATGCGAAATTCCAATTGTTGTACACGAGTTTGCACTCAAGCATACTAAAATTCATATATAAGTCACGGAGCTCTACTCAGATAGTTTCTGAACATCATAACCGGAGTCAACCAATCACATGGATAGATTAAGAAGATGGATGTAGAAAAACATAGATGGTTTTGATGTTGACTAAGGTGAACAGTGTTTCTCATATCTGTCTGAAGGACACTGCCAAAATAAACCTATCCTAATGGACTGAGATATTGGTCTAGACTAATATCAACATACTGGCATATACAAGGGAACCAGTGGTCGATAATCCTAACTCTAGGTCAACACAACTGGCATATACAAGGGTTCCAGTGGTCGACTTTATTGAATTTATTCCGGTTGGTCTAATGGTCTGGTCTCAATTTTTTTTTCTTTTTTTTTTTTTCATAATAATTCTTTTTTTCTTTTTCTTTTTCATTTTTTTTTTTTCGGTATCTCAATCACTCTATTTCACCCTAGCAGTGGTAACAACTTGAATCGTGAGCCCCACCTAATCACTTAGACAAACATATTTTGAAGAAAACAAACAAAAAATAGAAGTGAAAAGGATTCAACGAGATATGGCGAAACTACCGTGTTTTTTCTTTAATTCTAACACCTGAGCTCTGTGCTTTTATGAATAGACTCTTTAGATGTTTCCATCTAATCAGATTGGTTCCTCAACTCCTACAACCAAAATGCTTCCATCCACTTTGATTGGTTAGTGCCATCCTTAATAAGCATAAATTTCTAGACTCTGGAGTTTATTTATTGCAACTAAAAAGTTTCTCCCATACCCCAAAACTTAAATCTAACATTGTCCTCAATGTTCTAAAGATAAAATTAAAAGCATGAACAAGGAGAAACTGTTACCATTTGAAGCAAAAGAGATAAGGAAAGATATTACCGTGTCGCATGAATATTGGGTTACCTCCCAAGAAGTGCTAAGTTCAACGTCTTCAGCCAGACATTACGTACCCATAAAATGGCTAATTACCCTTTCAAATCGTATATCAATAGTCGAAACAATTGTGGATCATCAAAATCAATTAAAACTGCCACAATTATGAGACAACGCACCAAATCGAGAAAAATGAACAACAGAAGCACATCCTCATCCAAGGTTTCTGCAAGACAACTGGGTTTTTCTGTGGTGCCCACTTGGGCTTCATATGAGTGTCTTGATAAACGGATTTACCCAAATAACGAGTCTCAAATAGCTGGATTTCCCCCTGGATAGTATCAGGAGGATCGGGTTGTGGAGTCAGAAGAGACTCAGGTAATACCTCAGACACACTAGGCTCGAGTCCCAAGTTAGGGACTTCAAATAGGGATACTTGACGATTACTACCCCCAAACTTAGAATTTTCAGTGTCTCTAGATAGACTAGTTACAATATTCCTAATTTCTAGACCATTAGGTTCCTGAAAAAGGTCAATTGCTTTCTCTAATTTATAATCAGGTGGTTCATCCTCTAAATGCATCTGAGGCACACAAACTGTAGGACTTATATGTTTCATATCCTCTATGGGCAACCCTAAATTTTTCTTATTGTCTTGAAGTACGGTCACTGGCCTACTCTCATGATCACTATCCAAATCGGAAGTTGTAGGCAAAATCTCAGATGGGCCTAAAAATGCATAATTAGGGTCCAACTTAGGATGATCTCTAGGCTCTTCGAAACAAGGGCTTAAGGTAGATTCGGTAGCTAGTAATGGTTCGAACCTAGCTTTCCATTTATCGGTATCTAACATAGGAATAGAATCCAACAGAGCATTTACTTGTTCAATGTTGCTATCATCGTCAAAATCCATGCTAAAATGGGCTAGGCAACTCTCTAATGGATCTTCCAATATGATGTTTGGTAATGACTCCTGAACTAAGGTTCCTATCATGTTCACCTCTTCAATGCACGTGTCATCTAGCTCAGAATGCATCTTATTGACATTAAAAATATTCAACTCGATAGTCATATTACCAAAAGATAGATTCATAATACCATTTCGACAGTTTATGATCGCATTAGACGTAGCTAAAAATGAGCGACCTAAAATCACAGGTATTTGGTTCTGCGGGTGGGGACAGGTTGGGTATCTAAGACCACGAAATCCACGGGATAAATAAATTTGTCGACCTCAATAAGAACATCCTCTATCACACCACGAGGAATTTTAACGAGACCTATCCCTAACTAAGCTGCGGTGTTATCTTGGTAGGTTTCAATTCACCAAGTCCTAGTTTGTAAGTACACATGGTACGGCGGTAAGTTCACACTAGCTCCTAAGTCAAGTAAAGCTTTATCTACCCGATGTTTTCCTATCGTGCAAGCAATGGTAGGGGCACCTGGGTCTTTATATTTAGGAGTTGTGTTGTTACGAATGATCGAACTTACATGACTAGCTAAAAGGTTTTTTAGGGACACTAAGCTTGCGCTTTCGCGTACACATATCCTTAAGGAATTTGGCATGTTTAGGAAGTTGCCTAATTGCTTCTATTAACGGAAGGTTTATGGTAACTTTCTTAAAAACCTCCATTATGTCATTAAAGTTGGATTGATTCTTTGTTGGTACTAATAGCTGGGGAAATGGGGCTCTAGGCATAAAATAGGGCCTCTCAGGAACCGAATCGGCATCATCGAGATTTTATCGGTCCCTCGGCTATGGATGGTCTGAGGGTGAACTACGATATGCTCACTATCGGGCATGGTTACGATTGTCTACTACTCGCCACTCCTAAGGGTTCTAACTGAATTCAACTGATGTGATGGTTTTCCGCCTACTTCATGAACTCCTCTAGGGTTTGTTTGTGTTTGACTAGGGAACCTTCCGTTATCTCTTTCACTTAAAGTCTTAGCTATTTGACCTATTTGAAGTTCTAACTTAGCAAGAGTCGAGCATTAGTTTGAAAGTTACGCTTGGTTTCTGTTCAAAACTAACTTGGCTTTTTATTAACATTTTGGCTCTGTGCTAACACATCCCGGCTCTTTCTTAATATACTAAGAGATTCCTCTAGGCTAGTCATTTTATTCTACGAAGGGTTAAACGAGCTTGACCTGAAGAGTTCTTATTATAACCAAAACACGGGGAACATTCGAATTACTAAGGTGACCTTGACTCTGGCCCTTAGACCACGAAAGGTTCGGATGGTTTTTCCAACCAGGATTATAGGTTTCTGAATATGGGTCAAATTTCTGACGGTTGTCGAATCTAGTGTTATTATACAGAGCATTGGCTTGCTCTTCATTATTCTGGCCTTCCCAAAAAAGCTCCAATCTACCGCTAGTGTGACCCACTTCTAAAGCTTCTAACATTTTCGCTATAGCAGCAATTTTGGCATCTGATTCATAGCCTCCTTCTACCCTATTAACGGTTCCTCTTCCTAGAAGAATTGTTTTCTTGGGTTCCCTACTATTTTCCCATTGCTGGGTATTTTCGGCGATTTCATGCAAATATGTCATTGCCTCATCAACTGTTTGGTTTTCAAACCCACCTGTACACATAGATTCTACTGTGGTTGTAGTAGAATAATCTAAACCCTCATAAAGGATCTGAACTAACCTAACCTTTTCGAGACCATGATGAGGACATTGGGCTAATAAATCATTGAACCTTTCCAAATACCTATACAAAGATTCCCCCTCCTGTTGAGAAAACGTGCAGATTTGCGTCCTAATAGACGATGTTTTGTGCCTAGGGAAAAACTTGTTCAAAAAGGCAGATGTAAGTTGTTCGTATGTTTCTATTGAACCAGAAGCCAAACTATATAGCCACGATTTGGCTTTATCTTTCAAGGAAAAAGGGAATAACCTGAGTTTCAAAGCATCATCATCAAGGTTTCTAATCTTTAGGGTACTACAAATTTCCTCAAAGTCCCTAACATGAAAATAGGGGTTTTCATTTTCTTTCCATAAGAAGATTGGGAGCAGCTGTAAGGTCCCAGTTTAAGTTCATAAGTTGCTTCCCTTTCGGCTAACTTTGATACACGAGGGACGAGTAGCCCTAGTCGGGTTCAACAAAGCTTTCAAGGTTGCCATTTCTGGCACTATCGGAATATTAGGGATTGTCTCCTTAAACTGAGGTTCAAAAACGGACTCTTCAAAAATCGGACTTTCTAAATTGAGGTAATCGAGACGCTTAGAACTACTATGTTTATCTTTAACAAATCTACCTAGGGAGTCTCCTTTACGTTCAGGCATACAAAAGAATTAGGAAGGGAATTCTATGCAATCACAAATCAAGGCCGATTCAACCAAATCAAACCTATTGATTTCTAACAAACAAAAAGCATGATGGCTCCACTTAGATTGTTTCTAGACCAGCTTCTAATCCTTCGAAAGGGAATTCGTTACAATTTAAGCAAACCCCTCTGGAATCAATCCGAGTCAAAGTAAGTTGAATAGAGGCGAGGGAAGCTCGGTGGAGCTTTGATACCAAAGGCCTCACCGGAATTACAATGCGGCGCGATCACGCATTCAACTCACGAAACCTTTATGAACTTTGAAGTGTGCTTAAAAGAGTAACCAATATTTTTCGAATGACTTTCCTATTAAGCTCGTTACCCTATCGGTCTTGTTCTAGTCAAAATTTTAAGGCTTAGGTTCGCGTAGGTTACGTGTTCCTAAGGCGGGCAAGAAGAGAACGGTGATGAAATCCGAACCCTTATCTTGTATGGCCAGGCCTTGCCCTTTACTAGAAAATTAAAGCGGCCGTATTCAAGTCCTCAGCATATATGCAAACGAAGGAGTCCAGTAACTCGCTGACAGGGGATTCGCGAGTGTTCAGAATCTTACCTCCCGTTCCAGATGGGGGATGAATCGGTTGTAGTCGACTCGGGCCACTGACTCCTATGTCAGTGTACGAAACCAAGGTGCAGAGACAATATCGTAATTGTCCTCCTTCTCTGCAAACAATTTATATTTAAAGGTACCCTTCCGTAGGGTAAAAATAAAAATAATGTCCAGAATGTCCAAATGTCCAAAAAGTCCAAAAAGAAAAGAAAAAATTACAAAAATAATAAATCCTAATACAATTTTTTTTTTCTTTTTTTTTTCTAAAAATAAACAAACCCTAAAAACAAAACAACTAAAATAAAATCGTCTTCTTTCCCGTTATTTTTGCTTTAATCTTTCGCTCCAAGTCTTTACGAAATCAACAAACTCCTTGGCTCAATTTTCTTTATGATCCAGAACCTGTAGACAAAAGATAAATACCCAAAAACGTAAAAAAGAACAAAAATAATAGAAAACTAAAAAATAAAAAGAAAAACAAATCTAAAACCCTAAAAACAAGTCCGCGTCGGCGGCGCCAAAAATTGATGTGTTTTTTAAGTTGTTGTAGAAAGTGGTAAGAAAGATGTCGTTCCTCTCAGACTTGTGAAGGATTTTTTTTAGATTCAAATAAAACTAGAAAACTCAAAGAAGGTTGTTATCAAGATTATAAAAAACGTTATTGAGACTCGGGTTTCCACTATTTTCCAATTTTTGTGTGATTCATTATTAATAATTATCATGCAATTCATACGTTCAATTGATTCTTAAATATTGCCAATAGTAGATTTTCGAAGTACTGGTTGTTAATCTCAAGCATGGAACATCAAGAGCCCTAAGCTAAGCATGGACCATCAAGATACATGTTTATAGCCCAAAAGTTGATTAAAAGGATGAAAAATAATAACACAGCCGATTTGTAACGGTGTATCGGCGTTACAAAGCGGTTATATAAAGAAAGCTATCGGGCTAGTATTCAGAAACTGTTGTAAGCTTTTTGTTGATTTGTCGTTGAATTTGAGACCCCTAAAGCAGTCATCATTTGTCCTCGATGGCCCTTTGTTCTCCGTGTTCTTGAAAATCCACCATCAACAATGTTTATAGCCCAAAAAACCCGATTTACAAAGCAACTTTGATTTCTCGACTGTCCTCGATGGCCCTTTGTTCTCCGTGTTCTTTGTGGTGTTCTAAACTTCCCCTAACTTCTTCTAAACTTCAATACCCTTCTCTGGGACTCGAGCACACCTTTTATACACCTCCAAACCCTCCAAAACCCGATTAAATTTCTTCTTTTCTTTCCGTGGAAGTCACGGCAATAATCTTTCCAAAACTTTTCTCTACGCGTTTCTGAGCCGTACAGGTCACTCTAATCCCTTTATTGGATTTATATGAATCTCAGGAAGGATTATCTTGCCTCAAATCTCCCGTAACTGCCAAATATAACCAAAAATCCCGTGAAACTTCACCTCCCTGTTTTGCCTCAACCCGACTTATCCAGCCCAAGTTGATCGATCCAAACACCCATACGAACCCTGTTTTGCTCTAACAGGCCTAGCCCATGAAAATCAGCGATTGAATCTCGCTAAAACTGGTCCAAATCATCAACCTTAATTCTGCCATTAAAACACCATTTTTTTTCCCGCCAAAACTCGTTTTTTGAATTGTTGAAGATGACCTCCCCCTATCCAGAGTGGGGGTGCGAATAGTAGCTGCCTTGGGGTGTCCTGAGGGTGCCCCTTAGTAATTTGGGTACCCCTTATCCATAGCGAGAGTCCGAATAGTAAGTGTCCTCCGGGTGCAACTTTTCGAGCCGATTTTTCCAAAAATGTTTATTGGCCAAAAATACCTACACACACATAAAACACCATAATAAGTACAAAAATGAGTACTATCAATATAAGGAATCGAGACAAATTAGACACAAAAATGTGTCTATCACGTACTTATTGACTACAGGAGGAAGTACCCTGATGCGAAATTCCAATTGATGTACACGAGTTTGTACTCAAGCATACTAAAATTCATATATAAGTCACAAAGCTCTACTCAGATAGTTTCTGGACATCATAACCGGAGTCAACCAATTACATGGATAGATTAAGAAGATGGATATAGAGAAAAACGTAGATGGTTTTGATGTTGACTAAGGTGAACGGTGTTTCTCATATCTGTCTCAAGGCCACTGCCAAAATGAACCTATCCTAATGGACTGAGATACTAGTCTGACTAATACCAACACACTGGAATATATAAGGTAACCAGTGGTCGATAATCCTAACTCTAGGTCAACTCAGCTGGCATATACAAGGGTTCCAGTGGTCGACTTTATTGAATTTATTCCGGTTGGTCTGATGGTCTAGTTTCAATTTTATTTTATTTTATTCATAATTTTTTTTTTTTTTTTTGTATCTCAATCACTCTATTTCACCCTAGCAGTGGTAACAACTTGAATCGTGAGCCCCACCTAATCACTTAGACAAACATATTTAAAGAAAACAAAATAAAAATAGATGTGAAAAGGATTCAACGAGATATGGCGAAACTACCATGTTTTTTCTTTAATTCTAACACCTAAGCTTTGTGCTTTTATGAATAAACTCTTTAGATGTTTCCATCTAATCAGATTGGTTCCTCAACTCCTACAACCAAAATGCTTCCATCCACTTAGATTGGTTAGTGCCATCCTTAATAAGCATAAATTTCTAGGCTCTGGAGTTTATTTATGCAACTAAAAAGTTTCTCACATACCCCCAAACTTAAATCTAACATTGTCCTCAATGTTCTAAAGATAGAATTAAAATCATGAACAAGGAGAAACTGTTACCATTTGAAGCAAAAGATATAAGGAAAGATATTACCTTGTCGCATGAATATTGGGTTACCTCCCAAGAAGTGCTAAGTTTAAAGTCTTCGGCCAGACTAAGAAAAGATTAGTCACCTCATACAATCATAAAGTAATAGCCGAAATATTTGTGGGTCATCAAAACCAAATAGAGCTATCACAAGTAAAAGGAATCTGCAACATGCCAAGAAAATTAACAAATTATGCACACCCTTGTCTAGTTTCCTGTTTAAGACAACTACATCTAGCTGTGGTTCAGGTTCAGGTTCTATAACTGGGTCCAAATAAAATATTTTCATGGGTTGCATTTCCTCGTAGCTAAGATCCGATTCAGGTTGTAAAGTCTGTAAAAACTCAAATAGGAACTTAGAAGCACATAATAATAACCTGAATAATTGTGGATCCTTAAAGTCAATCAGTTTTGACTCACACAATTGACCACGATGAAACTGGCGGTCAATCATAAGAAAATGTGTCGATACCAATTTCCTAAAGTACTTAGGCTCAGTCTCAAAACTTAATAACTGACACATCTGAAACTTATACGTTCCCAAAATTGGTTGAAAAATATTTGGTGGGAAAACAAAATCAATCTTGGTATCATAGCCTGTGTAAACCACATCAACCAGAGGATGGGTTTCTAACAACTGAACTTCTTCCTGGACATTATTAGGTTCTGAAGAACTAGTATGAAGGCAATCTGGCACAATGGTTGAGGCACATATATCAAGTCCCAAGTGAGGGATCTCTACAAGAGCTAAAGGTAAAGCACGGGGAGAATGATAATCACCCTCAAACTTAGAGTTTTGGGTGTCTCTAGATAGACTATCTACAATTTCCCTAATTTCTAGATCATCGGAATCCTGAAAATGGTCAATTGCTTCTTCTAAGTTATAATCGGAAGGTGCATCCTCACTTATCATATTTGAAAGCTCTACGAGTTCATCTTCTTTGTCTAAGACTAATATTTCTAAATCGTTAGACTCTAAAACAATGTTCTCAGAATAAACTCGTTCCTCAAAACTATCATCGGCTTCGTAATCATAAGGAAAAACTACATCGTCTAAAACGGTGGTATCTCTAGTCAAATCCTCGTCCTTTTGAATAGGTGAATAATTGTTAAAATTATTTGAATTTGAACTAGAAATAACATTATCATTATAAAGCTCAGTTGGAGTAACAAATTCCTGATCACTATGCCTAAATATTTCAAATTCTTCATCAACACTATCCTCATCATAATCATCATTGTAATAACATGAAAATGGTTGAACCTCATCTAAACAAGTAGTGTCACCAATTCTATCCTTGTCATCTTGATTATGCAAATAACTATCTTCACTTTCAAGGGTACTATTGGAAACACTGTATTGGAAATTAAGATTATTTTGAGCCAATTTTTCTACAATCCTATTTGTACTCTCAGTATATTGTTTAAGAGTTTCTTCTAAAGATATCTTTGTTATTTGCTCAAATCGAAAGAATGTTACAGGTTTTCTTCACAAATAAGGTATAACTCTTGAGAGCCTCTTCTAGAGAAATAGAGGGATTGTTTTGCTCGTATGACTGGTGAGTGTGTGAATAGTAATTGGGCTCATTCTGGTATGAACCATAACCTCCAAAAGTTTGATGTTCCCAACCACTATTCACAATATGGTCAAAGTAATGTCCATTTTGAAAATCAAACGGATATTCGTTGTATTGGCTATTGTAATACCAGTTCGACATTCTATTGCAGGGGTGTGAGTTGTCACACAAAATTAAAACCCACTGACAGGGGATTCGTGGGTGGATACAGTCTTACCTCCCGTACCAGACGGGCGATGAACCGTTGCAGTCGACTCAGGCCACCGACTACTATGTCAGTGTACGAACCCGAGGGGCCGAGACAGTATCGTAACTGTCATCCTTCCCTGCAAACAGTTTATATTTAAATTTTTAACCCTTCCTTAGGGTTTTAAAAATAATGTCCAGTCCAAAAGAAAAATAAAGTCCAAAAAGTGTCCAAAACTAAAAAGAAAAATTACAAAAATACAACCCTATTTACAGTTTCTAAAAATAAAACAAAATAGCTATATACAAAATCTTCTTCTTCACTCCTTTTGAATTCCTCTTTTCTTTCCTTCTTTGGAAGATGCTTTCCTTTTATAACACTTTTTCTTTCCTTGTAGCTTCGCTCCAAATCTGAAAAGAATTGAAAAATACCAAAGGCGTAAAAGAGAACAAAAAAAATATAAAAAATAAAAATAGAAATAACTCTAAAACCTAAAACCTAAAACCTAAATACAAGTCCGCGTCGGCGGCGCCAAAAATTGATGTGGTTTTAAATTGTTGTAGAAATTGGTAGTAAAAGTTCGTTCAACTCAGACTTGTAAAGGTTTGATTTAAGAAAATACTAAAAACAACGAAAATTATTCACAAGTTTTGTCACAATTTCGAGAGGTACTGAGACTCGGGATTCCACCATAAACTCATTCATGCGATTCATATATTTATTCCAAACAATTATAGCTCAAATAAAATATTGAATCTGTTTCTTTGCCAAGGTAGATTTTTGAAAAGAAAAGACTGTATATCTAAAGCATGGGATATCAAAATACTTAACCTAAGTATAACCCATCAATTGAAATCACAACCATTCAATAAAAACCATAAAACAATTAACAATCCATGCAAAAAGTCATGAAAGAATTAAATATAATTACCACATGCATGAAATATGGCTTCCTCCGTCATCCCAGTGTTGGGGTTTAGCTCCTCATGTTATTCACGTGCTCAAAATGGGTGTTCACAGCTCAAAAGTGTTAAAAACAAGAGAAAGATAATAACTCAGGTAGTTTGCAACTCTGAAAAGGCGTTACAAACAGACTGTTACAGAAGAAATAAGACTGCCTTTTAAACGATACTTCTTTTATGTTGTTTGAATACGACTGCCTCTGCGACTGTTCTGGTTCGTCTAATGTTCTTCGTGTTCTTCAGTTATGCACCAGCAGAATACTTTTCCTACACTCCTCCGATTCTTCTCTGCAGCTTCTCCCGTACCTCTGTAACATCCCCCAACTCTCGACTACCCCTCCTTGAGACTCCCAGCACCTTTTATACCCTTCTCCGCCAATCAAAACTCAATGAGATTCCCTAAATAATTCCTTTTCTTTCACCGGAGGTCTCGGGTTCTTTTCTTTCTCTTTTTATTCTCTTGCGCATCCCTAATAGAGTCCCTTCTCACCAAAATCCTTTCCAAATATAAACTCAATCCAACAGGAAAGATATTCTCCCTTTTTCTCACGTAACTTCTCATTCCCAGCAAATCCTGAGTATCTCTGTTTGAGGTCTTCCCGTTTTACATTTGCAAGAACAAAACCTTCCCTGTTTAACTCCATGAAAATCTCCACACCCTTCCCCTTTATAAACCTGCGAAGATTCTTTCCCAAATCGTCAACAGACCCGAGAATGTTTCCACCTCCTCTGTTTTATTGAAGAATGATTAAACTCGTGTTTTTCTCCAAAACCAAACCACCTACCATCCATGGTCACATAACAGGCCCATATATATCATAATCCACGAAGAAACCCGAGAGAAACTCGCTCAAAACCAATACAGTGGAAGTCGCAGCTGAAAATATTCTTCCCGCCAAATTTGAGAATTCAAATGAAAATGATGACCTCCCCTTATCCAGCGCTGGACTCCCTTTAGCACTTGGGGTGTCCTGGGGTGTAAATAACAAGTGGAAGCCCCTTAGTAATTGAGGTGCCCCTTATCCAAATGAGGGGTCCGAATAGTAATTTTCTCCCACGAGCGCAAATACCACTTTTCGAGCCAATTTTCCCGCAAAAGCTTATTTATCCAAAAACACCTACAAAGACATAATATACCAAAATAAGCGCAAAATCGAGTACTAACATTACAGAGAATTGAGACTAAAATAGACACATAAATGCGTCTATCATTAAGGCACTGCTCGGTCGAACTCGCAAGCGTTGCTATCTCAAGCTTGTTTGTCGAGTTTAGTTGCCAAAACTATAAGTCTTGATTTCTAGTCTACTTATAGCTAAGTCTCGGACGAGGATAGTAAGTGTAGTTGAGCTCTAGACTCCACGGCGTTCATCATGCAAAGACGAAGAACTACTCAAGGAACTAGTGGAACTTCATTGAAAAAAAGGTATGTTGAGACTTGAACTTATCTATCACTCAAAATTCTATCCATTCTATCTCCTATCTTGAGACAAAAGTCGTATTGCTATATAGACTTCGATTATACACATTTGTTATTTCGAGCCGAGTTTATCTCGCTTATTTATTTCTCGAAATATGTGTTGGTAAGCTTTCGCTTTGGCCAAGTTCATCTTTACTCGTGACGAAAGTCATGTTGATTATTTCAATAACTTGAAAATCGCTTTGATGAAAAATAGTTTGTGAATAACAACTATATAACATCCTCTAAGAAAGTTTCAATGATTGAAATGAGAGTCTAGAACATGTAACCATCTTTGGATATAAACATAGTATGTTCTCACATTTGTGTAAAAGTCCAAAACCGGGAACCCAAAGTAAGCGTACCCGTACGGGTACTGGCGGAAAGTTCACGTCCGCGAATTTCTGCTGGAGTTTGAAAGTGAAAAACAAACTCAATCTGGTTACTTAAGTACGTGTACCTGTTCGCATACTTAGGTAGGTTACTTTCTAAAATCGGTTTGTTCATGAACTAAAGCATTTATAAAATGAGGAATGCAATCTTTGCAAACCGTGGCTATAATGTTCATGAATCGATTCGAGTGAATCAAAACCAATTTTGCTTCGATTGTGTCTTGTATACTTCCATGAGATCTAAGCAATTGAACAACTCTCTAACTAGTTCATTTGAGTCATTTGAACTAGTTATGGTGAAGATGAATAAGGTTGATATGAAAGTGCTCATATGGCTAACCATTGGTTAACTATTGTTTAACCAACTAAGTGTACACGTTTAGGTACGGTTACTCAAAACTAAATGAAGTTACATTTCATTTATGTATAACAAGATAAGTTCAATCTAACGCTTGAAAGATATTAGCTTGAATCTAATCAGGTTTTCATCTAACGCTGAATATTAAATGCTTTGTTACCAAGGTAACTTAGATTGCAAACCCTGATTTGGAGACTATATAAAGGAGAAATCTAGCAACTGGGAAACCTAATCCCCACACATCCTGTGTGATACTAGTTATATAAGCTAGAGTCGATTCTCATTTAACCTTAGGTTTTTCACGAAACCCTGTAGGTTAACGACTTAAAGACTTCATTGGGATTGTGAAGCCAGACCCAACTATTTTCTCTGTAGTTGCGTGATCTGATCTTGCTGTTTCTATCGTGATTGAGTGCAATCGTAAGATTGGCTTGAGATTTATATCTCCGATAGGCAAGATAGAAAAGTAGTCACAAACACCTTCATCTCATCGTTTGTGATTCCACAATATCTTGTTTCACTAGTCGATTAAGATTATTGTGAGGTGATTGATATTTCTAGGCTGTTCTTCTGGAATATAAGTCCGGTATATCAATTAGTTCCTATTCACCTTGATTTATCAAAAGACGGAACAAAACTCGTAGGTATTTATGTGGGAGACAGATTTATATATTCCTGTAGACTTTTCTATGTGAGACAGATTTGTTTATTAAAGTCTTCGAATTTGGGTCGTAACAACTCTTAGTTGTGGGTGAGATCATCTAAGGGAATCAAGTGCGTAGTATCCTGCTGGGATCAGAGACGTCAGGAGCGCAATTGTACCTTGAATCAGTGTGAGATTGATTTGGGTTCAACTACAGTCCAGACCGAAATTAGTTTGTAGTAGGCTAGTGTCTGTAGCGGCTTAATACAGTGTGGTGTTCAATCTGGACTAAGTCCCGGGTTTTTTTTTGCTTTTGTTGTTTCCTCGTTAACAAAACTTCTGGTGTCTGTGTTATTTCTTTTTTGCATTATATTTTGTTATATAATTGAAATATCACGGTTGTGCGTTGAATCGATCAATGGGTAAATCCAACCTTTGGTTGTAGATTGAAATTGATTTATCCTTGAACATTGATCTTTGGTACCGTTCAAGTTATCTCTCCTATATTCAATCGGGCTCGCAAATTATTATTTGTTTGATTGCAAATTGAATTGATAGATTGAGATATAACTCTTTGATATACTTTTCTAATGATTGAGTTTGATTGTCTAGTTGCTTTTCTCTTGAAAGTATATTGGAGTTAGTCCATACAGATTGCTAAGCGAAATATTGGGTGTGGTTGTTAGACCCCCACCTTTTTAATTGGCATCAGAGCAGGCAAACATGTTTAAAGACCTCATAAGTCTGTATTTGTAGCGATCTGACTTTATGGACATAAATTCTATCTCCATAAACGTACCACCAGTCTTCGATGGCTCAAACTACTTGTGGTGAAAAATCGCTATGCATGCTTTTCTTGAAGCTCGTGATTTTAAAACATGGGTACATGTTGTTAATGGCTATGATCCTCCGGTTAATACAAAAGGCGATGTATCTATACCTAAGGATATTGGTAGATATAGTCCAGAAGAAATCCTTGCTGCAAAGCAAAATTAAGACGGCTTAAATGTTATCATACATGCCATTACCCCAGATCTTCAGCATCATGTGACTACTTGCACGAAGTCTAAAGAAGCCTGGGATATCTTAGAAACCGTATTTGAAGGGAATACCTGTGAAAAAGCAGATATGCTTCAAAACATAAATTCTGATTGGGAAAACCTTCGTATGGTAAATGAAGAATCATTTGATGAGTTTAATCACAAAGTATCTGAAATTGTTAGTGCATCCTGTGCATTGGGTAAGACTATTCCTGAAAAGGACATTGTGATGAAGATTCTCAGATCTCTGCCATCCAGATACGATTCTAGGAAGCATGCCATCGTTGAAGGAAATAATCTCGCAACGCTTTCCAGAAATACTCTGGTTGGGAAGTTAAAGATCTTTGATCATGAGCATACATCCAAATCTGGAAAGGATATTACGTTCAAAGCACAAAAGAACACTAAATTACTTGATAAAAGTAAAAGTGTTTGCATCTATGAAGATGTTCTTTCTGAGGCTGATTTATCAGATGAAGATCTTGACAATTCAGTCTCATTGATCACAAGACAGTTTATGGATCTTCTTTTGAAGAGAAGTAAACGGTTATCCAGAGATAAATCTAGGTCATCAGATAATCCCCATAATCGTGTTCCTCCTAAAAACAGGGATAATGATGAAACTGATGACGAGGATATGCCTCGGTACTTTAAGTGTAAAGGTTTTGGCCATTTTGCAAATGAGTGTCCAAATCGAAAGAAGTACACTGGGAACAAAGGTCTAGCTGCAACCCTTGATGAAATGTCTGACAACTATGATTCTAATGAAGATGAAAAGTCAAATGTTACACTTCTATGTGAAAATATTGATTTTGATAATTGTAGCAATACATACATCAATCTTGATATTCTTTCAGATGAAATCCCAACCAATCTGGAAGAAATAACTGATCTACTTGTTTCTTTTGGAAACTTTTCTTCTGATTTTTCAAGTTCCACTATGTGTCTAGCCGCGTACACTTCTCGGGCGTCTGAATCAGTTACCAGGATGACATGTCCTTATTGTTCTCTCAGAGGTCATAAGTTATCAAAATGTTTCAAATACAAACATAAGATAAGATATGTCAGCAAACTTCAACGAAGAGCGAATCGATTAGCAGACAAGCTAAAACTTGTTCAAAAATCATCAGAGGTATGTAATCGCATCTCTTCTTCAAATAAGTTAGTTTCCAAAGAAAAGTCTAGATCATTAGAAAGGAATTTATGGTCTAAACACTATGAGAAACATGGCTCTATGAATTCTGATCGAAAAGGATATGGTGGACAAATTATTGTTCACCCCAGCACAACTTAAATTGTGTTGGTTAGTGCATCTTGTCTCATGTGCCTGATCAAAAGAGACAATATTTTGCACACCTCAGGCTTTAGAAAAAGAAAATTCGTTAGATTGTTTTGATTTTTTTTGATTTTTTTTATGTTTTTTGCTCTGAGAGCATTGTAAAGTCTGGAATTCGTGCCACTTTTCATATCTAATTGATATTGGAAAGGACTTCCCTGTTTAATCAATGGAAGAGGGTTAAAATAGACAATTCTTCCTTTTATAGGGTAAGAGTTGTGCGTACGTGAATCCTTCAAGTGCATAAAGATTTTGTAACCCTACAGTCCTTTTTCCTTCCCTAAGAAACTCTTTTATCACAAGTTTGCTTGTAGAGATTGTTCTGAGAAAATCCTTTCACAAACCCATATTGTTATGGAGACTCCAAACATCATAACTTCTGATGGAAAAGATATTAATATGATTGTTAAGCCATCAATCATGAAGGAAAAAGACATCCCTCTTGTTCACTCGAACTTAAAAAGAAAAAGGAGGAATGTGAGAAAACCAAGAGCTGCTCCTTCAAATCTTCAGAAAATTTCTGGTATTCTTCAAGAATTGAAGGAATTAAGAAAGGAATTGCAGCAAATAAAGGCTTTCGTGTTTAGGACTCTTGAGATTCAGAAGGCCCTGGTTCGGCATTAGTCAAAAAGGTTTGTTGATATCAATTCCTTTATTCATGAACCTTATGTCCCAATGACTGTTGACGACAAGGAGTTCGGGGACGATAAAGAATTTTTCAAAGACCTTAATATCTAGGAAACTTCTTATGAGAATTCATTCCTGTGTTTCTAAGAAGGATAACTAGGGTTTGGAATAGCCATTATTGTGAGTACACATAGCTATGTCCAACGTTTTCATCTTGCAATGTTTTTAGATTTATTTATTTAAATTCTAAAGGTTATTTGGAAGATGATTTTGCAGTATTAATCTTTATGGTTTCATATATTGCAACTTTTTATAGGATATGTGTGTTTCCGTCCGTGAACTATGATAGTCTCATACGTGGTCAAAAGTTAAGTTTTTCATATGTCGATATGCAAGTATTGATAAAATATTGTGAAAATGCGGGGGTCTAACAACCACACCCAACAATTCGTTTGGCAATCTGAGAGGACTTACTCCAATACAATTTCTAGAGAATCAACTAGACAGTCAGACTCAATCTAGAGTAAAGTATATCAAAGAGTATTAATATCTCTGTTTCACAATGTAATCAGCAAATCGAACATGTAGAAATCCGTGAGCCTGATTATT
Organism: Papaver armeniacum; assembly: GCA_023531295.1. Taxonomy (NCBI): domain Eukaryota; kingdom Viridiplantae; phylum Streptophyta; class Magnoliopsida; order Ranunculales; family Papaveraceae; genus Papaver; species Papaver armeniacum. The sequence continues at coordinate 200,270 of JAJJWW010015369.1, forward strand.
ATGTGAAACAACTTGAACGGTACCAAAAACCAATGTTCAAGTGTCAATCAATGTAAAGCAACAACCAAAGGTTGGATATTCTAATTGATTGATCTTAACGCACAACTTGTGATATTTCAATTATATAAAAAAATATAATGCGGAAAAGAAATAACACAGACACCAGAATTTTGTTAACTAGGAAACCGCAAATGCAGAAAAACCTCGGGACCTAGTCCAGATTGAACACCACACTGTATTAAGCCGCTACAGACACTAGCATACTACCAATTAACTTCGGACTGGACTTTAGTTGAACCCTAATCAATCTCACACTGATTCAAGGTACAATTGCGCTCCTTACCTCTCTGATCCCAGCAAGATACTACGCACTTGATTCCCTTAGCTGATCTCACCCACAACTAAGAGTTGCTACGACCCAAAGTCGAAGACTTGATAGACAAATATGTCTCACAGAGAAAAGTCTATAGGATTGAATAAATCTGCCTCCCACAGAAATATCGAAGAGTTTTTGTTCCGTCTTTTGATAAATCAAGGTGAACAGGAACCAATTAATAAACCAGACTTATATTCCCGAAGAACAACCTAGTATTATCAATCACCTCACAATAAACTTAATCGACTAGCGAAACAAGTTATTGTGGAATCACAAACGATGAGACGAAGTTTGTTTGTGATTACTTTTATATCTTGCCTTTCGGAGATATAAAATCTCGAGCCAATTATTTCAATTGCACTCAACACGATAGAAACAGCAAGATCGGATCACGCAACTACAAAGATAATAGTTGGGTCTGGCTTCACAATCCCAATGAAGTCTTCAAGTCGTTAACCTACGGGGTCTCGAGAATAAACCTAAGGTTAAAGGAGAATCGACTCTAGTTATGCAACTAGTAACACACAGGAGGTGTGGGGATTAGGTTTCCCAGTTGCTAGAGTTCTCCTTTATATATTTTTGAAATCAGGGTTTGCAATCCAAGTTACCTTGTTAACAAAGCATTCAATATTCACCGTTAGATGAAAAACCTGATTCAACCAAGCTAATATCTTTCAACCGTTAGGTCGAACTTAGCTTGATACACACAAATGAAATGTACCCTCATTTAGGTTTATGTAGCCGTACCTAAACGTGTACACCAGGTTGGTTCACAAATAGTTAACCGAGGTTAGCCATATGATTACTCTCATATCAACCTGTTGATGGGTGAAAACTACTCCTGCTGAATTTGGTAATTTGGGGTGTGGATGAGGAATGAATTTAAACCTACAACAAATGCACTGCGCGGTGAGTGCTTGTAGATTCGAGAGATCAATCTGTGCAAGTCCGGCCTAAACCAAGAAATGGCCGTTCCGGACTTGTTTCGGTCACAAAGTGAAGGAGATGGGGTTGATCTTAGGGAGGGAAGCGAAGAAGGTGTTGAGATTGTGAAGATGTTGGCTTGCTTATGACTTGTAACAGAAAGATGAGCAAGCTTACGGTTGATGCAAGCAAGCTCGGGTGTTTGAATACGATGTTGTATTAACACTTGGTTTTACGTCATTTGAACTTGTGTTGTTCTCATTGTCTTGTCTTGTTGTTGGAAATAGGGCGGAGACCCTATTTATACAAGTCATTGAGCCTCATTCACGTTTCTCGTGGGAAGTGGAGGTAGTGGAATGATGGAGTAGTGGAGTTGTGTGTCGGTAACACACGACCGGTCTTGCCCACTTTTCTGTTCATCTCTAACCGTCCATGATTTCCTAACACGTTCTTGTGATGGCGCGTTGCACGCTGCACCTTGTAAACCGCCAGACCAATACCCCCAGTATGTATCCCCCAGTTTGTGACATGATTGATGTCTGGAATGCGTGGATCCACGAAAGATAGCATGTAATCTTTGAATTGAATAAGCTGCGTTATTCGAAGAAAGTCGATACTTGTGAAGTATCGTGTGTATTTTATGCGGAGTCTTTGCATTACGGTGTGGTAAAGTGATGGGTAATGACTCCTCACTAACCAAATAACTCTGACCGGGGTTGTATAACCAAGCTGGTGAAGTCGGACGGATGAGATGATGTTTGAGACACTCATCTGCGACCAGTTGATGAAATCGGGGTTTTTAAAGAGGTGCGCAAGCATCACTCTTGACTTGGTCGAAACCAAGCATGGGAAGGATTTTGTGGAGGACCGACCATACATGCGTGTTGACGGCATGATGGTGTACACGTCCATGTCTCACCGTCTCATGGAGATGCAATCTAGGCCACTCAATTTGACCGTCAAAGAGGAGTGGTTGAGATCGGTTTGCGGAGAAATCCCTTGCCGCAAAGGAGTTGGAAACCGCATGACATCCCAAGTTTGGGCGTGCGTTCCAAGACGACCCATCTTGGTCGGTCTTGGTCGATCATACCAGCGTGTAGGTGGTAGGCTAGTGTTCACACCTATACCGATTATCCCATAAAAACGTGATCTAAGCCACTCAAATCATCCGGTGAAGTTGAGCGGTCGAGATCGATTTAGGATTTGGGAGATGTAACCGCGTGAGTTTGGTCGGGCGTTTTGGATTAGCCGGGCATGGTATGCCTTGGCCGACCGCAAGAGGAGGTAGATGGGCCCACGGTGGTCATGCTGGTATGACCGGCCTTGGTTAATCCAATCTGTGACCCTCCATTAAATGCTTAGGAGAAGATGGACGCGCGTGATGACTTGAAACCCTAATTTTGGCTTTCAAAGCCGCGCGACCATGCTCTTTTGGGCGGACGAATTTGTTGTAACCAACCATGGTTGGCTTTGACCGATTGGTCAAGTGTGTAGGCGGTCACACGGTGATCGTGTTGACATGCTCCGGGCCCTTTGAGTCTACATCTACACCCTCCATCTATGCCTGCGAAGATGGGCACGATTGAGACCGTTTTGCGGCACATGTAATATGCCGCAAACCCTAATTTAGGGTTTTCCGCCCATAATGCTTGGTATGGACGGTTTCTTGGCAAGCAAAGGCCAATGGTCGACCATGCGGGGTCGGTAGTGTGTATTCCATACCTGCTTGGGGGTGATGGAATTGATACGTAGTCATCAATCATGCTTGTGGAGTTGGATGGCTGCGATCAGATCATATCTGGCAAGCTAAGGCCGTGGGTATTCCATACCATGCTTAGGGTGATGGAATTGATATGTGGTCATCCAATCATGCTTGTGGAGTTGGATGACTGCGATCAGATCATATCTGGCAAGCTAAGGCCGTGGGTATTCCATACCATGCTTAGGGTGATGGAATTGATCTGTGGTCATCCAATCATGCTTGTGGAGTTGGATGGCTGCGATCGAATCATATCCGGAGACCGATACTGATCAAGTCCGGATGCTCAATCGGGCTAGTATAACACACCGAGAGGGACTCAATCGGGCTAGTATAACACACCGAGAGGGCTCAATCGGGCTAGTATAACACACCGAGAGGGCTCGGGCTAGTATAACACACCGAGAATCGGCACTGTACGGGTATTTCGTACATGGTTTCATTATAGTGCTTGGAGGTTCGTGTTACTCTGTATGAGTAACACTCGAGTCTCATGCCACACCGATAATGAGTACAGGAAATACAAGGCTGAATTAAGTGAGGAGTATCCAACACTTATAAATGGCTTTATCTTTTACAAGATGTCAGCGCATGATTTTTCTGGTTTTTACAAACTCAACCTTGAACGAAAATCCACCATCAACATTAAGTCCCCTGCCTAGCACACAATGGTTACACTATTGTGTGGTAGGCATGAGATGGTGACAGATTAAAGATAAAACTTATGAGACAATGTTAGATGTTACCGGGAGAGACGGGTCGTCTGTCCTTCGAGCATGTCACGTTCAAGAGACGTCCGAGAAAAGTGTTCCCCTAGCATGATGTCGGTCTTGCACTGCTTCGATCGACCTTGCTATGAGCGCTTCGGTCGAGGGGATATTGCGCTGCTTACGTTCAATCGTGGGGATGTGCCTAATCGGTGACCCATTGCGCTGCTTCGTTCGTGGGGTTCTGCGCCCGCTTGATCGAACGTGGGCTTGTTGTGTCTGCTTCGGTTGAAAGTGGGTCTCTTTGTGTACATGCTTCAACGTCGGCCATGTGCTTCGGATGAAACCGGCCCTCTTTGTGTGCGCCTATTATACCAGCCTTATGTCGTGATTAACACCAGCCTTTGCGACTTGAGCAATACCAGCCTTTTGACTTGAGCAATACCGGACTTGAGGCTTGTACCGTCTGAGACTTGAGTGATGTTTGGACTGGCCATTGTGTGAGTTGTGTCTTGCCGTGTGTGGCGACACTTCTCATATGCTTTCATACAAGTTCTAACTCTTGTCTTTTATTTCATTGCGGTAGAAAGAATCCCTGTTGAGATGTCTTCTGGAGATAATGCTGGTGCCAAGTCAGGAAGTGTTGTGGCTTCAAAGATATGCCGAACATCGATGATGAATTGTTCACCGCGCCCTTTCAACTATATGAAAACATCCGTTCCACGGGATAACCTTCCTCCTATCGACTTGGGGTTTTTCATGCTCATTTGGGTCCTCATGAAGGATGGATGAGACGTATGTTGAGCAATGAGTACATCAAAGATAACTTGACCGGAGCGCAGATTATTGATGCGGCTTGAGTGTTGAAACGTCTCGAGAGGATGTTAAAGTGGTTTCGATGCGACCGTTGAGGTGGGTCTGGAGAGAGTGTTGAAGAAGGATTACGAAGCGAACGTGGGTCTCGGAGAGAGCGTTGCGGCGGCTCTTGAATAGACCATTGAAGCAGCTTCTGCTGGAGGGAGCGTTGAAGTGGCTTCCTCTTGATTCGATTACCCTTGCGAATCCATGATTCTTGGTGACCATCTTTCTCATGTTGAAGAAGTCCTTGGTAGCGACGGTGAAGGAACTTCATGCTTTGAGCCTCGATCCCCAAGCGTGGTTTACATGGTTTGTCCGTAGTGGTTGTTGTCGAGCCGGTATGGAATACCTTGGACGTTGTTTCATCATTGTGGGATTCGTGCATGTGGCACCGGAGTTGGAGTTGATGGACGCGCATGATGTTGTATCTTGGTGGTTTTCCTCTTCTTTGCTTCAAGGAGGCGCTTACGAGAAGGGTGAATGTTGTATCTTTGTTGGTGAGATATATGCCCCTACAAACATTATGAGGCTCTTCCCGCAGGCCTGGTTCTTTCTATCGGGGCATATGTTGTTGTAGATGAGCGTTCAACAGCTCCGGAGGATGACCAAAAGCGCGGATTCTCCAATATAGCGTGATAGACATGTCTTCATTTGTCGATAAAGTGACTCACCCGGATCTTGTTCGACCAGCATGTCGATAGAGTAACTCGCCGGATCTCTCTTGATATGACGGTTGGACATCGTTATCTTCTTGAGGCTGCTCCCTTGAGGTATCGGCTCCGGTGGAATATTACAGCATGGTCATAGAGCGGTTATACGTTGATCATGCTCGCACTCTTTAAACCAAATGGCAGCATGGTATAATAAAAATTTCCGAGAGGAGTTCGAAAAGATATCTTACTTGCATCATGCTCGTACATCCTTATCTGTTTGTAGCCGCTACATCCATCCATGGAGGAGAACATGCCGTGTCCGCTGGTTGCATCTACTAACATGTCGATGTTCAGTAGAGGAGAATCGCTTTTGGAGCATTCCATTGGGCGGAGAGACTGGGTGTCAGTCTCTCCTGCTAATTGCTAACAGCGACGCCGGTATATTGTCTTCCCCTTCTAATCACGTCTTGCTTCGAAAGTGCGTCCCCTTTTGGTGTGAGTATGGGTTGAGGCTTCACCGTATGTCTTTGGTCTGGTTTCCTTGAAGTCCGTCATTGTGGTGGGATGACGCACAATCTTGCATGGGCTAAACTTGGCCGTCTGAGAGTCTTGAGAGAAATCACAATGGAAGATGCTCTGTGTCGACGAGGGCCCTCTGAACTCGAACCCTTGATGTGTGCGGTAACATGTAGGGCCGGTCGTGATCTTTTTCTGCCATCATGTCGTCTTACGTAAATGTAACATTATTTACGGGTGTTTTTGATGCGATTAAGACTTACGGACGTGAAGGAGTCGGGTGTACGTCCGAGCTATTTTATTAATTACGGGAAACATCTACGCATGTTGATTCTTTGAGAGGCGCAAGAGTTCACACAAGCTTTCCACTAGAGATGCCGCTTCCTAATCCCTTTGGTACGATTCGTAGTAAATCTGTTGACACAGGGAGGATCGTTGTGAGGATCGGTCCCCAGTGTAGGAATCTCCATGACGGGACCGTTCATATCGATGTCGCTCATTTTATCGGGTCCACGTAGGTCCGCGCGGTGAAATACCTCTTTACGAGTTGCGGCCATATCCGTTTGAGTCTTAGCAAGAACTTCACGCTTCTCCATCAAGTCTGAAATGGTAATGGATGGTGGTCCTCCTCTCATCCCTCCGGCTCCTCGTCCCGATGCGGGAGTGAAAGTTGTTGCTCGGTGACTCTTTGGAGGCGTTACGCTTGAGGAGTTGTCGGGATTTGCGGCTGCTCGACTCAGTGACGGGAGGTGTTACACTTCTTGGAACATCTCCTGCTACGCTGGCACCGGTGGTAGAAGTGACGGCTGCATAAGGTGTATTGACCACGGTAGCTCCGAAATTATAGGACGGAGCCCCTTACGTATCTTTGTGTTACTCGCCGGGAAGAAGAGGTTGAAAAGTTGCCTAAGGAATTGAAAGTGAAGCAGGTTGTACTTCAAAGGATGAAAGTCTCTCTTGCCCGGAAGGACGAGTTGTTCTTTGAAAGACTTTCCTTGAAGGATCGTAGCTACCTACTTGTCTTTTTAGGTGCTCTTGTTTTTGAGTGATAGTGAGGATTCCTTTGACTTTGGTTTTGAATTAATAGGTAATTGAATTGGCTTATTTTGAGATAGTTTTGTGAACAACCTTTTTGAAAGGGATTATGTTAAATGAAATTTGCATCTTGGTCATGAATGATTGCGCATGAAATTGCAAATGTTATGTAAAAGGGAGGTACGAATGGAAACAAACATGGCGTTTGATCCTTTGAGCCTCTTTTTCCACATGCGGGATGCTAAGTCCCCAGTGAATTCTAAACTATCTCTCTTGTAAAGTTGTTGAGTAAAACTTACTTGCTTTTGAAGCCTCACTATATCAAACCTGAGTAGCCTCTCTAAGAAAATCCTCCGCAAGCTATCTTTACGAACCGAGCTTCTCTGAACAATGCGCTTCAAAGCGTTGCATTTTGGTGGGGTGATGAAGGAACCGGTGGTAATGACAGTACCTCGGGTCCATTACTTCTTGATCGATGGCGGACGCCATACCGGGGTAGCTCCACCTCTTCATTTCGCACCCATGTCTCCGGTAGCTCAGAATCTTCTTCATTGGGAATGGGAAATGTAAGTACCTTGAGTCCGGCTTTTCTGCGTTAGTGGGCGTTGTAACGTCTCTCCGCGGCTTTGACGTGGAACAGGAGATGAAGTTGGAAGATTTGTGAGTGCCATCATATCTGCGGATCGCTTGCCTAGGTAGAGGGATGTGGAAGGTGTCGTAATGTCCACTTGAGTGGCCGGATTGAATGTTCCCATCCTCTCGTATTCGGGCATTTCTGATTGATTTCTCCTTCCTCAAGCGTTCCTTGGTTGGTTGGAAGGCCGACGCGGATTGGACAGTCTTTCGTGCTTCAATAAGAGTTTTGAAATACAAATCTTCTAGCGAGGGCTCCATAGGCTGCAGGCTCCCTTTCTTTATCCGGCCGACATTGTAGTACTCCGGACAAGTCTCTTCTCCCGTGGAGTTGCCTCGGATCTTCATTGTCGATTTGGACCATCTTTGTTCATCTTTCCCGAGTCTCCTGCGATTACGCGCTCTCTTTTTGCCTCTCCACCGGTAAAGGTGTGACTCTGGCTAATGATTCAACATTTCTTGTCTTTGCCTGAGTAGATGCTTGTCGACCCTTCTTGTAATTGTGCCATTATATCATTCAAAAGGCGAAATGTCTCGCTCTGCCCTCTGGTGATCCGGCTTGATTTGCCAAGACATCCTCCAAGCATTCCAGCTATGCTTCCCATGATATATCTGAAACGCTTTGTAGTTTCTGATGAGGATACATTGCAAGATGGAAGCGAGAAATTGAGGATTCAATTTTATGCAACCGATAGATCAATCTCCCTTTGTGGTCGCCAATTGTTGATGGGTGAAAACTACTCCTGCTGAATTTGGTAATTTGGGGTGTGGATGAGGAATGAATTTAAACCTTACAACAAATGCCTTGCGCGGTGAGTGCTTGTAGATTCGAGAGATCAATGCGTGCAAGTCCGGCCTAAACCAAGAAATGGCCGTTCCGGACTTGTTTCGGTCACAAAGTGAAGGAGATGGGGTTGATCTTAGGGAGGGAAGCGAAGAAGGTGTTGAGATTGTGAAGATGTTGGCTTGCTTATGACTTGTAACGAAAGATGAGCAAGCTTACGGTTGATGCAAGCAAGCTCGGGTGTTTGAATACGATGTTGTATTAACACTTGGTTTTACGTAAATCGAACTTGTGTTGTTCTCCGTTATTGTCTTGTTGTTGGAAATAGGGCGGAGACCCTATTTATACAAGTCATTGAGCCTCATTCACGTTTCTCGTGGGAAGTGGAGGTAGTGGAATGATGGAGTAGTGGAGTTGTGTGTCGGTAACACACGACCGGTCTTGCCCACTTTTCTGTTCATCTCTAACCGTCCATGATTTCCTAACACGTTCTTGTGATGGCGCGTTGCACGTTGCACGTTGTAAACCGCATGGACCAATACCCCGATAAGTATCCCCGGTTTGTGACATGATTGATGTCTGGAATGTGGATCGTGGATCCACGAAAGATAGCATGTAATCTTTGAATTGAATAAGCTGCGTTATTCGGAAAGTCGATACTTGTGAAGTATCGTGTATTTTATGCAGTCTTTGCATTACGGTGTGGTAAAGTGATGGGTAATGACTCCTCACTAACCAAATAACTCTGACCGGGGTTGTATAACCAAGCTGGTGAAGTCGGACGGATGAGATGATGTTTGAGACACTCATCTGCGGCCAGATTGATGAAATCGGGGTTTTTAAAGAGGTGCGCAAGCATCACTCTTGACTTGGTCGAAACCAAGCATGGGAAGGATTTTGTGGAGGACCGACCATACATGCGTGTTGACGGCATGATGGTGTACACGTCCATGTCTCACCGTCTCATGGAGATGCAATCTAGGCCACTCAATTTGACCGTCAAAGAGGAGTGGTTGAGATCGGTTTGCGCGAAATCCCTTGCCGCAAAGGAGTTGGAAACCGCATGACATCCCAAGTTTGGGCGTGCGTTCCAAGACGACCCATCTTGGTCGGTCTTGGTCGATCATACCAGCGTGTAGGTGGTAGGCTAGTGTTCACACCTATACACGATTATCCCATAAAAAACGTGATCTAAGCCACTCAAATCATCCCGGTGAAGTTGAGCGGTCGAGATCGATTTAGGATTTGGGAGATGTAACCGCGTGAGTTTGGTCGGGCGTTTTGGATTAGCCGGGCATGGTATGCCTTGGCCGACCGCAAGAGGAGGTAGATGGGCCCACGGTGGTCATCTTTGGTATGACCGGCCTTGGTTAATCCAATCTGTGACCCTCCATTAAATGGAGGAGAAGATGGACGCGCGTGATGACTTGAAACCCTAATTTTGGCTTTCAAAGCCGCGCGACCATGCTCTTTTGGGCGGACGAATTTGTTGTAACCAACCATGGTTGGCTTTGACCGATTGGTCAAGTGTGTAGGCGGTCACACGGTGATCGTGTTGACATGCTCCGGGCCCTTTGAGTCTACATCTACACCCTCCATCTATGCCTGCGAAGATGGACGGTTGAGACCGTTTTGCGGCACATGTAATATGCCGCAAACCCTAATTTAGGGTTTTCCGCCCATAATGCTTGGTATGGACGGTTTCTTGGCAAGCAAAGGCCAATGGTCGACCATGCGGGGTCGGCCGTGTGTATTCCATACCTGCTTGGGGGTGATGGAATTGATCTGTGGTCATCCAATCATGCTTGTGGAGTTGGATGACTGCGATCAGATCATATTTGGCAAGCTAAGGCCGTGGGTATTCCATACCATGCTTAGGGTGATGGAATTGATCTGTGGTCATCCAATCATGCTTGTGGAGTTGGATGACTGCGATCAGATCATATTTGGCAAGCTAAGGCCGTGGGTATTCCATACCATGCTTAGGGTGATGGAATTGATCTGTGGTCATCCAATCATGCTTGTGGAGTTGGATGGCTGCGATCGAATCATATCAGGAGACCGATACCAGTCAAGTCCGGATGCTCAATCGGGCTAGTATAACACACCGAGAGGGACTCAATCGGGCTAGTATAACACACCGAGAGGGGCTCAATCGGGCTAGTATAACACACCGAGAGGGCTCGGGCTAGTATAACACCGAGAATCGGCTGTACGGGTATTTCGTACATGGTTTCATTATAGTGCTTGGAGGTTCGTGTTACTCAGTATGAGTAACACTCGGTCTCATGCCACTGATAATGATAATGAGTACGGGAAATACAAATTTGAATTAAGTGAGGAGTATCCAACACTTATAAATGGCTTTATCTTTTACAAGATGTCAGCGCATGATTTTTCTGGTTTTTACAAACTCAACCTTGAACGAAAATCCACCATCAACACAACCTTATTCATCTTAACCATAGCTAGTTCAAATGACTCAAATGAAACTAGTTAAAGAGTTGTTCAATTGTTTAGAAAAACACAATTGAAATCAAATCGGTTTGATTCACTTGAATCAATCATGAACATTATAGCCATGGTTTGCAAAGATTGCATTCCTTATGATTTAATCCTTATGATTTAAATTTTTAAGTTCATGGACTTGACCGATTTGACAAAGTAACCAGCTTAAGTATGCATATGGTATGCGTACTTTAGCAACCGGTTTTGAGTTTGTAAAGTTTCCAAACTCCGCAGAAATTTTTGGTTCAAAAACTTCCGCTAGTATGCGTACATGTACACATACTTAAGGTGACTAGTTAAGAGTTTTGCCAAAACCAAACTCAGCAGAAATTCTCGGTTTGAGAACTTCCGTCAGTATGCGTATGATTACGCATACTTAACCTGTCTCCTTCACCAATTCCGTATACACACATATGCATACTCTTGGCTTCCGGTTTATGGACTTATACACTAATGTGCGAACACACTATATATGCTTATATCCAAAGATGGTTACATCATCAACTCTTTATTTCAATCATTGAAACATTTTTCTATAATGTCAATAGTCGTTTTCACACACTATTAGCATCAAAGCAATTTTCAAGATATTGAAATAATCATTATTGAAACCTTCCAAGTCTTACACCAAATGATTGTATCACACAAACCATGTAAGATGTTACTCGGTAATTTTCTCATGATATAAGATGAGCTTGGTCGAAGCGAAAGCTTACCAACACATATTTCGAGAAATATGTAAGCGAGATATACTCAGCTCGAAATCTCAAATCTCAAATGTGTATAGAGAAAACTATATCGTAACACGACTTATGTCTCAATATAGGAGATAGTAGAAATAGACTTTCCAAGTGATAGATAAGTTCAAGTCTCCACATACCTTTTGTCGAAGAAGTTCCACATGCTCCCCTTAGTAGTTCTTCGTCTTCAAGAGATGAACGTCGAGAGATTTAAGCTCAACTACACTATCTATGTCCTAGTCCGAGACATCTACAAATAGGCTAAAAATCAAGACTTATAGTTTTGATCACTAACATTGACAAACATGCTTGAGATAGCAACGCATGCGAGTTTGACCGAGCAATGCTCTAACAATCTCCCCCTTTGTCAATTTTAGTGACAAAACTATCAATAAATATGGATTACAAAAAAGATAAAAAATAAGCTTCTTATCTACATGCTTGATCTCCTTGGCATCTTCAACGCGACTCGAAATCTTCGTCACTTCCAAGTACTCCATGATCCTAAAGGTTGTAAGTTGACATCACGGTTGTTGAAGATCCGTAGCTATAACAATGAGAAAACAAAATGCTCTCAATCATTGTTATACAGTGTCATAGTATTATTACACAACAACAAAGTTCAGTTATATCACAACTTTGACAATAACACTATGGTGATATGCATCACTCCCCCTTAGTCAATACATATCTCAACATGAAACCCACTCTCCCTTACATAATGATCCGTAAACCATATGTATTTGTAGTGTGAACTACACATTAATTCTCCCCCTTTTTGTCAAAAGAATTGGCAAAGGTACGAAAATTAGTGGGATCCTAATGAAATTTCCATGGAGACACATCATGACCAAAAGGTGTATTAACATACCAACAAATTTAGATGCAATCATAAAGCCGAAGCTAAATGCATTCATCAAGGATTTAATGAAGATACAAGATAAACCCTAAAAATTCCACAGCCGCACTCCCCACAAAGATATGGCAATTAAGCACAAGTTCAAAAGAACTCTCCCCCATAAAATGTCATCCCCGAAGGAACAACAAGGGCGACCTTACTTTCACAAGAAAAGAAGGATTTCTTGGGACAACCAAATCGCATGGAAACATGAATTTGTATCCACAAAATTCAATTGAAATAACCACAAGAGAACCCATAGTTAGTTCAATCGAAAAATAACAACCAAATTAATCACAAGAAAACCCATGATTAATTCATTTGGAATACACAACCAAATTAACCACAAAAAGCGATCAAATTAATTGGTCATGCTCAACGTAAGAAAAACTTACGGAGCTACAACTAAAATAACCAAAAGAAAATGATTAATTTAGTTGATCATGTTCGACATAGGGAACCTTACGGAGCAACAACTAAGTTAATCATAAGATAATGACCAACTCAGACGATTGTGCTCAACATAAGAAACCTTATGGAATAACACAGTATATGCACAAAGATTGTGGATCGTAGATCGACCAAATACTGCGGAATAGACAAGGATTCATCATATTTTCCATCACTATTTGCATAATGACATACAATAGGCTTAATCCTTGTAAACAAAAGTTTTATCCTTTCTTTTTATCAAAACATGACATAAAAGGCTTTAACTTTTGTAAAGTCAAAAGTTAATTCTATCTTCCATCAATACATTCATATCGACATAATAGAGATAATTTTTGAACAAGTATGGGACAGTCACAGGTTCGCGGACGTAAATAACATATCCCATAACAATTTGCAATATATAAAAATCATAAAGATTAAAATTGCAAAAATCATCTTCCAAAATAAATATTTTAGAATTTAAATATATAAATCTAAAATCAATGAAGATGAAAATCGTGGGACATGGCTATGTGTACTCACAATAATGGCTATTCCAAACTCTAGTAATCCTTCTCAAAAACAAGAATAAATTCTCATAAGAAGTTTCCTAGGCATCAAGACAAACTTGTAATTTTCATATAAGATGATTTGTCCTTAGAGGGTAAAATCAATCTTTTTCGCCCGGATTTACACCAAGAATAGCTACCAAATGCGTATAAACTTATCAAAGAAGAACATACAAAGTCATTAACGACCATGCACCATAGTTCACAAAAGATGGTTGTGAATATTCAAGAATCCCATAGCAATGCGTGCTACTGCCCATTCTTAAACTTCCTTCTTTGTGTATCACCAACAACATTCTTGTAAAGCTACAAAATATCTTAGAAGAGAGTTACTCCAAGAATCCAAGCGCCCAAGTCCAATAGAAATGGAACAAGTGCGGCGAAACGGAGCAAAACACTCAAAAACAAAAGACAGGACAAGGACCATTCTTAACTCATCCAAATTCAGGAATTCTCATCTCTATTTTGAATAGAATTTAAAGAGGAAGAGAATGCAAAAAATGAGGTCATTCCGAGTTCGGATGAAGAAGTTATGGCCAAAACAAGTTTACCGAATATCAATGTTAAGTATGCATACGGGTATGCAAACGGATTTTTAGTATGCACACTGGTATGAAAACGAATTTCCCTGGATTTTATTACAAAACCTCATTTGTAAACTGGTATGCAAACATGTATGCATACCTGAAGTGTACCATGAAGGCCAAAACATCCCGAACAACTATTTTCAAACCTGAACATTTAAGAACCTTAAACACAAATCAAGTTAGGTAGACATGAACGTTACACAAGGTACATAGATCGTCATAAAACTTGCTCAAGTTTAGAGACATACCTATTTGGAAGAATCCGATCGAATTCTACAGCGTTACCAAACATTCAAAATCTTACCCAACTTAATATGTGTGCCCCAGTTCTTGTGCTTCCCTCACCATATACATAACAGGGCAATTCTTGGTGAGGATGCACTTTCAACACAAACAAGCTGTGTTGAGGTGAACAATGTCTTGCTCACCATGGCACCATGAAAGAGTTTCTTTCCAGCAACTCTTACATCTTGTAGTGTTGAGAAACACCCAAGGAACTGTTTTTATAAGTCTATCAAAGAACTTCAAGAGAACCCAAAAAAATTTGTGTTTCTGATTTCTTGTTTTCCAACTTATAAAAAACAGTTTCTGTAGATAGTTTTAAAAATTGCGAAGGAAAACTCTTTTGATAAAAAGAGACTTCCTACAATACTACTATCTTGATAGGAAGTATTAGGAATTGAGAAATGAATCAATTCATGCTTTGAAGTGATATACTCAGATGACTGAGATTTAAACTCCTCTTGTAATTCATTTAGTTTGTTATAATTAATTGAATTACGCAGAGGAGGAGCATTGCTATCACTGATTAGTAAATCAATGTCGACTTCAACATGAATATTATTCCTCATAACTTGATTTAGCTTGTCAAGAGATTCTTGTTCTTTCTGTAGGTATAACTCAACATCAAGAGATAAGCTTTCAAGTTTCTTTTTAAGCACTGAAAACACTTCAAGGGATTTTAAACCTGGTGGAGGTTTAGATAGAATTTCTTCTACAGATTTTATTAAATCAGTCATAGAAGAAAATTTTGAAATCCCTGGATCTGGTGGTGTATTCATTGAGATATCATTATTGTCCATATCAGATCGCTACAAACACAAACTTATGAGGTCTTTAATGTGTTTGCCTGCTCTGATACCTATTGAAAATGCGGGGGTCTAACAACCACACCCAACAATTTGTTTGGAAATCTGAGAGTACTTACTCCAATACACTTTCTAGAGAATCAACTAGACAGTCAGACTCAATCTAGAGTAAAGTATATCAAAGAGTATTAATATCTCTGTTTCACAATGTAATCAGCAAATCGAACAGATAGAAATCCGTGAGCCTGATTATTATGTGAAATAACTTGAACGGTACCAAAGACCAATGTTCAAGTGTCAATCAATGTAAAGCAACAACAAAGGTTGGATATTCTAATTGATTGATCTTAACGCACACCTGTGATATTTCAATTATATAACAAAATATAATGCAGAAAAGAAATAACACAGACACCAAAATTTTGTTAACTAGGAAACCGTAAATGAAGAAAAACCCCGGGACCTAGTCCAAATTGAACACCACACTGTATTAAGCCGCTACAGACACTAACATACTACCAATTAACTTCGGACTGGACTGTATTTGAACCCTAATCAATCTCACACTGATTCAAGGTACAGTTGCGCTCCTTACGTCTCTGATCCCAGCAGGATACTACGTACTTGATTCCCTTAGCTGATTTCACCCACAACTAAGAGTTGCTACGACCCAAAGTCGAATACTTGATAGACAAATCAGTCTCACACAAAAAAGTCTATATGATTGAATAAATATGTCTCCCACAGAAATACCCGAGAGTTTTTGTTCCGTCTTTTGATAAATCAAGGTGAACAGGAACCAATTGATAAACCAGACTTATATTCCCGAAGAACAGCCCAGTATTATCAATCACCTCACAATAAGCTTAATCGACTAGCGAAACAAGTTATTGTGGAATCACAAACGATGAGACGAAGTTTGTTTGTGATTACTTTTCTATCTTGCCTATCGGAGATATAAAATCTCGAGCCAATTATTTCAATTGCACTCAACACGATTGAAACAGCAAGATCAGATCACGCAACTACAAAGATAATAGTTGGGTCTGGCTTCACAATCCCAATGAAGTCTTCAAGTCGTTAACCTATGGGGTCTCGAGAAGAAACCTAAGGTTAAAGGAGAATCGACTCTAGTTATGCAACTAGTAACACACAGGAGGTGTGGGGATTAGGTTTCCCATTTGCTAGAGTTATCCTTTATATAGTTTTCAAATCAGGGTTTGCAATCCAAGTTACCTTGGTAACAAAGCATTCAATATTCACCGTTAGATGAAAAACCTGATTCAACCAAGCTAATATCTTAATTTCAACCGTTAGATCGAACTTAGCTTGTTACACACAAATAAAATGTACCCTCATTTAGGTTTATGTAGCCGTACCTAAACGTGTACACCAGGTTGGTTCACAAATAGTTAACCGAGGTTAGCCATATGATTATTCTCATATCAACCTTATTCATTTTAACCATAACTAGTTCAAATGAGTCAAATGAAACTAGTTAAAGAGTTGTTCAATTGTTTAGAAAAACATAATTGAAATCAAATCGGTTTGATTCACTTGAATCAATTATGAACATTTTAGCCACGGTTTGCAAAGATTGCATTCCTTATGATTTAAATGTTTAAGTTCATGGACTTGACCGATTTGACAAAGTAACCAGCTTAAGTATGTGTACGGTATGCGTACTTAAGCAACCGGTTTTGAGTTTGTAAAGTTTCCAAACTCAGCAGAAATTTTCGGTTCAAAAACTTCTGCCAATATGCTTACATGTACGCATACTTAAGGTGACTAGTTAAGAGTTTTGCCAAAACCAAACTCAGCAGAAATTCTCGGCTTGAGAACTTCCGCTAGTATGCGTACAATTACGCATACTTAACCTGTCTCCTTCACCAATTCCGTATACACACATATGCATACTCTTGGATTCCGGTTTATGGACTTATACACCAATGTGCGAACAAACTATATATGCTTATATCCAAAGATGGTTACATCATCAACTCTTTATTTTAGTCAGCGAAACATTCTTCTATAACGTCAATAGCCGTTTTCATACACTATTAGCATCAAAGCAATTTTCAAGATATTGAAATAATCATTATTGAAACCTTCCAAGTCTTACACCAAATGATTGTATCATACAAACCATGTAAGATGTTACTCGGCAATTTTCTCATGATATAAGATGAACTTGGTCGAAGCGAAAGCTTAACAACACATATTTCGAGAAATATGTAAGCGAGATATACTCATCTCGAAACTTCAAATGTGTATAGAGAAAACTATATCGTAACACGACTTATGTCTCAATATAGGAGATAGTAGAAATAAACTTTCCAAGTGATATATAAGTTCAAGTTTCCACATACCTTTTGTCGAAGAAGTTCCACAAGCTCCCCTTAGTAGTTCTTCGTCTTCAAGAGATGAACGTCGAGAGATTTAAGCTCAACTACACTATCTATGTCCTAGTCCGAGACATCTACAAATAGGCTAGAAATCAAGACTTATAGTTTTGATCACTAACATTGACAAACATGCTTGAGATAGCAACGCATGCGAGTTTGACCGAGCAATGCTCTAACATGTTGAATGAACTTTTGACAAACAAATTATAAGCCTATTATGTCATTATGAAAATATTGATGGAAGATAGGATGAGCTTTTGTTTACAATGATTAAGTCTATTATATGTCATTGTGCGAATAGTGCTGAAGAATAAATGAATCTTTGTTTATTCCGCAGTATTGATCTTCCCTGATCCATATCTTTATTTAAATATTATGCGGCTCCGTAAGTTCTCTTGTGTGAGCATTTCCGATTAAAATTAATCATAGGTTCTCTTGTGGTTAATTTAATTGAGGTTTTTGGATACAAATTTATGTTTCATGTGCTTTGTTAATGTCCAAAGAAATCCTTCTTTTGTTGTGAAAGTAAGGTCGCTCTTGTTGTTCTTTCGGGAATGACATTTTATGGGGGAGTGTTCTTTTAAACTTGTGCTTAATTGCCAAATATTTGTGGGGAATACGGCTATGAAATATTATAGGGATTATCTTGTATCTTTATAAACTCATTGATGAATGCATTTAGTTTCGGCTATATGATTGCATCTTAAAAAGTTGATATGTGCTTTCTTTTGGTCATGAAGTGTGTCTATGGAAATTTCATTAGGATCCCACTAGTTTTCGTACCTTTGCCAATTTTATTGACAAAAAGGGAGAGAATTAATGTGTAGTTCACACTACAAATACATATGATTTTCAGATCATTATGTAAGGGGGAATGGTTTTCATGTGAGATGAAGTATTGACTAAGGGGGAGTGATACATATCACCATAGTATTGTTGTCGAAGTTGTGATACAATTGAACTTTGATGTTGTGTAATAATACTATGACAATGTATAACAATAATTGAGAGCTATTGTTTTCTCATTGTTATGGCTACGGATCTTCAACAACGATGATACTGAATTGAATACCTTTGGAATAGTTGGAGTACTTGGAAGTAACGAAAATTTTGAGTAATGTTTAAGAACCAAGGAGATCAAGTATGTGGATGAGAAGCTGCAAAGTTTAATTATTTTGTATTCCATATGTATTGATAGTTTTGTCACTAAAATTGACAAGGGGGGGAGATTGTTAGAGCACTGCTCGGTCGAACTCGCAAGCGTTGCTATCTCAAGCTTGTTTTTCAAGTTTAGTTGCCAAAACTATAAGTCTTGATTTCTAGTCTACTTATAGCTAAGTATCAGACGAGGATAATAAGTGTAGTTGAACTCTAGACTCCACGACGTTCATCATGCAAAGACGAAGAACTACTCAAGGAACTAGTGGAACTTTGGTAGGCGTGGAAATGGGTCTGATTTTATGGCCTACATGTTAAACTGCAAGTGCACAGCGTCTATCGGAGACGTGGCAAGTACAGGTCGATCCCACAGAGACTTGTGGTGCTGAGAGTTGATCTAAAGGGCTTACTTAACTGAATTTCAGGTGGTAATGTGACAACAGGGGGTTTTGTGCCGATACGGCTAAGTTGTAGTGACAATGAACTAAGGAATGATAAATAAAATGTAACTAGTGACAATGGGGATGCTAGAGTCTTCAAATCCACCACTAACTCCTATTGTGTGTTCAACTAAGTTGAAGTTCTTGTTCCTATGCCAGATAAGTGAAGTTTGTCAATTCTACCACTTATCTAAGGAGTTTCACCTAGTGACACTTCAATATTCAGCTAAGGCACTAACCTAGAGCACTAGTTGTCTAATTAAGCACAACTAGTCAAAAGAATTAGCAATAGTAATTGAAGTAAGAGCTGAAACACATTCAACACAGATACAACCTAACTAAAATGTATACTTGGCATGCATTGTGAGATAAAAGCATTGAGGTGTTAAAATTGAAGTTGTGCGATATAATTTAGCACTCAAGAATAGTTCAACGAGTTTAACACAACATGGAATTAGGGTTTCAATGAAACCCTAGCATACTAAATTAAAACATCAAAAACACAATTAAACTACAATTAAACCTAATTGGTGCTCTGGCTAGCCCAGGCATAAAATTCTAACAGCCACAGTTCCATTCTATTTATACATGCAATGACTAAAAACCCTAAATTCTTTCAAAAACAGAAATTAAATACAAACCCATGCTTCAATCGCCTCTGAATCATTGGTCGCCTCTGCTTGTGCGGCTCTGAGAACTCCATACTCTGATTTCCTTTCACTGTCAAACCCTAACCCTAACCTAACTCTTTATATCTCTCACGTAGCTTCTAGAGAAGAAGCTATGAGTGAGATAAAAAGCATTAGGAGGTGATGGCGGAGGTGGCTGTGCAGTTGGTAGCTATGGAAGGCGGCTGTGGCAGGAGATGGTGGTGGTGAGGGTTCAGGTATGGTCGGGGAAGAGGGGAATGGGTTTTGCAGAGGTATGGTGGAGAAGAAAGAGAAATGGAGAAGAGAGAATGGGTGTTGCTCGAGGGGTATAGGGATAGGTAGTTTTGCTGTGAAGCAGGTGTAGCGACGGATGATGGAAATGCTGTAGCGAGCGTTGGATTTAGCTGGAGAAGATCTGAACGGCTGAGGAAGTATTGGGTTGATTTGGTGTTGAGCGGAGGCATCGAGAAATGATGTGAGCGAAGGAGCGACCGTATGATGTAGCTAGATGCGATCTGAACGGCTCGGGGATAACGGGCTCGAATCCGGGTCATGGCTAGCTCAAGCCCATGTCTTGTAAGTTGGGTTGCAACTGATGCGCTCGTGGGCTTTGGCTTTCTGCTCCATAGATGCTTGTCTCCAACTTTCTCGCTCTTTTGGCTCTCGATTCTCCGAACTTTATTTCTTACCTAAAAACACAAAATTAATTAATACAAATATTTATTCTTGAAAACAAAGAAAATACGGAATTTGGGATAATATCCATTTCTAAGCGCAAAAGATGAGTAAAATGCCAATAAAAAGGTGTATAAATATGCAATATTTGGCACTCATCAAATACCCCCAAACCTGAATTTTACTTGTCCTCAAGTGAAACAGAAAATAAGAAATCCTAACTATACCCCGTCGCAGTCTCTCGAATGCATTTAGCGTATGCACTAAGCCTTTAAACCCCTAGGTGTCCCTAGTGGACGAGTTGTAGTCTCGTGAGGGTTTACAAGAGGTGTACCCACAAAACCTTCTCCAACTTCAGAGTGTAAAAGAGTCTCAAGCCTCCAAGAAGCTATGAGGACATAGAGTTTCGCATGCTAGTAACATGAAGTTAGAACTACCAAAGAACGCACTCTCATCCTTAAGTCTTGAGCGAGAAGTAACCATACCATATGAAAGAATTCGGATTCGATTGTGATCATAAGCCTCGACTTCGCCTCACCATTAGGGTTTTATGATAATTGCACTCAAAAAGATCGCTTTTTAGTCTCTCATGTGTGCGGCGAGGAATAAAGAGAGAAATCCCGCACACGTTGTAGGTAAGAAGGATAACCTTCCGAAATAATTTTTCGGAGACTCCACGAGAGGTGTGGACAAAAAAATCTTTTTCGATGATCTCTAAGAAAGGAAATCAACCATTAGCAAGGATGGGAGTACTCACTTACCTTCTCACCCGATCGACAATTAACATTACTCTCTCAGCATTCATAGAAACGTCTTCAATCTTCGGTCTTCGGTCTTCGGTCTTCAAATGTTGATGACGAACTTCTGAACCTTACAAAAACTTGACAAACACTTTTTTTTTTTTTTTTTTTTTTTTTTTTTTTACACTTGTCTTGATTTCACAAACTTCATTAATTCTCATCCTATTTTCTTTTGTTGTATGTAACCTTGGACTATATCAACTTTTCTTCCAATATTCTGATGATGCTCCGTTTGCTGACGATGATGTGTTTCTATGGGTCTGTTGATTGAGAGAGAGAGTGATGCTAACTGCAAATCGGTATTTAGAAGAAGTTTTCATCTTTAAACGTCACCCTCATGATTGACAAAAACTAGCACTCAAGAGATCAAAAGTAGTGCTGAAATTGGTGCGAAGTTGGGTAGCTCACCATTCCTACCCGGAATTGACGTACGGTGACACACACTCTAACATGACTTTTCTAGAAAGTTGCAAAAAATTGAAGGTTGGTGCCTCACTTGATGTAAATTGGGTAGTCTCCACTATGGGTGATCACAATTCTACTACCGAATATCTAAACAACACCTAATTCGCCCTCCGGTATGGTTAAATCCAACTTTAACGCTCTAATCAACTAAGGAACCCGATTGCGTTCTCCAGTACTTCCAAGTTCTGTTATTTCGGTCAGACTCTCTATGTAAACATAGCTAGAAGCATGCTAGTGACTCTAAAATCTCTAAAAGTTGGAGGTTTTTACAAAAAGTTTTTTTTTTTTTTTTTTTTTGAGTTAATTTGCGTTACCTCCCCTGGCCAAGATCATAATTAGCGTTACCTCCCCTACAAAAATTAAATTAGTGAAACCTCCTCTCGTTACATTTTCCGTCCAAAGCTGGTTATCCCAGTCAGCAGCTTTGTACACGTGGACCAGTTTTTACACGTGGACTTTGACTTTCCCACGTGTAAAAACTGGTAGGGGAGGTAACGCTAATTATGATCTTGGCCAGGGGAGGTATTCTGGGAAAGTCAAAGTCCACGTGTAAAAAAATGGTCCACGTGTACAAAGCTGCTGACTGGGATAACCGGCTTTGGACGGAAAATGTAACGAGGGGAGGTTTCACTAATTTAATTTCTGTAGGGGAGGTAACGCTAATTATGATCTTGGCCAGGGGAGGTAACGCAAATTATCCCTTTTTTTTTAGAATAAGAAGGAAAAAAAAAGACTAAAAACTCTACATGCAAATCACACCCCCAAACCTAAATCAAACATTGTCCTCAATGTGTCAACAGATACAAAGAATTTAAACAGTCACATACCATGAGAACTATGTTGAGTAAAGAAAAAGGGAAGAGATTACCGGATGTCGGCGGAAGCAAGGTTGAAGCTTCACTAATCAAGGCTAGAATCCAACATTCTCAGCAGAGATCATATCGGATTAGCACAATATATGTACAAGAAGACTCAACCGATTCAAGAGAGAAAAAAAAAATTAACAAGTCCTACTGGATTATATACAATGAAAATTCACCATATACTAACAATCTAAAGAGTCGAGGATCAACCCAAAAGACGGTGTGTAGAAACAACAACAACCTTACACAAATATAATATGAAAGTGCAAGTAAGGCTGCATATGAGAAGGATTTTCCCCCAAACCTAAACTTGTCAATAGATGTGTTTGAGAGCACAAAATCTTGCAATTTTAAAGGTACATCATGCACAAGGTCTAACTCAAAGTGAGTATTGCTAAGAACAGGCAGACATACACATTCCAACTGTGGCTCCTTAAGAGTGTTATACTTTGATGCAAAATAGTCCAAGAGGACTTGGGAAGCACAAAGCTCTAGGCCTAAGTTAGGCATTTTCAGAAAAGTTGGTTTTGCAATTTTGTGACAAACTACACCTAGGTTTGGTGGAGGAGTTTCAATATGTGACTTAGGAGAGAGATTAGGTACATCTAAGTTGTTTTCATGTATAGAATCATTTGTACCATCACACATTTTCCTAAGGTCAGAAGAGGGTAAATCATGTTCACCTGCATAGAACAATTCATCAATCTCCATGTCATAATCATCATCAGTCTCACGCACAAAATAACCAGGAGAAATATCATGTTGTAACCTAGGCATGGAATTAGGCACATGCATTGAATCATCTGTGTCAACAGACAATTCAGCTATTCCTAGGTCACAAACAGGTGGTAAAACATGCTCATTTTCACAGGACAGTTGCACAGGTTCCTCATTAACAGCACAAGTATGAATATTAGAAGAAGCATCATTCATAGGGTTCACAGAAGAGACACTTAATGTATCTGAACCTAAAGTTCTACTACATTTTCAAAATACACATGCTCTTCATATTCATCATCATCATCATCATCATAACAAAAATTCATCTCCCCATTCAAAATTTTAGTATTTCCAGTGTACTCATTTACCTCTAGATTAGGTTCATATTCAGTGTTAGTTACATGAGTAGGGAGAGAAACACTATTTTCAAAATTTTCTTTATTAGGGACAACAAACATTTTATCAGGAGATTCCTTCCATTCTTCATTTTCTAAATGAATCAGGTTGATTTTTAAGAACATGTAACATTGTTCAATGGAAGGAGAGTCTTCACTAGTGGGTATCCTTATTTCATATGAATGATCACTGCATGGTTGTGCACAGGGTTCACTAGAGAAGGGATGCTCGTGCAATGCTTTCCATCCAAGTATATCATTGTTTTGCTCTATGGGCTCTTCCATTAGTGATTGCATACAAGGAGTTGGGGGAGTATAACATTGTTCAACTTCCCACTGTGATGGATGATGCATGTGTGTATGGGTATCATAGCTTTCCCTAGACTGCCTAAACTCATGTAAGATGTAGCAGTTCTCAGCAGGGTGGTCTAAGCTACCACATAAGGTACAAGTATACATTTCATAGTGCCTAGGGGGATTAGATTCGACAAATTGCTCATGTAATTGCCTTTCTAAAGCAGATACTTGAGCTTCTAATTGATCTAGAAGTGACGATTGGGTATGAGAAAAGTGTTCATTTTCAACCTGTGGTGAATGATACATGTGCTCATAATGATTAGGGTATGTGAAGTCAAGGCCCTGCGAAGGCTCATAAGATCTCCTAAAATCACTATGGTATGTGGGGATTTCATACTGTGAGACATGCCCGTAAGCAAGCTCTCTAATGGATTTGTTTGTATCCCCAGTTGCAGACCAAAATCCTGACATGATTTAGCACTCAAATTGAACTCAAAACCCGGTTGTAGTGGGCTCAGTTTGGTTTATTGGATTTAGTTTGGTTTATGTGGGTTTTAGTTTATTGGTATTTGATTTGGTTTATTGGGGATTAGTTGTTTGCAGCCCAGGAAGATACAACCCACAAAAGAAAATGACACCTGATTCTAAGTGTAAGCCCAAAAGGTGGCTTTTTGAAGTTGTAAAGCCCAACTGAATAGGTGGGTAACGATTTGGATAGGTGGGCTTCAATTTGGTGCAGAAACAGAGCCTAGTTTGGATTCAGTTGTGTGCACAGCCCAACAGATGTGGGCTCAGTTTGTTTGCAAACTGAGTATGTGGAGGTTGGGCCTGGCAGGTTCACAGCCCAGCTGATGGGGCTTAGTCTATTGCACAGGTTAAGCCCAGGTTATGCAAAACTCAGTGGTTTGCACAGTGGTTTGTGGGCTTCAGCACAATGCAACTTGTGCTATCAATACATCACAGCCTATGCAGATTTGTGCACACAGTTTATGCAAGTCTAAATGGTTGCATGGGTTGTCTTGAATGGCAAAGTCTATGCACAGGGTAACAGAGGCAATACTTATGTGAACAGCACAGCACAGGAAAAACTTATGAGCACAACACAAGTCTAAGTGTAACTCATAGCATAGCACAGCAAAGCTGAGCAACTTATTCACAGGTTCTCACAGATGTATGCTCAGTTAGGTAACAGCACAGCAGTCACAAACCCACACAAAAGTTGACACAGCACAGATTGGAGTTACCACAGATGAACAATGAACAATTTGACCCCAACATTCACAGATGAGCAATGTATAGTAATCACAGATGCACAGTATGGCACAGAGCAAGGCAAACTCAACTTGGGCACAACAAGGAAAACAGGATGCACTGAGCAGCTTATGCATAGACAGCAATGCTTAAGATTTCATCAGGTGATCATGCGATTCATTGCTTCACTAATCATGTGCACAGTGGGTGCAAAGGCAGATGCAGATGAACAATATTAGTTCTTTTTACAGCATGCTTATATGCCACAGAAAGTCAATTGGCTTGGTTGACAGGGTACCAGCAGACTATGCTCAAGATTTCAGGGCAGGTGACTTACTAGGCACATAGCAGATGAGGTGAACCAGTTCAGTTGGTATCACTAGTGCTCCCCAAGCTGCAGCTCAACTCACAGCTGCAGGGGCTGGAGTTCGGCTCAAAGCAGATGGAAGCTACGGTCACAGGGGATACAACTACAGATTTCAGTTGAGGCTAAAAGCTCAAAGTACAGAGCAAATGGGTTGTGTCAACTCTCTGAGTTGATATCAACTCCCTCAGTTGACTTCAACTTGGGATTACAGCCAATCTTGGCTATCCAAGCTGCACTCAAGCTCAACAGCTGCAGGGGCTGGAGCTGAGCACAGATGGCATAGCTAATACCAATTCACAGATGCAACAAGTTCTCACAAGTTATGCAAGGCAAGGCTTGTCAGCACAGAACCACATCAGGGGGGTATCACAGATCATTCACAGGCTAAGGTTGGCTAACATGCACAGATGTGACAGGGCAGAACTCAGCTCAGATGATAGCAGGCTTACAAGGCCTCACACAAGGCACATGGCTGAGCTCAGGGTATGCTCAGGTGATGTCAACCAGCCCAGTTGATGTCAGGTGGCTTGGTTGACAGAGCAAATTGTGTCAACTCACTCAGTTGACTTCATTTTTTCTCAGAGGTTAAGCTCAAAATATGCAGGGTAGATGGTTGTACTTGTTGTGGCTCAAACTCACAGCAGCAGGGGCTAGAGTTGAACACAAGCCTTGTCAAGGCCAAGGGTTCTCAGGACAATGAAGCACAGATCACTCAAACATACTCAGCTAACATGGTTCAGCTAACAGGGTTCTCAACATACTCAACTAACATCACTCAAACATACTCAGCTAACATGCTTACAAATTAACTATCAAGGAGCCACTTACCTGAATTGCAGTTTGCTCAGGGCTTTGTGAACTCAAGTTCTGCACCTTTTTCTTTTATTCCTCCTTGGGTTGGCTTGCACAAGAAGACACAAAGACACAGTACTGTCAATCTCATCTCACAGAGCAATTTCAGTTTCCAAGAAATGTGCATGTTAAGGCAATATCAATATTAATCTAAGCAACTGAGAATAATGACAATGAGTTATGCTATTTGGTTTTTCAGGGCAATTCAGTGCAAGCAGCAAAAAGGAAAAACTGAAGAGCTGCTATGCTTATTTTGACTAACACAATATGCAGCTAAGGATAAGCAAAAAAAACACAGGGCTAAAATGCAAGTGCAGATAAGCAATTGAGATGGGATGACTACAATGCAAAAGATGGCAGTTATGAAAATAAAGATAAGTTTAACTACAGATGCAATGAGCAGATGCAAACAAAAATGTAAAAAGATGCAGAAAAAGCCAAACTTCAGTTGATTTATACTAATACAGGGTTAGAAGCAGTAATTCAAAGTGACTATGTACAGGGTTGAATGAACTCAGTAAAGGCAAGCAAATGATCGACAGGGAACACGCCAAGTCCCCGGCAACGGCGCCAAAAACTTGGTAGGCGTGGAAATGGGTCTGATTTTATGGCCTACATGTTAAACTGCAAGTGCACAGCGTCTATCGGAGACGTGGCAAGTACAGGTCGATCCCACAGAGACTTGTGGTGCTGAGAGTTGATCTAAAGGGCTTACTTAACTGAATTTCAGGTGGTAATGTGACAACATGGGGTTTTGTGCCGATACGGCTAAGTTGTAGTGACAATGAACTAAGGAATGATAAATAAAATGTAACTAGTGACAATGGGGATGCTAGAGTCTTCAAATCCACCACTAACTCCTATTGTGTGTTCAACTAAGTTGAAGTTCTTGTTCCTATGCCAGATAAGTGAAGTTTGTCAATTCTACCACTTATCTAAGGAGTTTCACCTAGTGACACTTCAATATTCAGCTAAGGCACTAACCTAGAGCACTAGTTGTCTAATTAAGCACAACTAGTCAAAAGAATTAGCAATAGTAATTGAAGTAAGTGAAACACATTCAACACGAGATACAACCTAACTACAATGTATACTTGGCATGCATTGTGAGAGAAAAGCATTGAGGTGTTAAAATTGAAGTTGTCTGATATAATTTAGCACTCAAGAATAGTTCAACAGAGTTTAACACAACATGGAATTAGGGTTTCAATGAAACCCTAGCATACTAAATTAAAACATCAAAAACACAATTAAACTACAATTAAACCTAATTGGTGCTCTGGCTAGCCCAGGCATAAAATTCTAACAGCCATAGTTCCATTCTATTTATACATGCAATGACTAAAAACCCTAAATTCTTTCAAAAACAGAAATTAAACACAAACCCATGCTTCAATCGCCTCTGAATCATTGGTCGCCTCTGCTTGTGCGGCTCTGAGAACTCCATACTCTGATTTCCTTTCACTGTCAAACCCTAACCCTAACCTAACTCTTTATATCTCTCACGTAGCTTCTAGAGAAGAAGCTATGAGTGAGATAAAAAGCATTAGGAGGTGATGGCGGAGGTGGCTGTGCAGTTGGTAGCTGTGGAAGGCGGCTGTGGCAGGAGATGGTGGTGGTGAGGGTTCAGGTATGGTCGGGGAAGAGGGGAATGGGTTTTGCAGAGGTATGGTGGAGAAGAAAGAGAAATGGAGAAGAGAGAATGGGTGTTGCTCGAGGGGTATAGGGATAGGTAGTTTTGCTGTGAAGCAGGTGTAGCGACGGATGATGGAAATGCTGTAGCGAGCGTTGGATTTAGCTGGAGAAGATCTCGAACAGTGAGGAAGTATTGGGTTGATTTGGTGTTGAGCGGAGGCATCGAGAAATGATGTGAGCGAAGGCGACCGTATGATGTAGCTAGATGCGATCTGAACGGCTCGGGGATAACGGGCTCGAATCCGGGTCATGGCTAGCTCAAGCCCATGTCTTGTAAGTTGGGTTGCAACTGATGCGCGCGTGGGCTTTGGCTTTCTGCTCCATAGATGCTTGTCTCCAACTTTCTGCTCTTTTGGCTCCTCAGATTCTCCGAACTTTATTTCTTACCTAAAAACACAAAATTAATTAATACAAATATTTATTCTTGAAAACAAAGAAAATACAGAATTTGGGATAATATCAGATTTCTAAGCGCAAAAGATGAGTAAAATGCCAATAAAAAGGTGTATAAATATGCAATATTTGGCACTCATCAAACTTCATCGACAAAAAAGTATGTGGAGACTTGAACTTATCTATCACTCAAAAGTCTATCTATTTTATCTCATATCTTGACTTGAGACAAAAGTCGTATTGCTATATAGACTTCGATTATACACATTTGCTATTTCGAGTTGAGTTTATCTCGCTTATCTATTTCTCGAAATATGTGTTGGTAAGCTTTCGCTTTGGCCAAGTTCATCTTTACTCGTGACGAAATTCATGTTGATTATTCAATAACTTGAAAATCGCTTTGATGAAAAATAGTTTGTGAATAACAACTATATAACATCCTCTAAGAAAGTTTAAATGATTGAAATGAGAGTTTAGAACATGTAACCATCTTTGGATATAAACATAGTGTGTTCTCACATTTGTGTAAAAGTCCAAAACCGGGAACCCAAAGTATGTGTACCCGTACGCTTACTGGCGGTTGTTGGAAATCCGGGCGAGTATGCGTTCACGTCCATGAATTTCTGCTGGAGTTTGAAAGTGAAAAACAAACTCAATCCGGTTACTTAAGTACGCGTACCTGTTCGCATACTTAGGTAGGTTACTTTCTAAAATCGGTTTGTTCATGAACTAAAATATTTTTATATAATAAGGAATGCAATTTTTGCAAACCGTGGCTATAATGTTCATGAATCGATTCGAGTGAATCAAAACCGATTTTTCTTCGATTGTGTCTTGTACACTTCTATGAGAGCTAAGCAATTGAACAACTCTCTAACTAGTTCATTTGAGTCATTTGAACTAGTTATGGTGAAGATGAATAAGGTTGATATGAAAGTGCTCATATGGCTAACCATTGGTTAACTATTGTTTAACCAACTAAGTGTACACGTTCATGTACGGTTACTCAAACCTAAATGAAGTTACATTTCATTTGTGTATAACAAGCTTAGTTCGATCTAACGGTTGAAAGATATTAGCTTGAATCTAATCAGGTTTTCATCTAACGGTGAATTTTGAATGCTTTGTTACCAAGGTAACTTAGATTGCAAACCCTGATTTGGAGACAATATAAAGGAGAACTCTAGAAAATGGGAAACCTAATCCCCACATCTCCTGTGTGATACTAGTTGTATAAGCTAGAGTCGATTCTCCTTTAACCTTAGGTTTTTCACGCAACCATGTAGGATAATGACTCAAAAACTTCATTGGGATTGTGAAGCCAGACCCAACTATTTTCTCTGTAGTTGTGTGATCCGATCTTGATGTTTCTATCGTGATTGAGTGCAATCGTAAGATTGGCTTGAGATTTATATTATTTTTTTTTTTGCTTAATCACAAATTTTATTAATAGAAAGACTAAAACAATACAAATGTTGAGACCAAAGGAAAAAAATAATTACAAAGACCAAATAAGAAGGCCCAAGTTTTCCTAACTAAACAAATTTGTAGTTGACAGTGTCTGGCATTTCTATGCGCTTTAAAAATAATGGTCTTCCAGTGTGTACTACCCTTTCTCCTGCAACCAATTCTGCTCCCCTCTTAGCTAAAGAATCCGCAGAGAAAATTAATCTCCGATGCGCTTTAAAAATTATGCGATTTATATCTCCGATAGGCAAGATAGAAAAGTAGTCACAAACACCTTCATCTCATCGTTTGTGATTCCACAATATCTTGTTCCGCTAGTCGATTAAGACTATTGTGAGGTGATTGATATTTTTAGGCTGTTATTCAGGAATATAAGTCTGGTATATCAATTGGTTCCTGTTCACCTTGATTTATCAAAAAACTGAACAAAACTCGTAGGTATTTATGTGGGTGACAGATATATCTATTCTTGTAGACTTTTCTGTGTGAGACAAATTTGTTTATTAAAGTCTTCGACTTTGGGTTGTAGCAACTCTTAGTTGTGGGTGAGATCAGCTAAGGGAATCAAGTGCGTAGTATCCTGCTTGGATCAGAGACGTAAGGAGCCCAACTGTACCTTGAATCAGTGTGAGATTGATTTGGGTTCAACTACAGTCCAGACCGAAGTTAGTTTGTAGTAGGCTAGTGTCTGTAGCGGCTTAATACAGTGTGGTGTTCAATCTGGACCAGGTCCCGGGGTTTTCTGCTTTTGCGGTTTCCTCGTTAACAAAACTTCTGGTGTCTGTGTTATTTCTTTTTCGCATTATATTTTGTTATATAATTGAAATATCACAGGTTGTCGTTGAATTGATCAATTGGTAAATCCAACCTTTGGTTGTAGATTGAAATTGATTGATCCTTGAACATTGGTTTTTGATACCATTCAAGTTATCTCTCTTATATTCAATTGGGCTCGCAAATTATTATTTGTTTGATTGCAGATTGAATTGGGAGATTAAGATCTAAATCTTTGATATACTTTTCTTAAGATTGAGTCTGACTGTCTAGTTGATACTCTTGAAAGTATATTGGAGTTAGTCCATATAGATTGCTAAGCGAAATATTGGGTGTGGTTGTTAGATCCCCCGCTTTTTCAGCACGTAGGTGTGTACATAGTTGTACACCATTGTACAATCTCAATAGTATATATGACTTGTTTTGTGGACATGGATTTTTTTTTTTTTTAGATTTTTTATCGGGGTGTATATAGTGTACACCAATATGCTATCTCAATAATATATGCATGTTTTGTGGGGTATAGATGTTGAATGTTTGTAAGTGTGTACATAGTTGTACACCATTATCGTCTCTCATGATTTTATGTCCTTTTTTGTGGGTATGTATGTTGTATTTGTTGGATTATTGTAGTGTGTACACCATTGTATAGTCTCAATAATATATGTTCTGTTTTGGGTATTATGTTATATTTTTGTAGGTGCGTACATCATTGTGCTCTCTCAAAAATATAAAAGAACTAATTCTTGATGAAACCCCAGGTTGTTGTTTTTCGATATCATGAGATGATTTTACTAACATGCTTTTTATGTGTTTAGGTACTTTTCGAGGGATCTAAAGAAAGTGGAGAAGAACAAAGGACATGTTTTAGACATTAATGAGGTATCAAATTCCTTCTTACTTGATGATTTAGCTGATTTGTGTCTTTTATTTACTATATTTTTTGTTATGACTATTATGGTTCAAATTAGATTAGGTTTGTCTGGACTTTAGTTTGTTTTCTCCTTTAAGAACAGTAGTCGCCCTTGAAACTGATTCCAGTAAGTACTTTAGTTTTGTTATGACTAATATGGTTCAAATAAACACTTTGACTTTGTTAAGAATCCCGAGTGCATGGGGTAGTAAGATTATTAGATTTTGGTGGGTTGGCAATGTCTGCAAAAGGTTTATTTTGGGATAAAACATCTTTGTTATTTGTGGAAGCTTATTTTACTTTTGTTTCATATGATATCTAGCAAAATCCTCTTGGTTTAGATTTTATAAGAATGTTGTGAGTCATTGTATCCCTTTACGTGTGCCCCATATTTATAGCAATGAGTTGCTAGAACTGCAACATACTATGAACCGGAACATAGTTACAGTCATCGTGGTCCTTTACTTTTGCCTAATATTTATTTTTGTAATGATTTTGCAGGTTTTAGACGAGGTGCAGTAATATATTATTGTTTAAAGGACTGTAGGCGAGAGAATATTCAGTTGATTTTAAAGCACGATAACTTCTTCATTTGGTTAACGACTTTTGGACATGTTTGTAGATGTGTACATGTTTATACACCAATGTAGACTAAGATTTTTTTAAATGAGAATTATATAGTCATATGGGTACTCTTTTTGTAGCTCTCGGAAAGAGCTTTCCAAATGTATAAGGTTTGTGGATTTTGGACAAACGGTTCGAAAGATAAATTGTCTTTTGAATAACTTTTGGAAGGTTATATGTGTATTTTCCATATTTTATATAACTTTTGGACTATTTTTTTTTTTTGAAAGAAAAAAAGAGAACTTTAGATTAGTAAACTATAAACAATTTGTACATCAGATTCAAACAAAAGTAATGATGAAAATTCCTATTACAGAGGAACTAGAAACACCATACATACTAATTGCATGTTATTCCAAGAGGGAATCCATGATTTACGACAAATGGTTTTTGAAATTAAATTCAACCATTTTGATTTTGATTTGTGAGTCTTCAAACTCTGATTCTTCATTAAAAAGAAGAAAATCACCCATGATTTGTGATTCTTCAAACTCCGATTCTCCATTAAGAAGAAGAAAATCACCCATAAAATTGTAGTTACAACAAGCAGCGACTGATCTTGTATAAAAGGATTCACACCATGTTTGAATGAAGTATCTCCTAAAATATACTTGAATATATGACCACGCTTGAACAAATTGTTGCAGAATATATCAAAGATCGTTGTTAATACAGATAGGAAAACAACTAAATGGCCAATATAAGCCATTATTGATGAGAAAACTTTTAAATGGCAAGCACTACATGCCATTGATGGTTGATTATTGAAACAAACTAAAACCTAAATCGCTTAAGAGAGCGATGGTTTATTTATTTGTAACTTACATAGGATTATCTGATATGCCTGGCAGATCTGAAATTTCAAATCATACCAAACAAATCAAGAAAAATCAGAAGGAAATTGGGGAATCAAGCACCGTTGTGGGAAGTTTCACAAACAAAAGATAAGAAAGAGAGAGAGTTTTCACTTTTGGACTAATTTGTACCTAGGTAACTCGGGATTGACTAATCCGTACTTTTTGACTAGGGGTGAGCGTTTTATCCATCATCCGCGGATTTAATCGGGACCAACCGTATTTGTGCGGATGGATGGCAGGACCGTTCGCTAATGGGTTGGACGTGGATGGGATTTTTGAATCCAATGGATTACGGATTGGACCCGGATGCAACCTTGAAAATCCGTTGGACATCCATACCCGTTAGATTAAGGGTATTATATAGTTTTTAGAAAATATATGGATAGTTTTGGAATTTTTAAGGTGTTTGCTTGGAGTGTTGTCCATGGCACTTCTATATTTATATGCATATATAAAATGTGTTGGTTCTATAATAAGTCATCTATATTGGCTTTTTTTTCATTATAAATTTTAACTAACACAAATCCATTGGATTATCCGCCCAATCCGTTCATCCGTGCATCCATTGGATGTTGGATTGGATGCGGATGCCAAATTTGAAAGTGAAAAATACTAGAACCCCCTACTATATGGGTTCAATATATATAAGCCCCACAAAATGGATCCTTCATTTTCAACTCCATACTTTAGAAAGATGCTATTACTAGGCCCAAAATATTAAATTTTCTTCAGATCTGGCCCATAATTAATAATTATGAATTTTAATAATGGCAATACTACCCTTTACTATTTATATCATAGGAAACTCTTAGATATTTTCATTTCTTATTTCATTTCCTCTCTCTAGTTCTTAAGAAAACATTTTCTAGGACTTCTACAATGATTTTGAGCAGAGATAATTGGTTTATTTTGAGTAGAGACAATCGATGGCGACGATAGAGATCATAAATCCACCATCAGGAGAAGGAGGAGCCTCAGTTGCAGTAGAAAATAATGGATCCGAGAAACAAATTTCGATTAATTGATCCGCAGATTCAACACAAGTTCATCAGCAAGCTATGTATAGATAAGTATCCTCTTCTATTTGTTGTTATGCTTCGATTGAGAGATTTTAGTTTATTTATTTCAGAAACAAATCTGAGAAAAATACTTTACCTAAATCTTCAGGCGTTTTTCAATTAGTTCATCTGAATCGAAATTAGATCTTAGATTTACAATCATCTACTCTCTCTGGTTGTATCAATGTAATTTATTTTGAAGAATCTTGGACAAAATTTCAGATATGTTCTTCGTCAAAATCATTTTAACTCTCAATTTCAAGTTGCGATCTAAAAACTGATTAGAGATTCGATATCAACGACTCATCATCTCTATTACCCGTATATTTAATTTGAATTTCATTCGTTTTTAATTTTCGATTTCATATGTTCTTGGTAGATATGAAATGGAAGTTGTTTTTGCTTTTGATGCTGGGAAACGACATCCAGCAAGGGAAAGTGGTTGAACAAAGAAGGTTAAAGCTCAGGTTGCAGGTGAAGTTTTTGTGAGGTTCTCAAGCAATAAAACAATGGAGAACTGAAGCTGTTACTGACCATTTTCATGGAATATATGAAGGGGATTACTGATTAGCTCATTTGGCAGGATGTTTTGTTTGTTTTCATTTCTGGATTTGAGTCAGCTGGCTCAGAGGAAAATTTTCATACTTTGCTTGTTCATATACCTAAGCATGAGACATGAATTATAGCTCATTTGGCAGGATTTATGGTGTTTCGTCTGATTAGAACAAGTCAGGTTAGTGACGAACTGGAACACAGGATTAGACAGATTGAGACTACGCAGAATCGTCATGGGAATCCATACAGGGCGACATCATGCAAGTAAAGAAGCAAATGCAAGAGTGTGCATTGGATAGTAAGTAAATGTTTACCTCCTCTCAGTCAGACAGTCACATTAGGCAAAATTTAGAATGGTTATTAGAAATGTAGTGAATTAAATGAGGAAGGTATTTGAGTTTTTTATCGAGGTGTTGTCTTGTTTATCTAATTTGTTGACGTTCTCGTGTTCTCATTTATTTGAAGGTATAAAGCAGAAATTGGCAGGCTATGATAACTCATTGCAGCTAGTGGTGATTGTTTTATCATTTGATTCTTGTTGTTGTCTTTTTTCAAATTCCAAATCAGCAAGTATCCATTAGTATATATATTTTCTTACATCTGAACTAAACTCTACTTACTAGGTCAAGGGAGAGGAAGATATGAATTGCAGAGTGTTGTAAATTGACAAGCTAAATGGATGTGTATCTATTAGTTACACATGCTAATTAGATGTGTAGCTATTAGTTACACAATCTAAATGGATGTGTATCTATTGGTTACACATGCTAATTATTAGTGTAACTTGTTGATACACATTCATTTTTTTCATTATATTTGAGTTTCTGAAGTTGTCGTCTTGTAAAATTTCATGCCAAATTTAGGCTACGATGATACGACCTGTGAATTTACGGTTAGAGTAATCTAACCAGACCAGGAAAATATTTGTGTCATGAGTGTTGGTACGATTTCACGCCATTTTTCTACTTGTGATGGTTACATTGAAAACTCATAGAAGATGGAGTCAGTTTAACACCTTGAGGATATTGTTTGGGCATTTTATATCATTGCCATCTTAGATATCATATCAATATTTCAACATATATGTACATTTTTTGCATTAAGTTTCGTACTAGTGGACTTGCCTTGTCTTGAGAACTCTTTCCATGTTTGCCAACTGAGGTTTATATGTTAATTTGTAGTATGTTATGGTTCTACTAAAAGGATCAGTCCCTATATGATTCGGTAGGAGTGAAGAGAACAACGCTTTTGGTGAGCTAACATCTATTGGAGGTCTTAATGCCGATGTAAACAAGAAACTGAGTGCACCAATTCTCGAAGACAAGATCTCTGTGTCCAAATCTGGCTTCATTATCAAGTTCACTGACACAAAGGCAAGCAATCTAAAACTCCTTGTAGATCTACTTTGGCATATGTCGCGTAGCCATTCATTTAGCCGTTGGTCTAATGCATGCTTACACCGATATTAGAAAATGTAGAGAATACCATTAAGTGTTTCAAAACCACTAGAAAAGTTCTTTTCAACTTTCAAGTATCATTAAAGCATCTTCTGATTGTACTTCCAGTAATTTTGTACCTCTTAAATTAGTATCTTTTGGTACTTATGCCATTGTTTCTTTTTTCTGTGCAGGGTTGAACTTTGGATGGAATGGGTCCACTTTCTAAAGCCTTTCTGGTATCTTAAATCTCTTTTGATGAAATTGTGTGGCTATAAGCATGTGTATCTACTAGTTACACATGTTTTCTAGCATGTGTATCTGCTAGTTACACATACTTTCTAGCATGTGTAATTGCTGGTTACACTTGCATGTTGGATGTGTAATTGTTGATTACACATGTATTTGGTAATGTATATCTGCCATGCATAGATGATTCTTCTCTTAAACTATACATTTCAAAAGGAAAATAATGTAAATTTGCTTACTTTGGGTTTTGTGGTTCGCAGTTGATGTCCTTATCGACGGTCTAGCAATTGATTTCCATATCGATGGTCTAACATTAATTAACAGTATTTCAATGTAAGAATTAAGATCCGCCTTAGTACTGTTCAGCAGTCTGCTTGAATTTTCCTTGAGTTATCATTATTTAGCAAGTTGAATTGATTTTTTTTTCTCTTCTGCATTTTGGGCCAACAGGTTAACACAGTGTTCCAACTGGTTTTAGTTGTTGCTCCTCTTGTACAACCAGAATTTGGCACCTTAGAAACTGAAGAGTACATCAAATACTTGAGGTAGGCTTTTTTCTGCCATATCAGTTTATGTTCTCAACAGAACATCCATTAGTGATGACGACTTTGTCGATTTACAATGAATATTAGCTTAATATAACGACTAATAATCTCATCAACATCTGTAGTTACATAAGGAATGTGTAGCTAAATGAGTGTGTAGCTACTAGTTACACATGCTAATTAGTTTTGTATCTTCTAGTTACACAAGCTAAATGGATGTGTAGCTACTAATTACACATGCTAACCAGATGTGTATCTTATAGATACACATGCTAATTGTGCAAGCTCTTACGTAATGGGATATCATGCATAGATTTTACCTGTTTACGAACTTTTGCCTCCTTTTGTGTGGTATTTGACTGTATTTTTTCCTGGAATATGCAGATTTGCTTGATGTTATATTGCAGGTTTCAGATAACTTCATAAAAGCTAATTGCTTAAATGTGGTAATGGTCTCGCTGGAATTGGAGTTGACGCTGAATATACAAATCAGATGCATGTGTAACTCTCAATTACACTAGATAGATTCATATGTAACTCTGAATTACACTAGACAGAAGCGTGTGTAACTTCTAGTTACACATGCTAAAAAATTATTGTAAATGAATATTAAAGTAATACATGTATTTTTTGTATTTTGGCATCAAAAAAAAATGTATTATTTGTATGCGTTCTTTTTGATGTCTATTTTTTTGATGTGTAACTTTGCATTACACATGTCATAAGGATGTGTAACTTCTGGATACACATGCCATATGCATGTGTAACTTCTGTTTACATATTCACACTATACTTTAATAATTTGGGCTTAAATTTAAATTTTATTTAATTTGGGGATTGACAATATATAAAAGGGCATGGATGTCTTTTAATAACTCGGGGCCTAGATTTAAACTTCTTTTAATTAAGGGCCTCATATTATGGGTTACCCATGGGTCGGGCCTTAGCCTAATTTCCCCGAAATCCGTAGTAAATTGGATTGGATGCGGATGAGGTGAAAACCGGTCCATACCGGCCCATGCTCACCCCTATTTTTGACGCGTTTTTGGGCTAAACCGTTTTTTAGCCCGATTTTTCATTTTCTATGTTACCTGACGAGCTCCTGACTTGGGCCCATTTGAGTCGGAAAACAAAACAAAGATTTTTGGGGACTACTCAAAAAAGGTGGGGGACTACTTTGTGATACAAATGTCCACCCTACATTATAAGGGGTGTCATAAAAGATTAGGGAAGACTAATCTGCCCTTATTCTAATTAAGGTTATAACTAACCCTAATAACCCACTAATCTAACCCACTAATTAAAACCTAAATTAAAACTTAAAATTAGTTTCAAAACTGGTTATTTTATTTTCTTCTTCTTCATCTTCTTCTTCTTCTCCTCCTTTCCTCTTCTTCGTCAACATCGACATTAATCGCCGATTCGAAATTTTTTTATCGTCGATTAATCAATCTTCATAAGCAATGCGTGCCAAGCAAACACCCAGACTTCCAGGATTGAGTCCGGGCCTCCCACATATAGTGAATCTCCCAAAAGAATTGCTAAATCAAAAACAACTTGAAGCACCGTTCAGAGGCAAAATCAATCATCCAACAACAACCAAGAAGTATGATTCAAGTGAAATGCAAATCCGAGGGTAATTTCCTTCATACCCATTCTTTTCAATTCGTTATTTGTTGAAGAAATCGATTATAAATCATCAAAACCCATTGACAATGGTAGTTACAGTAGATATTTCGGCTAGGAGAATTTTTTGTGTAACCCTAGAATTGCTAACCGAACTTCCAAAAATAAGAACAGTTCGGTGTGCTCGCAAAAAATAGACTAATATATGGTGATCGAACTACATAGTTCGGTCTGCTCACAAAAAAATCTCTCGTAACCGAACTCAATTTTTCCTTTGAAAGGATGAGTTCGGTTTTGTCGATAATTTCTCTTGCTAACCGAACTTTTGAAATATTTAGTTCGGTGTGCTCGCAAAAAAATCTCTCGCAACCGAACTAAATTTTTCAAAAGTTAAGAATGAGTTCGGTTTTGTCGATAATTTTTATGGCTAATCGAACTTTTGAAATATGTAGTTCGGTTAGCTCGCAATTATTTTTTGGTAACCTAACTATAGTCTGTTAACTTCAAGTGTTGTGTTCTTTAGTTCTATTTGATTTGATAACACAATATTCTCTTATGTTTAGCTAATACTTTGGTTTTTGTTCATTAGGAACAAAGTAAAAAGATTGAGACTACAACTAGATGAGGATTTGAAAACTCCCACCCCTCGTGGAGCAAAACATTTAGATTTCCGAAAACGTGGTGCCACAAATGCTAAACATAGAGGGGGCTCATTACCGGAAGTCAACCAAGAGAATATTCGTGACGTAATCCAAGATGTCAATGAAGAGGTGATGGAGAATACAACTGATAATGTTATTGAAGAAGAGAATGATGATGAAAAAGAGCAAGGAAATGAAGAGGTCGAACAACAAAGAGAAGACGTTGAAAATGTAGAGGAAGAATAACTAGGACCCGGCAAAGAATGAGAAGGACAAGAGGATGGAGAGGAGGGAGACGATGAAGAGGAGGAAGAAGATGGAGAGGAGGGAGACGATGAAGAGGAGGAAGAGGAGGAAGAAGAGGATGAAGAGAATGATGATGAATAAGAGCAAGAAATTGTTCCTGTTAAAGAGAAAAAGAAGCCGAAGCCGCCTAGCAAAAGATACTCACACATTCCCCATAAAGATTTGTGTTTGCCACCAGTGGACTTAACTTATGGTACTCCAAATGATGGAGGGGCAACATTGTTTGGCTACAAACACTCATGGGCTGCGAAGATCTATGCGACAATGGTATTCTTTAAGTTCATTATTAACTAACAATCGACTAATTTTTTTGGGACATGTGTAGTCAAGTATTAATAGTGTTATTTTCTTTTCGTAGGATCATAATGATGCAATGCGTCTTATTAAACGTCAAAAGGCGGCCACATGGGATCTTTCTTTGGAGTGTGACGAGTTTCAAGCGAAGGTTAAAGAATGTGTGTTCTGGAGAGCTATTGAGAATGCACATGTGCAGTTTGACGTTATTGCCGTATCCGCATATCTCGAGAGGTATTATCCCGAGATATATACTATGCATCTTCCATTTGGCGAGATGGGAATTACACCCACCGGCTTACCATTGGAAGGTAAATGTCTTCGAGAAGGCTACAACCCCTCGATGAGTTATGAATATCTGGAAGTATTGGCTCAAAAATGTCTAGGATGGGATGCAAGAAAGTCTCAATGTGAGTTTAGACGTTCTGTGAAGTCCCCTAAACGTGGAGATGAGTATAATCCAAGAGAGGCAGATGGATCATTGAAGAAGAAGGTTAAGAAATTCAAGTTGGTAAAGTTGAAGGTAACATTTGGAGGGACAAAAAAAGAAGGTGGGGAAAGGAAAGTTGGTGATGGACAGGGAGACCCTTAGGCGCCATGTCACTGCTTATTGGTTATATCAGTTAGGAGCTGTTATTTTCCCCGACACTTCTGGAAATAAGGTGGATGTACAGTATCTACAGCTTTTGGAGAATCTCGATGAGATGAACAATTACTCTTGGGCCACTGGGGTACTTGCTTTTGTTCTAGAAGAGATGAACAAAGGGTCGAGGATTAAGTGTAATCAAATTGGAGGTTACTTAACTCTTGTCCAGGTGATCTTCTACATTGTTAATTAGCAATTTATTCGCTTATAATTCCTGCTTCCAATTCAATTAGTATTGTATGTGGTTAATATTTCCTTATTTTTGCATAGGTTTGGATTTACGACCACTTCCCTTCATTGGGATTGGTTTCTGAAAAGACAAATTATCCCTATGACCAACCCACATCAGGGAAATGGGTGTTTTTGTCCGAACAAAAGAAGTCTAAAGAAGAGCAGTTGACTTCGTTGAGGGATAAATTGGATAATCTTACGGTGGATAAGGTGGTATTTCACCCATACGATGTACCCAATGATGTCTCTGTAGATAAAGATGATTTGAATGGTTACTCTATCTACACCGCTTACTGTGGACCCATTTGGTATCCTACCGGCTACGCAATATTTAATCCAAGGAGAATACTAAGACAACTTTCTTGCGTACAAATGGATCCCGACGTGGAGGAGGAAAATTTCACTTTGATGGTTAATGGAACAAAGAACACCGAGAAATATTTTGAGCCAAAACATGAACCAACTCCTACGGTGGCACATTGGAATGCACTTGGTGACTACTACTTACCTAGAGGTGACCTTGTACCTGCTGAAGGAGATATGTCTGCATGTGATGATGATTATATGGAGTTCTATGAAGAAATTAGTCATCCTTTTGTGATAAATAAAGAACAACAAGCTAAAACTGATGCGGCGAAGGCAAAGGCAAAGCAAAGGGAGGCTAAGAGAGCTCTTAAGGAGATGCCTATTTGTGGAGAAGAAGCTAAAAGGTTATGGGATAATGTGGTAAGAAAATTTCTTTCTCTTATACTTTTCGGTTGTTTAAAATTGGAAAATATATTTACTTGTGATTAAAATTGGAATTAGGTGGCGAAGGGTACGAAATTGTTGAAGAAATGGATGGCTAAAATCAAAAGTGGAGAGTCGATGTTGACTAAGGAACAAACCGACTACTACAAGGAGTGAGAGGGTCTTATAACTAAAAGAATGGTGGATCCAAGTAGGTCTAAGCAACTGAAGAGGGGTCGACAACAAGGTGAAGGTTCAAGTCGCGCTGTGGACGAAAGCGGTGGAGGAGATGAAACCCCAAGTGATGAGGATGTTCGTCCTAAAACTCGTGGTAAACAAGGAGGTGGTAAGAGGGGAAGGTTCAAGTTGCACTATGGAGGAACCCGGTCGAGGAGATGAAACCCCAAGTGATGAGGAAGTTCGTCCTAAAACTCGTGGTAAACAAGGAGGTGGTAAGAGGGGTCGACAACAAGGAGAAGGTTCAAGTCGCGCTGTGGAGGAAACCGGTCGAGGAGATGATACCACAAGTGATGAGGAAGTTCGTCCCAAAACTCGTGGTAAACAAGGAGGTGGCAAAAGGGGTCGTAAAAGTGGTCGTTAGTGATTTCGTATGATTTTAGTTTCAAAAAACATCTTAGTTATGGATTTCGTATGGTTTAATTTGGTATGTTTTTGTTTTTTAAACAATTACTTAAGGATTTCGTAGTTTGGTATGTATAACACTTTTATATTTGTTTTAGAACCTTGTTTGTGTTTTCAATTTTTATTGGGTTTTTGTTTTCAATGTTATAAGACTGAAATGTTGAAATATGAAGATGGTTTTCGGTGACCTGCGATTTTTAAACTTGTAACCGAACTAGTAGTTCGATAACCTGTGACAAATTCCTGGTCACCGAAGTTATAGTTCGGTAACCTGTAAAATTCTACCAGGTAACCGAAATCATTGTTCGGTTACCTCGCAACATTTTCACTGGTTACCGAACTACTATGTAGGCTGAAGCAGTTTGCCTTCATCCATAAGATATTAGTTCGGTTAGCAAAACATAATATGTTAGGTAACCAAAATATTCTCTGGAGACTCAAATTTTTGCTATTGCACATGTTGGAAAACTCATTCTCTTGATGCAGAAATCACATAAACCAACTCTTAGGTTTCTTTTGGAGTGTTTTTGGAATCGTATATATGCTCAGTTTGAGTGTGAGCCTTCACAAAAAAGTTCTGCGAAGACATGTATTTATCACCCAACCGAACTAGTTGTTCGGTTAGCAGAGCATAATATATTAGGTAACCGAACTATTCTCTGGAGACCCAAATTTTTGCTATTGCACATGTTGGAAAACTTATTCTCTTGAAGCATAAATCACATAAACCAACTCTTAGGTTTGTTTTGGAGTGTTTTTGAAATTGTATATATGCTCAGTTTGAGTGTGAGCCTTCACAAAAAAGTTCGGTGAAGACATGTATTTGACATGTAACCGAACACGTGGTTCGGTTTGGTTGCAAATTTTTAATTCCTAACCGAACTTGTAATTTTTAAATTTCAATCTACTTTATCTGACACAAATATAATACATAATTTTGAAATTAGAATGTAATAACAAGTAACGGCTAAATTTCTAGCCGTTATACACCTAGGTGGTATATATATGTGTCTCATAGTTTGTAATTGCAGGAAATCCCACAATACACCCCTCACAAGAATTTACTTTACTAATCCATTTGAAGATGAGTAATAATATATTTTTATTGATTATCTTCTTGAAATGTTTACAAAGAAAGATAGAACAGAGCTAAAGAAATTACAATCACTCTTAACTTTCTCTCTCCTAATGACTTGCTTAACAATTCAAAAAGAACTCTCCTTACAACAGACTAACTCAACCCTTTATATAGGGTAATACACAGTGGATGACAGCTAAGTTGTCCTTTATTTTCGGGAATAACTCGCGAAGTGTCGCGAGTGTTATAAACATTTTTCCTTGCGACACTCCTAAATCTCGCCAAATCTTCACACTTTTCTCACGTTCTGGCTTTCGTCATCTATTGCGTCATTTATATTTCTTTCCTGCGACGCCTTCGCAATGTAGTCGTTTATTAATCTCGTGAAGTATTGATGTCGCGATATTTCTCGCTCCTACATCTTGCCTCTTTTTTCTTGAATATTGCTTGAAGAGCGATCTTTAAGAAAAAATCCGTTGTTGTAGTAATCTTTGATTTTTGTTGATGAAGGAACGAGCGAAAGAATATTGGACTTGAAAAGTACGTACTTGCCTCTATTCTTTTGCGAAATTCCGAAGCTTTGAAAAGTAATTTTAAAAGTATCATCCCGAAGTATACGAAGTATGAAGTATTCTTGAAGAAATATAAGAAGTATTTAATTCTCTAAATGTAAGAAGTATTGCAAATCCATCATGCGAAACTTTCGTTCCATGTTCTTTGCCTCATGCTATGAGCTCATATTCTCATGAGTTCATTCTATAATTTCGCAGTTGCTCATACTTTCCTCATGAATTATACGATATCATATGCCACGTCATTCTTTTAGTGCTCGCGAAGTCGTATTTGGGTTTGCGATATTACACTTTGAAATATCGCGATCGTCTATTTTTCACCAAAATTTTTTGTCAGCAAGGTTCCGTGCATTTAGGAATGACCGCTTACACGTGTCTAAAATTCCCTTTTACCGATAGTTTTTAATGCTATCCGGTTACTCTTTTCCTGTCTATTTAAGGGAGAATTTCCCATGAAAATCCTTCTTTCCTTTTATTTCATCTTCTTTACTGTCTGCAATTTTCTTCTGCTGTTTTTCTTCACCGTCTTCTTCATCGTCTTTCTGCTGTAATTCTTCTGCTTTTTGTTTCCATGGCATCAAGGTTTGCGAACTTTGCTAAATTTAATCATTTCGTGATTGATCTTTCCTAATGAAATAGTTTTGTTCTGATACTTCCCCCTTTTTGTTTTAGCAAGGACAAGTCTAGCACCAAATCCACCGTTACAAACCCTAATATTCCCAAGAGTTCGCAGCCGAAATCCTTTGCTTCCAAG
The DNA here is from genome assembly GCA_023531295.1 of Papaver armeniacum. NCBI lineage: Eukaryota > Viridiplantae > Streptophyta > Magnoliopsida > Ranunculales > Papaveraceae > Papaver > Papaver armeniacum. The sequence continues at coordinate 244,760 of JAJJWW010015369.1, forward strand.
AGAAAGACTGCGAATGACAAGGTATTTAAGAAACATTTACCCTTTTAATAACAATATTGTTGCCTCTGTTTCTTATTTAACTTGTTATTCGCAGGATGACAAAGATATTAATTTATCTCCCAAGAAACCTCGCCACTTTAAACCTGTCGCACCTGCCATTACTTTTCCTGGGTTTAAATTTACTACTTCTCCTGCGGCTTCTTCGCAAGATAACCCAATTCTTTCTTCTCTAGCGACGTCTTCGCAAGATAACCCAATTCGTTCTTCTCATGACAAATCACCTTCTCCCGCGATGACCTCGCCTGATAAATTAGTCCCTGAATTTTCCGTTAATGAAATTCTTCAGAATGTTCCCCTCTCCACTTTTACTCTTAATACCTCTATCTCATCTTCCCTTGTTGATCAAGCTCCTCCAACTGGCATTCTTATGACTAAGGATGACTCAGCTTTTGCCTCTTCTTCCATCATTTCCTCTTCCTCTGAATCTATCTCTCTTACTAAAGAAAATTTAGAAGGGATGGATATAGCTTTTAAAGTTTTATCAACTACCATGAATGATGTTAAGAAAATCTCCACTGATCCTGTCAGGTCTAGTGTTATGAATCTTTGAGTAAGTATTTTGGTTCTGATACAATGTCGCGGGCATCCTTGGAACAAGAAATTAATATCTTAAAGAATAGCCTTCATAATGCTTCTCTGGATCGCGACAATCTTCGCAGGAAAAATGAAGAACTAAAAGGTACCACTTCCTTCCCCTTTTTTTTTTTTTTTTTTTTGAAGACTTTGTTCGCCTTTAAAGTTTTGAATCAGAAACGTAAAATGGAGATATATCAAGTGGAATCTATCGCGGAAGAAACTCGAACAGAAAGAGATGCTTGGATGGAGCAATATAACCGATTAGATAACCTCCATACATATTCTGTTGACCAGATAAATAATCTTACCCAAGAAAACGCCTACTTAGTCCAAAAACAAGAATTGTTAAGTAGCGAATTGTCGCATCTGTCATATTCTTTGACTAAATCTAATTTGGAATTGGAAACCTTATCGATGAAAATGGAACTTTGTCGAGAGAAGCGAGCTTTGTTGGATAAAGTGGCTATATCCTCGCAGACAACTTGGTGTTTGTCGAAAAGCATTGAATGAGCAAGAACAATCTATCCGCTCTTTGAAAAATAAACTCAAAGAAACCACTACCGAAAGAGATAAGCTTATTCAGGGTAGAATAACCCTAAGTGTGAAAACAAAACAACTCAAGGATGAATATACTAAGTTAAAAGAATCTCATTCCTCCCTTGCGAAGGAGAATAATTTAATGATTTCTAATGAAAAAAGCTTGCGTTCTCGATTAAAAGGTCTTGTTGGTGATGATTTTGATACTGCCATGGATCATTTGGAGAATAGTTGCTTTGCCCTGACCCAACATCTTATCTCGCAAAAGGAAGGTAGTCATAAAATTTGACTGCCTCAACTGCCGTTTTCCTTTTCTAATTTCTTTCATTATTTTTTAATCTTAACCCTGTTGTTCATATATATTTTCGCAGAATCTGAGAAAAATCTTCGCACTTCTCTGTCTACTTTGGAATCCTCCCATGCCAAGATTCGCAAGGAAAACACAACTCTTGTTGCTACTCTTGCCCATTCTCGTGATCGTGCCGCGAGGAGGCTTAATTATCTCAACCATCTTAAAGATGTCCAAAGTAGGAATCAACAGAAGGCACTTCTTCGTCAATTTCATCCCAAAGCTGAAGTTGTTGTGAATGAGATCTTACTCTCTAAATCCCTTGAACCTGTCTCTGTTGCACCTTTGGAAGTTGGAGATGATGAAGTTCCTAATTCTCCTGATAGTGATTATGATTATGAAAGCCGCGAAGATATCGCAAACAATGAACTTGTCGAGAAGGATCTTTATGAAGCTGAGAATCCCAATGAAAAAACTTCTGATGGAAATCCTCTCACTAGTGAAGGTGATGCTGATAAAATTGTGAAGGACATTTATCATCTCCTGTTGCCGAGAATGTCGATGTAGATGTAGAAAATTAAGTTACTCCTATAATTTTATATCTTTCAGTCTCTCTTTCTGCATGACTTTTTGTATGAGATGCTTTTCAATTTCTGTTGAAGTACGCTTTTTGATTGGAAAGACCAAGTCCTTTGATGAATAATCTCTTATCTTCTCTTTCTATCTCATTTTAGATTTGCAATTTTAATCTCGCAAGCTTATTCGCTTACCTTTAGTTATGTTGAAGTTCATCATTGCGACAAGATCGCAAGATATCCTCATAAATGAAGAAATCTATTGATCTTGTCTTATCATTGATTGTGTGGTCTTATTTTGCCTTCCTAATTAAAGGTCTTATTTCGCCACCCCTCGTTGCGACAAAGTCGCAGGACGTCTTTACACTTTCATGTAATGACCCATTGACCTTGTCTTATCATTTGTTAAGTATTTTTGCCTCTGCAGGATATTTTATCTGCAACAATATGACAGGCTTAAATACTCTTGCGAGTGTAAAATCCCATGACATTGCCGTCTTCGCGACGAAATCGCAGGACGTCTTTGTATTTTCATGCAAAAACCCATTGATCTCGCCTTATCCTTGCGTCAATATTATTGCCTCTACAGGATCATCGCACAAATATGACAAGCCTAAATTTCCTTGCGAAAATAAAGCCTCATGACATTTGCGTCTTTTGACACTTATCAGCTCCCTAATGGAGGGTGCCGCCCTTATCTTCTCCCTGGTTGCCCCTTCAAGGAGGCGTACATCGGCCATACAAGACTAGCTCCTCCCATCCGGGTCTTAACAACAACCAGTTGTTTTCATGACCTCTTATCCCTTATACCTATATGGTTTATGGTTATGAGACGCACCCTAAGTGGAGTTTTCTTCGGGCCGAAAAGATATACCAAGACTTGCCAAGAATGGCCGAGACACTTCAAATGCCCCAGGCACTCTTGGCTCAACCGTGTACCCCGGCGCCTTGAGCATACACTGACTCCTAGGAAGAGACCCTCGGGCGTCCAACCAGGGTATAACCATATATATATAGTTGGAAATCCAAGGTATCTCCCAGGATAGGCTTTTATGGGCCCCAAATCTCCATGACTCGGGTTCCGGGGAGCGGTGTAACCTTTCCCCGAGCTATGTCAAGAGATACCCCCTTATATGACGCACTTTAGGTCTTACATTTGCCTCTTGCGAAATATCATTCGCGAACTAAGGTGTACGCCATAAAGGTTCGTCCCATTCACTCACTCATTCATTTTTGTTAATTTATTCAATCATTCATTTTTTGCAATGTATTGCTTAAGTAGATATTCGCATAATCTTTCTTTATTTTATTCAATCTCGCAATCATTCTGTCGCAAAAACATTTCATCCAAATTCATTTCATTTCATCCGTCTCGTTATGGATAATACTTCTTGAGATATAACCTATTCCATGGTCTATCCAATCTTTGTCCTACATCTCTCCCCTCGGGATCCATTAATCTATATGCCCCTGTACCAACTATTTCCTTAATGATATAAGGTCCATCCCATTTTCTTGCCAATTTGCCACCGCTTTCACGCCGATATATTGGTGTCTCTCTCAAAGACCGAGATCTCCGGCTGAAATTCACGTATCTTGACACGTTTGTTATATTCTCGGCCAATCTTTGATAATTCTCCATATGTTGTAGTGCTCTCTCTCTTTTCTCTTCTAATTCATCTAACTTGATTAAAATGTTACCCGTGACCGAGATTTTTCTCCCAAGCTTCTTTCTTTGTAGTTGGGATCTTAACTTCGCTTCTGAGAGTACACTTCAACTCCATATGTTAAACAAAAAGGGGACATGCCCGTAGCTTCTCTTCTAGTTGTATTATAAGCCCATACCGCATTGGGTACTTGTTCGCACCATCCTTTATTGTATCCTTCTAACTTCTTCTTCAATATGTCTGCGATTGTTTTATTTGTCGCTTCTGCCTGGCCATTAGCCTGCGGGTATAGAGGAGTTGATTTCCCACATCGTATCTGAAATGCATTAAGTAGTAATTCTATATTTTGTCCTTCAAACTGCTTCCCATTGTCAGATACCAACCGTGTCTTGGAATCCCAAATCGCATATAATGTTCTCAAATATGAAAGTAAAAACATCCTTGTCGCGAATGTGTTGTACCGCTTTCACCTCCGCCCATTTTGTGAAATAATCGGTGGCGACAATTAGATATCTTCTCTGTCACATTCTTGGTAGAAATGGTCCCACAATATCTAAGCCCCATTTTCCAAAAGGCCACACACTTGTTGAAGAATTCAATTGCGCTCCCGGTGCATGTATCTTCTTCCCATGTCTTTGGCAATCTTCGCAACGCCTTGATATTTGTTTCACGTCCTCATGCATATACGGCCAGTAATAGCCCTGCATTTTTGCTTTATATGCTAAAGATCTTCCACCACTATGATTACCAGCGTCCCCGCTATGCAACATCTTCAATATGGTTTCTCCTTCCTTCCTTGTTACACATCTGAATGAAGGTCCATTAAAAGATCGTCGGTATAGTACTCCATCTCTTAACTCATAATTTGTTGCCCGGCTTTTTAATTTGTGTGCCTCTAATCTATTTCTTGGTGTTTCCCCTTTTGTCAAGTATGCATGAAGTTCTGTTCTCCAATCCTCTTCGCAAAGCGTTTGTATTCCATCTTCTATTATCATTACATCTGTTTCTTGTTCTTCTTCTTTATTAATTGACGGTGCTAAAAGTGTTTGTATCTTTATATCTCTCGCAGTCGGATCTGTCATCATACTTGATATAAAGGCGAAAGCATCTGCGAGTCTATTGTTTCTCCTTGATATATGTCTCCATGTTATTTTCGGTATCTGTACCGACAGCTCGTCAACAAGTTTCTTGTACTTTTGCAGAGATAGTTCATTCGTAATATATTCCTCTTTTATTTGGCAAATTGCCAATTGCGAATCACTGGTAATCCTTACGTTTTCCAATTTCATCTCTATTGCGAATCGCAAAGCATGTATTATAGCTTCATATTATGTTTCATTATTGGTTGACGCAAACTCTAATATGAAGGAAAAAGCCATTTTATTACCTTCTGGCGATATCACAACAATTCCAATCCCGTTACCTTCTCCATTAGATGACCCATCTACTAATATTTCCCATCTATTCGGCTCGCTTAACAAGTCTTTTGGATCTCCATGTTCTTCGTCTACGTCCATTATTTCTTCCACTGGTTCATCCTCTTCCAAAGGAAATTCTGCTAGAAAGTCCGCGACCACTTGTGACTTTGGTGAAGACAATATTTCGTATTTGAGTTTGCAATGACTTATTTGGGCATTCCATCTCTCAACTCTCCCCGATCTTTTTGAATTTTGCATTACTGATTTGATTGGTACTTTCGTCACCACCTTAACAACGTGCGCTTGAAAGTATATGCGAAGTTTAAATGTTGCGTAAACTAATGCCAAGATTAGTTTTTCAATTTTTAATAATTCCTTTCTGCGGCGTTGAAAGTTTTGCTGATGTAGTAGATTGGTTTTTCTACCCCTGCGTCCACTCGCAGCAATACTGCACTTAATGCATGCGAAGTCGTCACAAGATAGATTAATAATTCTTCTCCTGGTTCTGCTTTTTGTAAAATTGATATATCCATTAAATGTTCCTTTACTCCTTGGAAGGATTTCTCACACTCGTCTGTCCATCTAAACTTTGATCCCTTTTTGAGAATGTTGAAAAAGTGTTTGCATTTATCAGATGATCGCGAGATAAACCTCCCTAGCGAAGCTAGTAACCCATTTAACTTCTGAACATCTTTTACTGTCGCAGGCGTTGGCATATCGCGAACTGCTTGTACTTTCTCCGGGTCGACTTGGATTCCCTCTTTTGATACGATGTAACCTAAAAATTTTCCCGATGCAACTCCAAAGGTGCATTTTTCCGGATTTACTTTGATGTTGAAATGTCTCATTTGTTCAAAAATTTCTTTCAGATCCTTTATGTGGTCTTTTGCTTTCTTACTTTTGATTAACATATCATCTACATACACCTCTAGCGTTTTGTGTATCCATCTCGCGAACACCTTTTCTACCATTCTTTGATATGTTGCTCCAAAGATTTCGCAAACCAAAAGGCATTTTTGTATAACAAGTATAATCCTCTTGGAGCGAAGAAAGCGATATGTTTTATCTTCTTCGGCGAGAGGAATTTGATTGTACCCTTTATATCCATCAAGAGATGATATCCTTTCGTTTTCCTTCTTGCTTCAACCAATTGCGGAATATCAGTAACGGAAGCTATCTTTGGGACAAGCTTTGTTTAGATCGGTAAAATCTATACAAATTCTTATCCCTTTCTTCTTCTTTGGGACTATAACCATATTTGCTATCCATTCGGGATATTTTGCTTGTCTAATGATTCCCTGCATCTAGCATTTTCTGTAACTCTTCTTCTATTTGAGGGTGATATCTTTGTTGCGATCTTCCTAATTCTTTGTTTGAATGGTCTTATATTTTTGTCAATTTCCAATTTATGACAAGCCACGAGATGGGTCTATACTGGGCATTTCATCCATATCCCACGCGAAAATATCTTTATAGTCTCATGACAAATCAATAGTTCTTCTTTCTTCATCTTCTTCCATTTTAGTTCCAATTTTTAATATCCCGGGTTCCTCTTCGGTTCCAACATTCACTTCTTTTGTTTGTTCGTCGCGATATAGCTAGCTTTCGGTTCTCCCATAGGGGTTGGTCCTTTCATTTCCTTATTCTGCGAGATTTCGCCAGGTATTCCTTTTCCTTCTTTTGCTCTTATCATGTAAATTCTAAATTCTTCTTCTTTTCTAGCTGCTTTTACCATTTTCTTGCGATCTCTTCGCTTCTTCGCTCGTTCTTCATAATGCTTTACTTCGTCTTGATGATATATTCTCCCTTTATCAATATCTCCTCTGATTTCACCAATTCCAGTTGGCATGGGAAACTTGATACACTGATGAAGTGTTGACGCTACATCCTTGATTGCATGTACCCATGGCCTTCCTAACAACACATTGTATGGCGATTCCATATCCACTACACTCAATGTCACCTTTGTTTCAATTTCTCCAAGCAGAATCCGTAATTTCACTTCTCCTTTGGGTTTCGTTATAGATTTACCAAAGCCATGAATATAATACGCTGGGGAAATCATTTCTTCATCTTTATATCCTAATTTTTTGTAAGTATGGTAAAACATGATGCTCACTAAGCTTCCTGTATCCCCCAAAGTTCTATTTCTGACCCATTCTTCCGTTGCTTTTAGGTTCTCCTCCATTTTTGCATGCATTTATTGTGATCACCAATGGGGATGTATGGCTCAAACACTCTTTAGGTATCTCCATTTGTTGTGAATGTTATTTTCTCGCTTTTCCCAATCTTTTAAAGACGATGTCTTCTCCTTATCTATAATCTTCTTCCCTTCAAAATCTCGTTTATGTATTCTTCATCTAATGTTTTCATGAAATTCATTAATCCTTGCTTTTGTAATTGTACAGTACTCCGTATTTTCATTGTACTCCTTGCTTTTTAACTTCTCTATTTCATCTGATCTAACATCTTTCTCTCTCATTTTCTTGATTCGGATAATTTTAGCTGCAATCTTTTATGATCATCCATGTTTCTAGCGCATATGTAATTGCAGGAAATCCCACAATACACCCCTCACAAGAATTTACTTTACTAATCCATTTGAAGATGAGTAATAATATATTTTTATTGATTATCTTCTTGAAATGTTTACACAGAAAGATAGAACAGAGCTAAAGAAATTACAATCACTCTTAACTTTCTCTCTCCTAATGACTTGCTTAACAATTCAAAAAGAACTCTCCTTACAACAGACTAACTCAACCCTTTATATAGGGTAATACACAAAGGATGACAATGACTAAAGTTGTCCTTTATTTTCGGGAATAACTCGCGAAGTGTCGCGAGTGTTATAAACATTTTTCCTTGCGACACTCCTAAATCTCGCCAAATCTTCACACTTTTCTCACGTTCTGGCTTTCGTCATCTATTGCGTCATTTATATTTCTTTCCTGCGACGCCTTCGCAATGTAGTCGTTTATTAATCTAGTGAAGTATTGATGTCGCGATATTCTGCTCCTACATAGTTAACATTTTTGTTACAAAATTTTCAAAAAATGGCAGCTATTAGTCCTAAATTTACTCTAAATGAAGATTTTTCTCTTTGCAGAAACTACATATTATACTATCCAAAGAGGGGTGAAGAACGAAGAATGAATGGTATTATGAGTCAAAGATATTGGGGGAAAATTCATGAGAAATTCTGCTCCGACACAACAAACCCATATAACCGTGATCATATAGCTTTGTTCATTCGATTTGGAAAGATTAGAGATAGAGTTGTGGAATTTATGGCTTTATTTTGTATTGTAAGGCGGTATCGACTTAGGGGTGAAGGATTCGACGAAATCATTTTTACATCAAAAAACGAATGGCGAAGATGGAAGAGAAAGGATTTCAAATATGAATATCATTTCCGCCTCCTTAAAGACTTTTTCATAACGCGTTTCGGATATTAGATGTTATGTAATTTTATTTTCGAAAGTCCTGTATTAGTTCGGTATGGTCCTGTAATGTTATTTCCTAACCGAACTTCTGTCTCGTACAGTTCGGCATTATCCTGTAATTTCTTTTCCTTACTGAACTTCAATGTCAAATGCAACAGTTAATATTTTAGACTTTTGAACCACAGTTCGGTAACCTGGTATTATTCATCAACCTAACCGAACATGTTGCTCGGTTACCTGCAATATTTGGGCAGCTAACCGAACAGTGTTTCGGCAATCTCGATAATAATATGTCCTAACCGAACTAGTATCTGGAAAATCCATAAAATACTAACATTTACTCAATAATTAATACCACTCTTCCAAAAACATAGTATTCCATTGATAAGCATACTTAGTTACATTACATGTGTCATTTAATCATCCGCAAGTGGAATTTGACCTTCATGTACAATTTCTTCCGACTTCTTCAAAGTATTCCACATCTCCATGTTAGGCTCATACATGATACACCAACCCAACATTCTATCCGTATTAAATGCAGGCCAATAAGAGGTTCCACATATTGGAGGCAATGGACAATCGGGTTTTAACCGGAGGCCTATAAAGTGGTTGTTGTTAATCAATGCCATCACACATCTCCTTCGTTTGAGTTGCTCGACACATACGGTTGTTTTCGGGGTGAAGGTGAAACTAACATATTTTGTGAAATAATGAACCACACAATTGAATGCCTCGGCGATTAAGTGTCCACATATAGGCATGCTTATCCAATAATCCGATGTCATCGGATGGCCCCCATGAAGACGAAGTTGATACCTAACAAATTGCTCATTGAGACTACCTTCCCCATCGCACAACATTATCTTGTAAAAGGCCAGATTCTTCTTTAGTTTGGACAACAACCTTTGCCTTATATGAGTGATTGCACACCCATTATTTTGCTTCGCACCTTCGATGAAAGGCCCAAGTTGTTGATTGACAACATGAAAACCACAATTACCATCCGGAGGAACGTCGTCGGTGGAAGTAACGTATTCTCTAATGTATAGAGGTAACTCATTCAAATAGTCTTTATTTGGAGCCTCAACCTTCACGTCTAGGGAAGATGGTTGGATGGGGCACATTGGAGACTTAAGCTTCACGTCGACGGAAGATGGTTAGCTTGGTTGTGATGGACACATCAGACCTTTTTTCTCCTCGATACTCCTACCTTGTTTGTTGGTTTTCTCCAAGTACATTGTCGCGGTATACTCATGGGCCGAAGGATCTCTAGTAAATGGAGTTTGCTCACTTTTCTTCTTACGTAACACCTTTGCACATTCTCTTAGTTGCTTTTTAGTTTCTTTTTTGCTTGGTCTACCTTTGCGTTTGCCTTTTGACGGTTCATAAACATTCTCCGCAGTTTGTGGATATATGATTTTCCTCATGTCATCCCAAAAGATTTTTTTTTTGGAGCTTGTTCATGCCACGATACATCTCTAGAACGGTTCTACCCATTTCGTTATCACCAAACTCTTCCCCGGCTTCTTCTCCCTTTGGAGGAGGGATGAAACTTAGATGCTTCCAAAATGGATCAATTTCACTTAAAGGGATTACGCCATGCTCATAGTTGATTATCATATAGCGACAAGGTAGTCCCATAGACTTCTTCATGTTACATACACACACCTCATCCGGCTTGGTTTCCCACTTCTCAATCAACTCGACTTATATAATCAACAACTTCATACATTGCCGAGATACGTTGTAATGGATTCCCTTGAGCAATGGGTTGTCGACATATTTTCCGTTCATTTTAAAAATACGGATTTTTTGGAACTTCTCTTTAATTCTATCAATGTCGCGCTTGAAGTAATTTTCCGTAGCATTCCCCACGGTTACGAAATTATCAACACATCCAAAGAGATTCTTCTTCAACCGATGGTGAGCCGACTCTACTAAACTTGTCGCTTGATTTCCCAAGTGTTTATATTGGTTAGTATAAGCATTAACAAACTTCTCTTTGTATGGTTCCAACCATTGGCGAAGAACATACGACACAACACCGGGGTAATCCGGAGTATCCCAATGGGCGATGAACTCCGCAAGATTTAGATGATACTCTTCCTCGGTAAGATACCAACACAATGATTCCCATTCACCGTTGAAAGCAACCCATTTAGCGTAATTTGCTTCATAGTGTTTTTCGAGTTCCTCTTTTGCATCCGCTCGTTCATGTTCCCGTAGCATCTTAATCTCTTCATATTTTTTTTTCTTGGTTGGACAAATTATTGGCTTGCACCTATTCATCAAATTACACCATATATGGAACGTACAAAGCATATTATGTGCTAGTGGGAACACTTCCTCTATTGCTTTCATCAATGCGACATCATTATCGGTCACTATAACCCCAGGAATATCATCACCTCGGAAGATTGCCTTAACTTGTTTTAGTGCCCAAATGTAACTAGGTTCTTGCTCATCTCTTAAGAAACAAAACGCCACGGTAAACGGTGACTTCGTCGAAGTACGCCCAACAATATTCAACAATGGCATCTCGTACTTGTTCGTCTTATAAGTGCAATCCATTATTAGAACTTCATGAAAGCATTGAGTGATGTGATTTTCAATGATGTTGTAGTAATAAATAAGGATTCGAACTCTAAGACTTGTGAAGATTAAATTTAAGGATTTAATGAAAATAATAAAAGCGAGAGTTACTGGGACTAGGATGCCACCGAGTTCATATCATATGGCTCAATTATTTATTCTTAACAATTATCGCTCAATAAATAAAATAACACCGACTCTTGTTTTGCCAAAGTAGATTCTCAAAATATTAGTTATAAATCGTAAGCATGGGACATCAAACATCTAAGCAAGCATGACCCATCAAATAAAATAATAACTAATTAATTCAAATCATAATTCTATTTTAATTAGTGCAAAAGTCATATAGAAAATAAAATAAATTCACCCATGTATGAAATTCAAATTCCTCCGTCGACCCAATGTAGGGGTTTATCTTCTCATGATGAAAACACACTCAAGAATATAATTCATAGCTCAAATGGTGTTTTTATTGAAGAAAACTAATAATACAATGAATCTGCAACGCTGTACTGGCGTTACAGAAGTCACCGTTACAAGAGATGTTGCAAATTCAAAATAAGCGTGCCAAACTGACTATTACGAGTATTGTTTATAAACGACAGTTCTCTGCGACAGTCAGTGGACGTTATATATTCTTCTTCTTCTTCTTCTTCTTCTTCTTCTTCTTCTGCAGAGAAATCTACTCTGCAACCCTCTGTTCTTCACCCCTATCACTCGATGTCCCCTCTGTGACTCCCAAGGCTCGTATTTATATCCACAGGACCTTCAAATCTTCACAATAACTTCAAGAAATCTTCATTGATGACTTTTATGCTCGGGAAGATTTTCTGCCGTTCTTACGTAATTATTTCTTTTTTATCCTCTGCCTTCAATTCACACGTGTCTGCTGGCGTTGAATTCTTCCAAGCACGCTGAGTTTAGGTTGAACACGCTGAGAACACACCAAAACTTCCCCGAGATAGCTAATAATTCCAAGAATATCTCTCCGTGTGTTATCCTTTCCTGTTTTAGTTCGAAACCACATACCAATCCTGTTTAGTCAAATCAGGGTATTCCCAACTAATTCCAGCGATTAAATCTCCACCGAGCTTCTCCAAAATCTTCACAGAATCTCGCAAATAACTCCATTTCGCTTTCTTCAAATCCACGATTCTAGCAAAATATAATCAATACCAAGGACCTTACCAGCCTTGTTTGGTCTTAACAGGTCCAACCCACTCAAATACAGCAATTGAATCTCCATAAACTCGCCCAGAAATTGAATCCAAACTCCGAACTTCGCTGCACAATTTTCCCGCCAAAATTCCTATTTTGTTTTGTTGAAGTCCCAATTATCTAGCCAATTTTAATCGAAAGAAAGACCCATGCCAGCCCTATTTAGTCCCTAGAAATAAACTCATTTGATTTCAGCCATTGAATCTCGTTATAATTCACCCAAATCGCAAGCCCTAATTATGTTCCATTAAAAACCAGTTTTCCCGCCATTTTTCAAATTCAAAAGGTTGAAGATGACCTCCCCTTATCCAATCTGGGAGTGCGAATAGCAATTAGGGTGCCCCTTAGTAATTGGGTGCCCCTTAGCCAAAATTGGAGACCGCTTAGCAAATGTCCTTCGGGGTGTTCTTAGCAGTTTTTCGAGCCGATTCTTCCAAAAACGTTTATTTCCTAAAAATACCTACAAACAAGTTTATTAGTGATAGAATGAGTCCCAGCTAATGTATTTATGGGTGAAAATGTATTGCACTTTCGTGCTCATCAAATTCCCCCACACTTACATTTTGCTAGTCCTCGAGCAAAACAGAAAATTGACCCGCTACACAACTGGTCATATAATAAGAGAGAGAGAGAGAGAGAGAGAGACCCGCTACACAGCTGGTCATATAAATATTATTATTATTATTTTATTTAATTTTTAATTTTTAATTTTTTATTAGACCCGCTACACAGCTAGTCATAACATGCAAGAAAAAAGACAAGACCCGCTACACAGCTGGTCATAACCCTAACAAACATAATTTTTTTTTTTACAAGACCCGCTACACAGCTGGCCATAACATATAAGAAAAAAATGAAAAAGACCCGCTACACAGCTGGTCATATCCCTAACAACAATATATTTATTTATTTATTATTATTATTATTATATATTTTTTTAAGACCCGTTACACAGCTGGTCATAATATAATATACCTACAATCCTACAATAGACCCGCTCAACAGCTGATCACGATTTGCAAGAAAATTCCTGAAAAAATAAAGTAAAAAGTTAACCACTCCCCCACACTTAAACATTACATTGTCCTCAATGTAATTGAGTCATCCAACGCAAAACTTAAGATGGGAAATTCATAAGATGCAAAAAGTAAACAAAAATATAAAAAATAAAAATACACCTACTGGAATATACAAAAAGGATCCCCAAAAATTAACAGCCTGAAAATTTGGGGATCAACCCAAAATACAGTATTTACAAACGACAGCTTCACAATTATGTTATGAAAATATGGGGACACTGAAACTGTCAGAAATAGAGGATTACCCCAAACCTAGTTTTTACTTCACATGGAAGTGAGTATAGAACAAAATATGGGGATACTATTGGGACTGGGAAATTTTTAATTGGCTCATGCATGGTATTAGAAATAGGCAAATCCTCTGGGTATTTAGATGCAAAGTATTCCGACAAATTTTAGAAGCAAACAATTCTAACCCTAAATTAGGTAACTTTTGGAAGTCTAGGGGACTAGAAACGACCTCTAAGTTCGGTGAATTATATTGTGAGATAGATTCATCTATGGAATTAGGAAAATCATCTACACAATCATCTACAGAGTCATCTACAAATTCTGTCTGGAACAGAGAGTCACTACAAGACTGATCATCATCATCATTAAATAATTTTTGACATTCCAGAATTCTCAATCTTTGTTCCAAACTAGGTGGTGTGTATTTGTAATACTTCTCATATATCATTAGAGGAGATTCTTCACTTACCTCATGTGGAGCAGAATCTCCATACCGTTGCCTATGCTTATATTCACCAAGCGTCATCTCAGATGAGGTTGCCTGATAATTTGAATTTCTACGCTTATATTTCGTCAGCGTCATCTTAGGTGACGTCTCCTCGGAAGAAGTCATTATCCTCAAAAAGTCCCTGAAAAGAAATACAAAAAGAAGTGCATAAAAAGGAAAAAAAAATCTAAAATGAAATGAAAATACTGTACAAAATAAAAATAAACCTAAAAATTAATCTAAAAACAAATCCGCGTCGGCGGCGCCAAAAATTGATGTGATTTTCAATGATGTTGTAGTAATAAATAAGGATTCGAACTCTAAGACTTGTGAAGATTAAATTTAAGTATTTAATGTAAATAATAAAAGAGAGAGTTACTGGGACTAGGATTCCACCGAGTTCATATCATAGGGCTCAATTATTTATTCTCAACAATTATCACTCAATAAATAAAATAACATCGACTCTTGTTTTGCCAAAGTAGATTCTCAAAATATTAGTTATAAATCGTAAGCATGGGACATCAAACATCTAAGCAAGCATGACCCATCAAATAAAATAATAACTAATTAATTCAAATCATAATTCTATTTTAATTAGTGCAAAAGTCATATAGAAAATAAAATAAATTCACCCATGTATGAAATTCAGATTCCCCCGTCGACCCAATGTCGGGGTTTAGCTTCTCATGATGAAAACACACTCAAAAATATAATTCATAGCTCAAATGGTGTTTTTATTGAAGAAAACTAATAATACAATGAATCTGCAACGCTTTAATGGCGTTACAGAAGTCACCGTTACAAGAGATGTTGCAAATTCAAAATAAGCGTGCCAAACTGACTATTACGAGTACTGTTTATAAACGACAGTTCTCTGCGACAGTCAGTGGACGTTATATATTCTTCTTCTTCTTCTTCTTCTCTGCAGCAGCAGAGAAATCTGCTCTGCAACCCTCTGTTCTTCACCCCTATCACTCGATGTCCCCTCTGTGACTCCCAAGGCTCGTATTTATATCCACAGGATCTTCAAATCTTCACAATAACTTCAAGAAATCTTCATTGATGACTTTTATGCTCGGGAAGATTTTCTGCCATTCTTAAGTAATTATTTATTTTTTTTATCCTCTGCCTTCAATTCACACGCGTCTGCTGGCGTTGAATTCTTCCAAGCACGCTGAGTTTAGGTTGAACACGCTGAGAACACACCAAAACTTCCCAGAGATAGCTAATAATTCCGAGAATATCTCTCCGTGTGTTATCCTTTCTTGTTTTAGTTCGAAACCACATACCAATCCTGTTTAGTCAAATCAGGGTATTCCCAACTAATTCCAGCGATTAAATCTCCACCGAGCTTCTCCAAAATCTTCTGAGAATCTCGCAAATAACTCCATTTTGCTTTCTTCAAATCCACGATTCTAGCAAAATATAATCAATACCAAGGACCTTACCGACCTTGTTTGGTCTTAACAGTCCACCCACTCAAATACTGACAATTGAATCTCCATAAACTCGCCTGAAATTGAATCCAAACTCCGAACTTATTTGCACAATTTTCCCTCAAAAATTCCTATTTTGTTTTGTTGAAGTCCCAATTATCTAGCCAATTTTAATCGAAAGAAAGACCCATGCCAGCCCTATTTAGTCCCTAGAAATAAACTCATTTGATTTCAGCCATTGAATCTCGTTATAATTCACCCAAATCGCAAGCCCTAATTCCGTTCCATTAAAAACCAGTTTTCCCGCCATTTTTCAAATTCAAAAGGTTGAAGATGACCTCCCCTTATCCAATACGGGAGTGCGAATAGCAATTAGGGTGCCCCTTAGTAATTGGGTGCCCCTTAGCCAAAATTGGAGTCCGCTTAGCAAATGTCCTTCGTGGTGCTCTTAGCAGTTTTTCGAGCCGATTCTTCCAAAAACGTTTATTTCCTAAAAATACCTACAAACAAGTTTATTAGTGATAAAATGAGTCCCAACTAATGTATTTATGGGTGAAAATGTATCGCACTTTCGTGCTCATCATTGAGCCAATTGAACACTCGTCGGATGCGCAATAAAGAGTTGTGTTATCTCTCCTTCCGAATCCACATCCTTTTGAACCGCGTAGTTTCTCTTGGGACAAAACAAAACAATTGTTGCATTACTTGTCTATCTCTCCATTCCTTCCTTCTAATTGTCTCAATTGCATTGTAAATTGTGGACAAAGATGAGTGGTTATCCTTGTTATCCTCCTTTAGTATTTGGAGCATTTGAACCGGTGAAATACCCATTGTCCTCATTTTAGCTACCTTGTCCATCTCTTTAGGAGTTAGCTTTTCCGCCATGAAATGTCCTTCAAGATGCTCCGGACGAGGATGATTATGACAACCTTGCATAACCCTATAGAGAACCCATCCACCCAAATCTTCGTTCAAATTAAATGCAAGCTTGAATGGGCAATGAATCTTCTTGGAGAAAGTTTTGTTCTTCCTATTTGTCTTTCCTTTATATAAACATAACCCTTCCTCTTGTGGCTTTTATCGGGATCACCGCTTCTCTCACAAACCATTTCAAAGCGAGTTTTGCTTTCTCACACATTCAATACTAATACGCACATGTCTTTTTGTGCATGTTGTCTAGCCCAACTCTTTGCATCTTCCGGATTTTTGAATACCAAGTCATTCATGTAGTGATGGGATGTGTCATCGTACAAAATACCAACTGGGGAAGGTTGGTTTTCCATTGGTTCTATTGGATCACATGGAACCTACAAGTAATAGGACAACGTCAATACCATAAAAAAAAACTCTTACAAGTTCGGTAATGTAAATTTTTTATCGACCCTACCGAACACACAGTTCGGTTATGTAGTTTCAGAAATAAATTGGGGCTTTACCGAACTCGATCTTTAGATTTTCTATGTATAAGTTCGGCAATGAAACTGAAAAAATCAACTAAACTGAACTCGAAGGTTCGGTTAGAAACATTGTATTTATATTTTCTGCGACATTACCGAACATAAAGTTCGGTAACAAAAGTGCTGATATCGACTCAATCGCACAATGCACTGTAAACTCTATAAAAATAGTTCGGTTACATGTTATGGAAAAACATAACCGAACTCTAAAAAACCACCATTAACATGTAGTTCGGTTACCTGCGTCTGCTAAATTTAGTAACCGAACTACACATTAAGAACAGTTCGGTTACCTCGCAAGCTAAATTTGGTAACCGAACTAGGTTGACCTAACCGAATTTTTTCCAGAAATTTTGAGTTTGGCCAAATTTTTGTACAATTCAAGCAACATTAACTAAATATGAGGCATACCTGAGTACCCAAGCTTCATCTTCAGGTTGTGGCTGATAAAATCCATCATTTGTTTGGTTAGCTTGAGTTTGGGGCAAAAAGCTTTCATCATCTAACAAATAACTCATTTCCGGATCATTAGAAGTATTGACAAATACACTACGAGGTGAAGGGGGTTCTGATTCTGAGGATGAGGTATCATCACATGAATCACTCAAATCATAATTACTAAACTCAAAAAAAAAGATTTTTTGGGTACACCCATCTTCTTCTTCATATTTCCTCCTTCTTCTTCTTCTTCTTCTTCTTCTTCTTCTTCTTCTTCTCTCAATAATAATGTTATAACAAAACAATCCCACTAGTATAACTCACTAATCAGTACACTAACACTAATTAATCATCACACTAACTAAGTTTATCATTAAGGGTAAAGTAGGTATTTAAAAAAAATCAGATACGGGGTGATTGGAAATTACTACCAATAACCACCCAAAAACTTGAGAGTAGTCCCCCCATTTTTGGAGTAGTCCCCAAAAAACGGTTCAAACAAAAATGCCCTCTCATGGGCCAAACCATAAAACCACTTACACCTTGTTTGTTTACTGACTAACTCATCCTGGAGTCGAATAAATGCGGATCCGAGTGAAATCACGACTCATCCGGATCCGACTCACTAAGGTCCGAGTCGAAAATATGTTTGTTTTGTGAGTCAGACCTGACTCAGCTGACTGGATTTTTTTAGACAGAAAATGCCCTTGTGCACATTTCAAACTGAAAGGATCTTACCTTCTCTAATTCAATCCATTGCTCTTCGCTCCAATCAAAAGTGTTCGTCTCAGCGTTGTACCCATGGCCGGTTCTTGCTAAGAGACGGGACCAAGTGACATATTGGTTGCGCAAGTAATCCCAGTGGTTTCTCAGCTTCTTTTGTGTGATAGTACAGTCATACTTCTCAGAAAAGAACTTGCACAAATTTCCCCACGAAGTTTGCTTCAAAGAAGTTCCAGAAAATCCAAACTCAGTAGCTTGTGCCAAACATTGGTCAATAAATAGCCCTCTAAATTCTGGACGCTCCTAAAAGTTATCTTATTCGCTTTCTCATCTTCTTTTTTCTCCATAGAGAACTAGCATAAAGTGAAACAAATACAAGACGTGGGTAATTTGAAACAAAAGTATAATTGTGGCTCTCTACTACACAGGGAATTTCCAAAAAAAGAGAAATGGATAAAGTGAAAGAGCAAGACTGTAAGATAAGACATTGCCAGCATTTAGATTTTCA
Source organism: Papaver armeniacum (assembly GCA_023531295.1). Taxonomy (NCBI): domain Eukaryota; kingdom Viridiplantae; phylum Streptophyta; class Magnoliopsida; order Ranunculales; family Papaveraceae; genus Papaver; species Papaver armeniacum. Next base: position 263,503 of record JAJJWW010015369.1, read on the forward strand.
ACCAATTTACTAAATGCTGTGTTTCTCAACCAAAAGTGAAGAAAAAAGAAGGAAAATGGACTAAAAAGAAAACAAAAAAAATAAGAACATCTACATACTAGTACATAATTTAACTAGAAATGTAAAATGGTTCCCAAATGGTATGCTAAATAATTAGAAAAAATTGGTAGTGAACAAATTCATGTATTACCAAATCATCATAAGCTGGTAGTACTCCTCAAGATACAACTATGTTTAAAAACCCATGTTCTAAAAACCCATGTTTAATCATAATTAGCAAGTATAGTGATAATTCTCTCTTTGGCATTTTCACAAACACCATCAAATATAATATTCAACAGAAAATATAAATAAAAACCCATGTTCCAAATCACATAAAACCAATATAAAACTGAAGGAACCCATGTTTAAACCAGAAAATAGAATGAAAACCCATGTTCCAAAACACATAAAACCCATATGAAAATGAAAGAAAGATATGGATGAAGAAGAATTATACCTGAAGATGATGATGATTCTAAAAGAAGCTTTTAGTTGATTTGAAAGAGATGAGAGTGACGATGGAGATAGAAATAAGTGGATTTATCGAGAAAGATGAAGGAGAAATCAGTTGAAAATAGATTTAGGGTTTGGTTTCTTATCTCCCATTTCTGCTTTCGACGGAACAAATAAAGAAAATGAGAGAGGAAATGCGATTTTTGATATAAAGAGTCAAGGGCAATTTTGTCAAATTCGCGACTCAGAGGTAATAGCCAGCGACTCAGGGGCATGGAAACGCCTGACTCTATAGGGCTCGAGTCAGGGGTTAGTCTCGACTCAGATACCGACTCAGAGGTTATAAATAATGCAAACCAAACAGTCTGACTGCTGACTCGGCGCGAGTCAGGGGTTGACTCAGACCCAGACGCCGAGTCAGCTGCAAACAAACAAGTTGTTACTCTCGTTTAATGACGAGAATGTCTTCTACTTCTTAGAACACGCATTTTCTTATTCGACTTCACTTCAGACAGAAACGAGAACCCTAAGAGAAATTTGAAGATGATGACAATTATAGAGTATGAAGAAGCCGTAGATTGAACATCACAGGTATCTCGTATTTAATGCTCTTCTCCTCTTTCTCTCATTCTGATTTTCTGTTTCTGGTGGATTTTTTTCCTAGGGTTTTAAGAAAAAACCAGTAAAGAGCTCTATAACCTGTTACTATTATCAATTCCTTCTTTTGAATTTTTGTTGTTGTTTTATTAATGGGTTTTCATTGGATTGAAAAATTTTGTTTGCTAATCTGGGTTTCTTTTATTTTCTGATGATTTGGAGTATAGGTGGTTATGGTTTTGTGGTGTTCATCATCTGTTTGCATAAATGCTTAGTATGCCGTGAAGTAAGAATTTTAAATGACGTATAATGCCTATAAGCATATATTCCTGAAAGGCTCCATAGAATGTCAGAATATACTGCACCTGTTAGAGTTTTGAGTCCAATTTGGTAGGAAGCAAATTAAAAAGATTGGCATATTACGTCCCTCTTGCACACAGACTAATAGAGAATAATACCATTGATGAACCCTTTTGAGATCAGTATATACATTGTATATGATTTTAGTTACTCTTTTTTATTTATTCCATGCTGGTTTGAACCTTAAGATACTGACTGAAAGGAGCCTTCTGCGAGACATAAATGCATGAGTTTGTTAAAAGTATTGGGTTGTTGAACCATGAATCTGATTCTGTTGTTGCCATTGCTTATATTACCTACATCAGGGGGCACTTAAGCAGAAAACTGGACATAATGTTGGTATTTTTGCAAAACAGTGTTTGAACTTTGAGAATAGTATATTTCTCCAGGTTAATGACTTGTGGCTGTAATCAAGATGTCCGATCCCTTAACACAGATCTTAAAATATGTATAATGCACATGACTGCTGAGACAGCTTAAGTGTATTTCTACATGAATAGCTGTTTCAGAGTTTCGGCTAGTATCCAACTCTCTGTGTCCACCACTTCATACCACGATGCCAGTGCTTGGCTATATTAACATGTCATTGTAAAAAAAAACAAATTGGTGTAGTTTAATCTTGCCCTGTAGAAAGTGAGGATTCTGTTCACTCAGAAATTGCAGTTGTGCATCTGATCAGTAAGTTAAGAGAGATCATAAAATCTAATAAAGAGTATTAAACCACGTGTATTAAGTGTAATGCTGACTTTTAGGCGAGCTGGTAAGTAAGTTGGGACCAATCTGAAATTGGAGTCAACTATGATGTATTTTAGCTAAGTTTTCAACATAAGACTTTGGTGGTTGTGACTGCTAAATGGATATTTTTGGATCGTGGTTGTTCATATAGTTTCCTCTAACCAAGAATGTCTATGTTTACATCCTGCTTTTCATTAGGAAGAAACAGGATATGTAGTTGCTTTTCAACAATACCACTAAAAAAGTAAAAAGTCAATTGTACATCAATAATCACATATCAATTACCAAATTCTCGATAATCCTTTCTGTTTCGATATCTTGATACAAGATACCAATACGCTACTATGATACACCAACTTGAAAAACTAAAATACGGCGATACGGCATATCTGTAGTTTAACATAAATATATTATGTATAAGATAGAAACTTAACAAAATATATACATGTATGATTAACCTCACTGAAGAGAAAAAGTCTGGATAAGAAGGAAGAAAGTCTAGAGCAAGATCAGTGGACAGATTTGGAACTAATATTTTATCACTATAGTTAAAACTTCTCATAGAATCTAGTAAAATATCTAAATTTTCTAATATTAAAGTATTGACATCTAATATTTAGTCAAAGTTTTCTAACTGAGTTGTATCTTGAAGTATCCGAAGTATTAGTACGCGTATCCGTGTAAATACGTATCGATACGGCTGAATTTATTTTTAGGCGTATCGTTGTAACACAGGATATCTTTAATTTCATCTCTAGTTCTAGTTTAACTTATGACTGATTTCCGGTTTGATCAATCTGTTTTGAGTTTTTTTATATGGAGTCGCTAGCAGTTTTCACAAAACTATATACAGTACTGGTCTGAGCTGGGGTTCTCTTTCTACTTCATTGGCGGCCCTGGTTCTTAACAGTAAAACTAAATAAATTTCTCTCTGACCTTTCAGAAACTCAAAAGCAATGGAGAAGGGAAAGGGAAAAGGAGGAAGTTGCTCTAAGAAGCTTAACATCGCCATTATTCATCCCGACCTTGGAATAGGTTTCTATCTTTTGTAACTCAATTCCAAAATTTGTTAATAGTTAGTCTGTGAAAAATGGAATTTTTTCAAAAAAAATAATCTAAAATCTAATGTATTGTAGGGGGAGCCGAAAGATTGATTGTTGATGCTGCTGCTGAGCTTGTGTCTCATGGCCATAATGTCCATATTTTTACTTCGCATCATGACAAAAACCGATGTTTTGAGGAGACACTTTCTGGTAACAAACAATTCTTCTTCATGTTTAATCACTACACTGAATAAAAAATTGGTTGCCCCTTTAATTGATTTTCACAGTAAGTTAAAGAGGGTCACTCTGATTCAGCCAAACAGACTTCAGCATATTGTATATAATTTTTTTTTTGAAGCATAAGATTTTATTAAGAGTAAGTTGCAATTACACGAGGGTATGTTTTACCCAAAGAGTCATCCATTACAGCTTGGTAAATGCAAGATGGGACTATGTGATCCCACACTAAGGTTGAAAGGTTTCCTAGCAGGCTACGGTCCGCAGCAAGGTTCGCCATCCCGTCTGCAGCTTGATTACCTTCCCTGTAGATGTGTGTAATGATGCATTGCGGTAGTTGGCTCATGATTAGCTTGGTTTCCGAGATCATACCCAAAATGTACCAAGGCGGCTCGGCATCTGAAGATAGGAATCGAAGCAGGTTTTCCGAGTCGATTTCAAAATGAACTTGTGCTTGTATATAATAATAATGATACCAATAGGGGAAACAAAACCATTATATTTAGTAGAACGATGTTGTATTAGGATGAAGCATTTTTAAGCAAGGCTGGTTTTATAAGTCTGTTTAACTTGATGACCATGTCTTTAGTTAAGATAGAAACTTGATCCCCATGTAGTTAAGATAGAAGTTAGAAAAAGAAACAGAAGAAGGTAGAGCTGGACATTAAGTTCTCAGCATTCTCTTATTTCCTTTTGCTTCTTTGTAATAAATTAATGTAGTAAAAACCTTAATCAGAGTTGACTAGTTGATGTCTATTACATCAGTGTGTATCTTCTAGTTACATCGATGAAGCCTGTGTGATTATTGATATTTTTTTGTTCTTGATATATTGATTCTTGAATCCTGGTATACATATGTTGTGTAGGTAAATTCCCAGTTACAGTATATGGAGCCTTTTTACCTCGACATGTTTTCTACCGTTTCCATGCCGTTTGTGCATATCTGAGGTGCATCTTTGTTGCTCTATGTGTACTATTTCTTTGGCCATCATTTGATGTTGTGTTGGCTGATCAAGTTTCAGTCGTCGTCCCTCTGATGAAGTCTAAGAAGTCAACAAAAGTAATTCGTTCTTTTTATCTTTCTTTCTTCTTATAGTTCGTGATGAAATATTAATTTTTTTTTGTCGTCGGCCCATAATAGTGCTTGCCGAAATATAAATTTACTTTCTTCAAGTTGTTTTTCAAGGGAGGCTGAGTGGCATAATGTTTTAATTTTGCTTCCCATTATTTCTTTGTAGGTTGTATTTTATTGCCATTTTCCAGATTTGTTGCTGGCAAAACACACGACCGTTCTTAGAAGGATATATCGGAAACCGATCGATCTTATTGAGGAAGCAACTACAGGTCTGACCGTTTGTTGACTAGTAATATAACTTTCTCTCTTTATGAGTTATACAAACAAAGTATGAGTCCAAAGGTTTATTAACAAGATTAAATCCACAGGAATGGCAGATCTCATCCTTGTTAATAGCAAATTTACTGCATCAACTTTTGCCAGTACATTTAAGTGTCTCAATGCAAAAGGAATTAAACCAGCTGTTCTTTACCCAGCAGTCAACGTGGACCAGTTTGAGAAACCTTCTGCTTATAAGTAATGGGCATGCCTGTATATCACTTGGTATCTTCAGATTCAAATACTAGATAATTTCATCAGTTTATAAACTTAAGTTCTTTTTTGATCGGCCTTTATGCAGCTTGAACTTGCTCTCAATCAATCGTTTTGAAAGGAAGAAAAACATTGATTTGGCAATTTCATCTTTCGCAATGCTTCATACCCTTAAATCAGATGTTCTTAAAAGTGACGATTTGGAGAAGGCTTCTCTCACTGTTGTAGGTACAAACTCTTTTACTGAATAAACCTGTTCCTCCTACAAACGATTCCTTCTGCAACATGTATTACAATTACCAAATGTTATGTGTCTGTCTGTTTGTTTTTTCCTCTCTGGATATGCTCATATTATTTTCACTATATTGTTTCATATTCCTCTGATGTCACAGGTGGTTTTGACAAACGTCTTCGTGAAAATGTGGATTATCTAGAAGAACTTAAGAGCTTAGCGGAAAGAGAAGGGGTCTCAAATCGGGTTAAATTCATTACCTCTTGCACGACTATAGAAAGAAATGCACTCCTCTCCGAATGCTTGTGTGTTGTTTATACGCCAACGGTGAGATGTGATTCATTTTCTCACTGTTGCTTGATTATATGATTTAAATGAAGGTTGAAAAGTGATAAGATTGTTGAAAAACAAGTGTTAAGATCAAGAAGAACAACATATACAAACATGAATACAACGATATTAATGGTTCACCTAGTATAGGGTCATGACCATGAAATAAAGATTTTCTATCTCACAGGCAAAAGACAAGATCAAAGGGTTTATCCATTGCAGTGAGTTTATTTCTTCCTTGAATCAATATCTAAACGTACAATTTATGCAGGATGAACACTTCGGCATTGTTCCTTTAGAGGCAATGGCAGCGGAGAAGCCTGTTATTGCTTGCAATAGTGGTGGTCCTGTTGAAACCGTCAAGGATGGAGTCACGGGATTTCTCTGTCAACCAACTTCAGAAGATTTCTCACTTGCTATGGCCAAGTTTATTAGCAATCGCAGCATGGCAGAGAGAATGGGTGGAGAAGCACGGAGGCATGTTGGCGAATCATTCTCTACCAAAATTTTCGGCCGCCGTTTGAATCAATATGTTATCGATGTTGCTCGAGGAAAAATTGAGTGATAATGGTGACTGAATGTATTGCAAAATCAGACACTCACAATTGCTAGAAGAATTTTTTTTTTTTCCTTGGCAATCTGAATACAAATTTTTCCTGCACAACAAACTATATGACCATTCTTCAGATGCATCCTTTACCACTTGAGCTGAGGTGATTTCTCTTCTAATAATTCTAGACTGACGTGGTTCAATTGATGAAGCTTGCATCTTCGATGACAGTTTTTCCATATGTTTGATGATGTATTTTTCTTCTTGCTAAAGAGATTGTTTTGTTATTAACGAAATCTTGAAGAGTATAAGACTTTATAGGATTAGGGTTATGGAATGGATGAGGATACCTAATAGGGTTATGAAATATTTGCATATACTCCACTCCATATCTTTTTGCTCCCTCAAATGCCTACCATTGATTCTGGATCACCGATTTGACCTTGTTAAGCGACTGGAAAAGTTTAATCATGATCATGAAGCTTAAAAGAATAGACCAAGAAGAAAGCTTTGAACTGATGATCAGATACCGAATTCAAAAACGACATTTTTTAATTTTACTATAAAGATGGGGAACAATACGACTATTGGAAAACAAGCACGACTGCGGTATGCTCAAGATATATGTAATGGAGATTTCACCACTACTAATGCCCATGACCGGAGGCTACACACAATTCAACTTGGAAATCTGCAACAAAATCGGAAATTCATTAGCTATTTTTCCCAAATAAATTTTTGAAATAAGTTATATTGGAAAAAAGAGGAAAACTCAGATTCCTTCAACAAGCAAATCTAAGGTAAATACATACACAAAATTATAATAATCATTGAAAAGATCATAAAGAAAAGAAATAAACACTATAAGATACTAATCATAGACTATTTTGATCAGGATTCAAAGCCGAATTTTTGAACACCGAGTTAACCTGTTTTTTCTCCCGATTTGCAAAGCTCGGAAGGAAGTTCGGAATTTGGGCGTTTTTAGGTTTTGGCTCCGTCATTATAGAGGTTCACCTAGGGATGGCAATGGGGCGGGTATGGGGCGGGGACCTTGAATCCCATCCCCTACCCCGTTCAAAAAACCAAAACCCATCCCCTACCCGATCCCCGTAAGAATGGGGCGGGGACGGGTATGGAGAATCCCCGTAGGGGATGGGTTCCCCACATGTTCGTAACACTACAATAAATATTTAGAATTTTATAAATAATAATAATTAAAAAATAATTATAATGTTCAAATAATAATAATAACCTATGCAGTGCATTTTAAAATTTTAAGTTTATCATAACCAACTAAAACTGAAAAATAAAGGAAACAATTGACCCACAATTAAGAATTATGGTTCTTTTTACTTCTTAGTTCCTCATTATTAACCATCTTCCTCCATGTTAATCATCTCATCATGGTCTTCTTCATTGTCTTCCCAAAAGTTTCCCATTCTGATTTTAATCCACCTACTGAAATATAAAGAAAATGTATCATATATAACCGTAAATAAGTATTTAAATGTAAAAATTGTTTTAATACAACAAATATTCTTTTACCTTTCATCTTATCCCACAACCAATCTTGAGTGCACATCAAATATGGGGCGGGTATGGGGCGGGGACCTTGAATCCCATCCCCGCCCCATCCCCGCATCATTAATTTCGGGATTCCGTACCCGCCCCGTTCCCCATTTATATGGGTAAAACCCTAACCCATAGGGGCGGGTCCCCACGGGGATGGGTTTGGGTGGGGCAAATTGCCATCCCTAGGTTCACGTTCACCCACCTGCAGTTGTCACTTGAAATCCCTCATTTTGGTTGAGTAAAAAAAAAAAAAAAAAAACTTTTTTCTACCCACAAAACCTAACTCTTAATCTGATTTAGTAATTTTTTTCACAAGTTAAACTAAATTTATTAATCTAATGATTAGCTAATTAAATGATTAACATTAAGTGAATAAGGTTTTTTTAGTCATTATGAAAAATATATAGATAAGGGCCTTTTGGGAGATAAGGGATTTTTGGAATTACTAACCGGTGACCCTGTTTTGTTTTATTATAGTAGCCCCTCCAATGGGTTACTCATTTCATAACCGCCTTTTCAAGTTACCGCTCTTAAAAATGGATTTCACCAATTTAATTGCCATTGGCATCTTAAAGTTGCAGTTAGGCCCCTTTCTATGGGTGTGGCAAACCAAAGAGTTTGCCATTTATGCACCCACTATGGAGCTGGCAAACTGGCCTGGCTAAGTGGAAAATTTGCTACTTAGCCAGGCCAGGCCGAGTCTCCACCTCTAGCCGTCTAAACTCCACCGCTAAATAGTTTTGTATTATTTTCAAACTTCTTCTCTCCTACTTTTTTTTATTTTAACATTACTTTTACTTCATATGGGTCCCACCAAATATATTAAAACCTTATAAATACCCCACATATACACACAAACAATATTTTTATTAACAAGGGTCCCACTTATTATATCAAATATATTATTTTATGTAAGATTTGCCAGTTTTACCTAGTATTTGCCAGTTTTCCATAGTGGAGAAATGAATTTGCCATGCCATGTGGCATGGCAAAACAACTTTTATGCCATACCCCATAGGAACCGACCTTACAGAACTTAAACTCATAAATTTAACTTAGCATTAGATTAACTTCTAACACCCTGCTCACACAACGGAAGCTATTCAATTTAACTACTTGATACAAGCACAATAATCAAAAAGTTAACTTTGATTTTCTTTTCAAATTTTAGCTTTGCCTGTCAAGAAAAAAAGAAGAAGCATACAGTGAATTCTGAATTCTTTCTTTTTGGAGAAGGTTGAGACAGGGACACAACTCTTAACTTTCAGAGAAGAGTCTTGCATGATAATAATAGATCTTGCCCCATTGAGTTAAAAATTGTTACAAGCTTGAGCAATGCAGATTTGAAGTAGTATTCTGCAGTACAGTGATGTACTTTGACAGGTCATAAGTAAAGAGCAAGGCTGCAAAGGTTGGAAAAAAAATGAAAAGTGGTTTTAGATTTTGATTTTGTTTTTATTGTTTCACCAGTTGTTTTATCGTCATGGCAAACCGTACTACAAGAGTATTAGTTTAGATATTATAATTATTGTTTGAAAAGTGCTGCCCGAACCGTGGTCGATCATGATATAATATACTCCCTCCGTTTCTGGAAAAATGTTACTTTCACTTTTTCAATTTGGCCTATTTTTAGGCTAAAATGAAAAAGTGAAAGTAACACTTTTCCAGAAACGAAGGTAGTATTTGCAGGAATAGTGGGCTAAAAAACGGGCACCTAGCTCAGTTGGTCATCCCCGTTTCCGAAAGATTCATGCGCTCCAGGAGGTCCCAGGTTCGAGCCCCCAATGGCGTAATATTGCAGGAATTAACATGGAAGGTAGAGTTAGTTTGCCCCCCTTGTGACACAATCTCAACCCCATCCGCTTCGGCTCCCTTGGCTAGGTTACCCATGAGGCTCGCTGCTAGGCTAACACAGCAACCTGTTTAATTAATGTAGTAGTATGTTGTTGGTTAGGCTTCCAAATAGTTAATGTAATAATCGTTATCCAATAATATTAAAAAAAAGGTAGTATTTGTTTTATTACTTTTGCTTACTTATTTGTTAGGGAGAGTAGTTTTTCACCCGTGCGATGCACGGGTCTGTTTCTTACAACCCGCAAAAAAAACTAGGCTCATGTTATAAACTAACTTCATTGAAAACGAAAATACTATAAAAAGAATTTGTTGGTGTGCAAGGGAAAAAAGAACCAAAAACGACCTAAACAAAATTCCAACAAAGACAATGCAATAAAAAAGAACTTCTCTTCTTTGTCCTGGTAAGGAACGACTGTTATCTCTCGGACATAAAGCACTCTTCCACTTCCTTTTTGGGTTGGTAAGGAGTATCGTACTTATTAACTTTCGATACCATGAACATGTTTGACTAAGTTTCCATATTGAACCCTAATACAACACAACGGAAAAATATTTCTTGTCCATCAAATCATCGAACAGTGGCAAAGAGTCTTCTAAAATGTCCCCCTGCACATCAGTGCCAGCGTAGTATAATCTTAAAATTACTGAGCGATGATACCAATGACCAAATTCTTTACCAAGTTAAGGTATCGAAATTCTTTACTGATCGGGAACAAAAGTTTTGTTCTCTAGACATTGTTATGCATCAGTATTATTCTTTTGTAGGCCAAGTTAAGGAAGGTATTAGTATTATTCACTAAATCAATGAAGGAAGGTATTAGTTATTAGTATTACTGATTTTCGATACCTTTTTTAATAGCTCCTGCAAAATGCTTAAGAGATGACCTCTTAAAACGTTTGTAGGCCGTTTCTAGGGAACAAAGATTTTGCTAAGTACATTTTTGTAGACCTACAAATGTTTTAGGAAACGTGCCAGCTGGACACGTTTGTAGGTCATTTTTGGGAACTAAGATTGCCTTCGAGATACAAAACATCTCTTAAACACCAACTGGTTGTTAGTCATTTTCTATTAAAAGGCCAAGTTAAGGACAACCAAAAGATGTTCAAACATCGTTATTGGTAACCCTTTTGCGTTAGTTTATCCCGATTGGAAATCCACCGGCAGCACTCCCAAAATTGAGATCAAAACCTAATAGCCCTTCTAAATTTCACCATATGATGAAAAATGTGTAATAATCTATTAGAAGGCCGAGTTGAGGCCAACCAGAAAATATTCAAACACCGTCATTAATAATCTGTCGGTCGAGCTATCATTTTCCGATTTTGATCTGCTTTTTCTCTATACAGATCTCTGGAGAGCATATTGCCCTCTCTTCTTCGCGTGCAAGTCAGAAGGTGGTTAAACATTTTTTTTTTAGATCCAGAAATGTTTGTAGGTCATTCTTAGAGCGGGTTTTTTTTTATATTAATCCTTAAACTAAGAAAGTAAAGGTTTAAATACGATCGAGCAAGTAAATTGCAGAATAAGTGCAAACCTAAAAAACTCAAACACCTGCTAAAAAGAAAAACAACAACGAAGGACCTAAAGTACACCATGCATGTAAACTACGGATCCATAGAGAAAACATATACAAAAGGCTACCAAGAGAATACCTATTTGCAATAGTTACCAGGGCCATCACTTGAAAATTGTATCAGATGTCCATGCCATATCTAGATAGCTTGGATAGCTTTACAAAGTGATAAGAAAATCACGGGCGTTCACACACGATCATATTTCCACTGCCCAAATCCGTCCATACAGACAATATAGAACTCATTTACACCTAAACCAATAACCAGATGCGTCCAAACTCAGTGGTTAATAAGTACCCGTAGAAACCCATTTGCCGAAAGATTTGGCAACAGAAAGGTGCCGAGCTCGTGAGGTATAATTTGAAATTCCATAAGTCAATGAATCTTTCACCCCGTCTTTCCAGAGCTTGTGAGGTATCATCAACATTTTCCAAATACAATCAAGTAAAAGCAAAACGAAATCAAGAAAACAAATACTTACCAAAAAAGAAAGAAAAACAAAATGAGAGAAAGATTTTACGATCATACCTTGCATTGTTGCTGTTGATCACTGGAGCAAGTTGCTTCGGTCCTTCCTTTTCTCTCATTTGTTTTCCTCCTTTTCTGTAACTTTCTTTCATAATTTATAAAACTTTTTGTAGTATTGATCAAAAAGAAAAAAATACCTTGCATGATGGGCTCAAAGCTTTAAAATAATCATTCCAATGCTCATGAGCCAAGCTTCCCCTGCCGCACCAACCGATTATCCCTTCGAGGTTTATGCAAAACAAAAAACCAATAAGACAACAATACCGTTAACAGGAAGAAACATAAGTACTATTGATCAAAAAAATATAAAAACACTTGCATGATAGGCTCAAAGATTTAAAATAACCATTTCAATGCTAATGAGTCATGAGATTAAACTGCCGCACCCACTGATTACACCTTCGAGGTTTATGCAAAACAAAAAACCATCTAGACAACAATACCGTTAACATGAGAAACTGGAAAAAAAAAGAAAAAAACTGAACCCTAAAACGAAACTGGAAAAAAAAATGCAAACGATGGGATTTGGTGGTGGTCGAGCGCTTTATATAGAGAAAAAATTAATTCCAAAAAATAAAAAGACGGTATTTTTCCTTGCAGTTCAATTTTAGTTTGCAGTTCGTTAACCACAAATAGAATTTCCAGAGCCTGGGTTGCGTGCGGTTTAATGATTACCTATAGATGGAGTAATTGTGCTAATGCCGAACTGATAGTTGATTAGCCGATTATGTTGGTTTCATCCGTGGGAATCGAACCCTCATGCTCTGCCAATTGAGCTGAAACGGAGATATGTACATTACACAAATATTATGAGAACCTACTGGCTTTTTTTTGTTCACTTCATTCTTTGGTCATAGATTTTTTTTCTTCTTTTGCACAAACCGTGAGCTCTATAGCTTTCGAATCAATTTCAAAGTTCAGTACACAGATTTCACCAAACTAAAGATATATAAGATGAGCCAAACCTAAGTACCTATTACTTGTTAATGAAAATGTCATGCATGAAAATAGTTTAATATCTGCAGGATGTGCTTACCAAGTTCAGGTACAAATTAAGTAGATACGATCACCTAAACATATAAAAGTATACATACTTGATATCAATCTGCATCTAGTACCCTGATAAATAACCCGCTCCAGCAAAAATAATCAAACAGAAGGAAAGGAAGAGTCTACATTATCAACATTGTTGAAGAGAAAGAAGAGGCTACGTTCAAAAAAAATACCATCAAAAAAGAGAATCTAAAGAAAATAGCTACAAAGCATGAATTAAAGAAAGCGGATTTGTAAGATCTTGTTCCAAGGGAATCAAATACCTGACACCTTTCGATATCGTGCAAAGGCAGTTTTAAAGAGACATAAAAAAAAAGAGGGAAAACACCCTCGTGTTCAAGTCTGTTCTCTTTTGTTACCTTGATTTTAGTCGACCAATAATACAAAAACGAAAAAAGAGAAAATAAACATATACAATCATAAGAACACGATCAGTGCAAATTGAACGAACCTGTTTTTTTCCTGATTTAGCAACAGGTGAAGTAGTGACGGCGTAAACTAATAATCAATGATATGAGTTCCAAAACTCGTTTTGATGCATCGATAAGACCCGCAGAACGAAAAAGAATGACGGTGTTTGATTGCAGGAATTGCTTCCAAAGAAAGATAATCAACAATTAATGAGTTTATACCTTGATATTGCTTGATGTATATCCAGTTAGAACATGTGCATGATCGAGCAAAAAAAGTTTATAATAGGTGAATGATTGAGGGTGCCTGCAAAACAAAAAGCCAAAATCGATCAGAAAACAAAATCATTAATCGCATGAACAAAAAAAATTCAGGAAGAGAAGCGTCGTTGACAATAGGGTTTGGCTTTTGCATCGAATGATTTATATGGAGAGGCACCATACCCACAATTTCATTAAAATAAAGTTTTTGTTTGGAAATAATATAAGTCCATATTCAAGAATATGGAAAGCTTTTATATCTTTGGAAAAACATTTTTATTATTGCAATTTTTCGAAAAAATAATAAAAATATTGAGTATGTTTTCACATGTCTGATTTTTTGTAATTTTTTTTATGGAAAGGAAACGAAAATAAATTAATTAACTTTTTTTTTTTTTTAAGAAATTTAACTGGAATTTTTTAATTAAATTAAAAACAAAAACATTACTCCCTAACAGGTTCTTTCAAGAAGTTAGTTGGCACACGAGACACAAGTTTATTTTATTTTATTTTTTTTTGTAAATAATATTGGAAATCTACAACTTTACGGTTTTGGTTAGCCCGATTTATTTTTTGTTATATTCTTGTTAATAAAAGAATGTTAAACATATCCTGCACGTCTAGGAATAGTTATTTTTATTTTTATTTTTGGAATAGATAATATTCTTTATATAAAAACAGAGTTTTTTCGAGCGACGTGGTTAATCGGAGCTTCTGGTTGATTTTGGCCCCACAAAACTTTTTAAAGGAAATTTTTTTGACGTGGACGAATAGAAAACACCGAAAATATTTTTTAGCCCCACCATATCTTTTTAATGGAAAGCAGATATATTTTTACCTAAAACAATTATCTTGAAAAATATAATGTTAACAAAAATACATTATCAAAAATCAATCGCACATTCACGAAATCATAAAAATCAAAAAATTAAATCAATCATGCATCAATCACAGAATCAATCGCATAATTTATGAATAAAAAATATATATAAAAAAGTTCAATGTCCGGTTATAGTTCTCAGAATCGTTTTTTCTTAATTACAACTCCATTCAATCAATTAAAATTAAAGAGTAGGATTAAACTTCCCACGAGAATTAGAAAAAATAAAATTGGCTACTAACCTTTGAATCCTTGTGTCTTTCTTGCATACAATTTTATTAGTGATCCTGTCAAAAAATAAAAAATTACATAACTGTTAAAATTTGAAACAAAAAATTGAAACAAGAATTGAAATGTAAAGCGAGTTAATACAAAAACGAGCATACAAAAATTCAAACAATGAGAAGATAATAAGCCTCATTTTCATATTACTTTTCTTAATTTTGTTTATACCATAATTAAAAATAAAATAAGCTCAAAATAATTTTTTATTAATTGAAGCTAAATTCTAAGTTTGTTATGCATAACAATAGAAATAAATTAAAAATACATATATTCCAAAAATAATGTATTTTTTATATTCTTTATACAAGAAAATTAAATTAAGAGAATAACAATAGAAATAAATTGAGAATATCCAAAAATCCACAAGATTTTTTCCTTCAAAGTAATTTTTTTTTTTTTTTTTGGAAATTTCTAACTTGGTCGCTCCATATATAAAGCACTCATGCCAACGCGAGACCCAGAGTTTAGGTGTTTTTGCTTTCTTTCTGGGGTTTTGTTTTCTGAGGTTTTGTTTTTTTATGTTACTTTCGTTTTAAGGGTTTTTTTCCGGGGGTTTTGTTGTTTTATGTTTCTTTTTATTAATTAATTAATTAAAACATTACTTAAATTTTTTATGTTTCTTTGGTTTTTAGGGTTGTTTACTAAAAAAGATCGGCCTTTTCTTTGCATGAAGCTCTCATCACGTGAACAATGGCCGCGGGGGGTTTAGTTTTGCATGGAGCTCCTAGGTGTGATCAATGGCTGCGACAGTCTGAGCTAAAAGATTTGATATCGGCTATTTTTAGCAAACTCATTCAAGGTACATATTTTTTTTTTTATTTTACAGTAATATTGGTATTTGTTTTAACTATTGATGATAGTCCTCCATATAGGTAAAATAGCTAACCGAGAATATTGAAAATCCTATATATTAATATTATTTCCAAAAAAAACTCCTTTTAATTATGGGTTTGATGTCTCAATATAAAGAATGCAAGGGTAAACCAATCTCATTGTTTAGGTGTCGCTTGGGCGACTTTGATTTTTGATTTTTTTTCTCGATTCATGGTTTTGTTGTCTGAACTATTTCTGTGGTTGATTTTTGTTGTTGCTTTGCAGATCGACGTCTGTTGTTACTTTGCAGGTTTCTTCATAAGCATAGTCAACTGGCACTATAATAGATTTTTGCATGAAAAAATTGGTAACTCTCTATAATCTTTTTCAAACCACGGTGTATGCATATGAATAGGACCAAACTTTTTCTCTTTGCAGGTGTTATCTTCTTCTTTACCTTTTTTTTACCTAGAGATGTAGATGGCGGAATGACGACTTATTGTGCAGGTATTGTGATGATATTATTTTCTGTTTATCTTTCATTATTGTGCAGGTACCCTCGATCATGCACCTACCGTTGTAGCCATACACCAATTAACCAATATCAAGGAAGTGCAAATATTGTGACGATGTTATTTTTTGTTGATCGAGAACACTGTTTTATTATCCAAGTGAATAGATTCGGCTGACAATGGTCATCATGTCGACACCGTAATGAGCAAGATTTTGATTTTCAATGTTTTTTTTATTAATTTACTTAGTGAGGACGCTGACGGTTAGCATCATTGTTTTTGTTCTTTATATTTCTATTATTATCATCATCATCATGTTTTGTGGTCTTGATATTTTAACTGCATTTTCTTTTGATTGTCGTATTGGTACACAACTGATTTTTTGTCCTATGGATGCTTGCACTTTTCTTTTCTTTTCTGATCCGTGGATATAACCCTGCGGGGTAAATCATATTTATTAAGATCAGTTGTTAATTGGAAGATCACGGAAATACTGTAGGAGGATCTGTAAGCATTACCAATAATATTAACGAAGAGAGTAAAAATATGTCCATTCACAGGTTAGTATTTATAAGTAAATTCTCTTGATTTACTCTAATATAACAAATTCTTAATAGCCGTAGGATGTTATAGCGAAACCACCTGAATGGCTCCATGTTTCTGTTTTTTAGTTTTTTAATAGTGTTGCTTTCTTATAAGAGGGATTCATCATTCATGTTATTTTGTCAGTTTGAAACCATGCAATCCTCTTAACCTTTCTCTCTACCATGTATTTTATATTCTTAGTTGACATAATTGTATGCTTGGCTCTTTACACTTATGTTTTTTTTTTATTTAGCGGCCGTTTGGACTTATTATAGAATATGCATTTCTATCATTTTGCAGCAAACAAAATCAGCAAGTAGTTCATGAGGATTGCACAAATGCTGAGATGCGAGAATAGAGAGGTCATAATTAGACATAAACTAACTTCCATTTTATTTTATATGCTACTTTATTATCTACGACATATTACGTTGGTGAACTCGAGTATGTTGATGATCACAACTCAGAAAAATTTGTTTTTAAATTGAATGGTGCATAAACAAGTCTGGTGTTATCACTTCGTTTTAGTATTAGCAAGAAGGAGATCAAGCCACGGAACTTTTGGACAGGTTAGTTTTACCAACGTTTTTTTTTTTCATTCAGATGCGTTACATTCATTTAGATACGATGCATTCAGAATCAATATAGTGTGCTTCCTCTTCTCATCGTACCATGCCATTCGTATCCGATATACGACAGACTTCGAAAGAGAAGACTTCATTCTCAATAGCTGTTGCTGATATTTCTTGTTCTTGACCTCTTTGCTGGTGCTAATCATAACATCACTTATTGTGTTAGTAAATCAGACACTTATCGTTTATGTTAGTTTCAAGTATTTTGTAAGCTAATTTTCCTATATCCTGGACCACAAAAATCTTTTGTGTTACCTTCGAAACCCATTGTCTTTTTTTTTTCTTTTGCATCTGAACTATGTTCTGAATACCCTATTATCATTTAACATGGTGGTTGCATTCCTCATTGCTGTGATACTCGACAACACTGTACCTTGCAACCGGCAAGAGCAAGGGTTTCACGTCTGGAGGGAACCTGCAGTTACCAAAGATAATGAGTTGCCTTTCAGAGTTGGACGACTCTTCAGATGGGTAAAATGGGTCGGACTGTAATCGTGTACAATTAGAAGATGGTTTTAGGCAGTTGTTCTGTTGTTGTAATTCTTATAATTATAGAAAAATTTGTATAGGATCATTATGTAGAATTAAAATCTATTTTAAGAAACGCGAGGAACTACATCGGTTTTTGATTTTCTTGGCATCTGTTTCTCTCTCTTTTTTTTTCATAAAAAGAGGAAAAACCTCAAACATTCGATTCAATAAATTAATCCGTGAGGAAATATATAGTTGGACACGGGTGAATTCAAGAATTTAGATTTTGGTATGGCCGAGATTTGTTTGCGAGAACTCAAATAAATGCAAATAGATTAATCTCTATCTTACTAAGTATACCTTTTTAATCATAATATAATTTATCTCCAATATGTTAAAATGTTGTTTGTTGCCTGTTTACATGCTAGGATTTTATGGAAAGGTGTTTCCACCAGTTCCTGGTTTTCCAATAAATTTTAATTCCATCTCCAATTTAATGCCTAACTATTCGATGAATTCACCTATAATTTTATCCATGTAGCTGCAATTTTTTTAAGTTACTGTCTTGAGTGGATCTCTTGTGATAAATCTTGATTTGCATAGGAACTCGAGCAAGCGCTGATTTATAAACAACTGGTTCTGGATAAAAGTATTACCAGATCATTGTACTTGGTGTTAGTTGCTGGTAAATATTTGTTTTTTTTTTTTTTATATATAGCTGGTAATTTTAATTACTAGGGTTATAGTTGAGAAGCTTCCGTGTTTTTCATAGCTTTTGGATTATTTTGGATTCAGTATCCGTTTGGCTTCATTTCAAGTTGACTAGAGTGTTATTAGACGCAAATTGCAGGGACAGAAATATAAATGTTCCACGTATTTATCTTCTTAAAAGGGTGTGCAATCACATAATGAAGATGAAAAAACTATGTATTTGTCTTTTTAAATTTTTAAACTACTTAATTAGGAAAAATTGTCCCAATCGTTTTTCATATTTGTACTCAAAAAACAGAAGTGATCAGTTATACTCAAAACAAAGGAAAGGTTCCTTTTCCTCCAATACAAGGCAAACCTATCATCCTGCACTTCATTAATAAATCAAAATGTCCATCCAAGAAACTACATGGCGAAAACCGACACAGTAAGGCAATTTTCGTGTGTCAAACAAATTGAAAGTTGCGTCGTGATACACGAAAACACAACTGTGTTTAAATTTATGTAACCTATTTTCCGATAGTTTACCTTGTGGAAATCGGAACGCGTTTGGTATGTGTAGCACTTACACAGTAGAATACACCTTTATTCATATTTTTATTGCGGTAATTAAATTGCTTACCATTTCAAGAAAATTGTGTATATCTGGCACTGGATTGTATGCGGTTTCATCTGAGCATGTGCACAGTATCATGATAGCCACGGTTAATCAATTTTATTTTATGTTTTAAATTTTTGAGGTCCTATTTTATTTCAAAATATCTTGAAGATAACATAATCATTTTGCCTAGATTCTATTTTTCATGTTATATTAGATTTTGGAATTTTATTAATTTACCTAGATTTTATTTTTGTTTTCTGTTTCATGCTTTGAATTCAAAATAATCGCCCAGCTTCGCCTAGCTAGCACCTTAGGCTTGAAAGATGGATATTCATGTACTCTTTCCTCGGCTGCTATATGGAAACACTTTTTTTCGTAAATTTATTTATCAATAACCACATTCATTAGAGACCTACCTAAGAAGCATCCATGGTCCACACCTACATCTTTTTTGCCGGCAAAGATTAGTATTAATTACATGAACTACTGCAAATGTAACAGGAAAATCGTGCACAATTGTGATAGATGGCGCCGCCAACTAAACCATTGTACGCATAAAAAATTATTCACAAAAGAAAATGATGTCAATCATGCTGATTGACCGCACTTTCGATGTAGTCTTTGTTCTTATGGACATGCCGATGCAGTTTTGTTGTTATGGACATGCCAGCAAAAGAGTTCATGGGCTATATCATGGGGGAACTCTATAAAAGATTAATGAAAACAAATTATCCTAATAACTACTACCTCGGTTATAGTGATATGTTTACAAAGAAAATATACTGATACATTTGTATAATAATATCAAGGGGATCAACGTAGAAAATGATTTTGGCACTGTTTGATGGACAAGACGTATTCTTGATGTGTCGTTTTTAGGATTCAACGTGGAAAATGGATCAAACAGATACATAGTCTTGAAGGTCAATAAAATTATGATAATTTTTACTGAGACAAAAAGTAAACGAAACAATATTTCAAATCTAAGACAATGATCCTCCTTACCAGGACAGATGAGAATGTTTTACAGCCGGGACAACGAAGATACAGAAGAATGCCAAACCAGGACAGATGAGAATGTTTTCAAAGTAGGGACAACGAAGATCTGAGGAAGAATGCCAAACCAGGACAGATGAGAATGTTTTACAGCCGGGAAAACGAAGATACAGAAGAATGCCAAAAAGAAGTTCTTTTTCATTACATTGTCTTCCTTTGAACTTATATTTATATTAGCCCTTTTTGCTTCATTTTATTTTCTTGCACACCAACTCATATATTATTAGCTTATTAAAATTTTATTTATAATTATCATACCTACTAATTTTCTACTCATTAGTAATATTTTTATAATTTCTAATTTTTTTCTATTTAAAATCAATCATTATCAATATTTAACGATAAATTGACTAGAGCCAGAGTAACACGCTTCCCTATAATTCTTTTTTGAATGACAACTCCTAATTTATGCATTAATTAAGTAGTCATGAGGTTTCACACTTCTCAATATATTTATTAAGTTTCCAAGCTACGACACTTATAATAAGCTTCAATATCCTTTAGCAAGAAACAGACCCGTGCATCGCACGGGTGATAAACTAGTTAAGAAAAAATAAGCATATCCGGACGTCTAGGAATAGTTATTCTTATATTTATTTTTGGAATGGATAATATTAAGAAAAAATAATATGGAACTGCTAATGCTGTTTTCCCCCACAAATTTTTGTTGTTGCTGTTGTTGCTCACGATTGGTGTTTAAACTTTTGCTTAGCTTTCTCATTCCTTTTAATGATTTTGTGTTTTAACTATTTCACAGGATTTGTCAATTTTTCGGGGCTAGAGAATTATACTTTGATCATCGGGTAGCCATCTATAGCTCCAGGTATTTTTATTTTAAATTTTCATCATCGTCTAAGCTTGAAGAGTGGTTTTTACTTTATCTCAATCATAATTACAAAATGTAATCAGAATTAGTTTGAATATTAGTTTTGAAATTGTAATTAGGTTTAATTTAATTTTAAAAAGTGTAATTGGACTTTGGACATTGGATATTTTTTTTGCTATGATTGTTTTTATGTTATGTGATGAAATCGTGATGAATTATAGTTTGATCGTGAATTATTATAATTTATTCATTTTTGTATTAGGATTTTTACTAAGTTTTATTTAGTAATTTTAGAAAATAATATATTTTTCTTGAATTGTAATTGGTTGGATTATATATTTTGGGTCAAAAATATTATAAAAATTTGATTGGTTAAATAATATTTCGTGGGCCCTAAAGATTCTCTTAAAATACTATAGGCGGAAATTTAGAATGGTGGGACCAGAATCAACCAGAAGCTCCGGTTAACCACGTCGCTTGAAAAAACTCTGATTTTATATAGAGAATTAAAATAGATACTAATTCTCCAAGGAGGGATTATGAACATATCATTTGTACTTGGAAATGGGTTTGGATTGATGGCTAATATTCTTTCATAGTGGATTTGTAATTGATAATTCGTAATTAGTCAGTAGGCAAGGATATGAGGTGAATGGGGTTCCCTATCTTAGACATATGCCAACGAGAACAGGGGTATCCATTGACACGTTGAAAAGAAAACTGGTCTTGAAATGGAAAGGCAGGCGCATCGTGCATGCGTGTTATACTAGTTTTAAGAAAAATAATACTCCCTTCGTCCCACTATTAATTGACCTATTTACTTTTAGATTTTGTCCCACCATTAAGTGACCTATATCACTAACTAAGGAGATATTTCTAAAATTATCCTTTTAATTGATTATAAGAAATATAAGAAATATGCATAATTTGATAGGCATGTTTATATTCGTTACGTAGGTGTTTGAAAATGCTTTTCAATGATATGAAGTTTGCGAACATCCGTGGTGTAGTTTGAGAGATAAATCATTTCAAAATTTCACTAGTTATTATCCATAAGCGTATAATTGTAAAAAATACTTAAATATACTCTTTTCCCTTGCTTGCCTTAAAAATTGTGCAAACTTGAACTAGGTCACTTAATAGTGGGACGGAGGGAGTATTGATTTTATCTTACACTAACACTAATTAACCTAATTTAATTACACTAACTAATGATTACACTAACTTAATTAGGAAGGTTATTTTTGGTATTAACATAGATATTTAGATAAGGGGTGTCTTCACTTAACTTCTAAATGTCTCACTAAAAATAGAATCATGGTCCCAAAAAGCGTTCTTTATCAGCGCCCAGGCGGTGGGTGGATGAAGAGCTTATTGGGCCCACGTTTTTGTATTCAACATGCGATCGTCGGTAATCTTTAGCTTTTCCCTATATATATACTAGGATAGCCAGGCGGTGGGTGGATGAAGAGCTTATTGGGCCCACGTTTTTGTATTCAACATGCGATGAAGCGAACTAGGACTTTTAAGTTCTCAACTAAATTAGGAAATATATGAAGGACGGTAATCTTTAGCTTTAGGGTTTCCGCTCCCCTATATATATATTACATCATACTGCCGAAATAAAGAAATATAAAGAAGAGAACAGTGAAGATTTTGCCGAGAGCATAGAGGTTCTACGTGAATTCTTGGCGATCCAATCCTTAGCATTTGTGATACACGAATATTTTGTTGATGCCATTTTTGTTTTGTTTTTGTGCTGACCAACACGGCAAAGAAAGAAAAAAGTAACAAATTAAGGGCTGCCAAGGCGGCCTGAATACAAGAGCAACGTGGAAGGAGATGCCATTGTTTTTAACCAAATATAATGTGAAATCTTTGGTCACATGACCTACTTTCCCAATTTCATTTCATTTTCGTTTTCATTTCTAATCTGGATCTTCTTCTTCTTCCGCCTCCTTTTTGATTTAGCTCCTTAGATCAATCAAAACTCTTAGCAGACAGACAATAGTATTCTAAATACCCAATTAATTTCTGAAGTAACGATGTATTCGAGGCGCAGGAAAAGTGTAATCGCCGTTGATGGAGTGCAGAGCCAAGCTATCAGAAAACGAAAAGAAAAGGATGAGAAAAGAGAAAGGATTGCAGTAAGAAACGGAAAAAATCATCCTTTTCAACATCTCCCTGAGGAATTTGTAATTGAAAATATTCTGACGAGGTTATCAGGTCGGGAACTAGCCAAATGCAGTTTCATGAGTAAGTTATGGTACAACTCAATTTTCAATGATAAACGATTTGCTACCGCTCATTTTGCTCAAAATCAAAGTAAATTAAGTCTCTTTTTCAATCTCCTTAATTCTTCGGAAGGCAATGCCGAAAATGCTTACTTTTTTAGTTTGGAGAAAAAGAGTAAAAAAGATCACGCCTTTGATTTTACTTGTCGCAGTTTTGTAACTTTCCAACTCAAGAATGAACACGTAGGTTATTGTAAGGGGTTAGCATGTGTTAAAATAGCGAGTGAACATGTTAGTTCTGTTGGTGCAATAAATGTCATCAACCCGACCAGGGGTGAGACACTTGTAATCACCTATTTAACTCCTACTGAAGGATCTGGATACATCCACTTGTGTCATGGTTTTGGTTTCGATTCATCGTCACAGGAGTATAAAGTGGTACTCATTTTTACTTCAAGAGCCAACAATGAGTTTCTTTGCATGGTCTTTACATTGGGAGCTAATTCGTGGAGAACAAAAACTACTACTTTTGCTAATATCTCATCACCACCTGGTTCTGCTCCTTTTCCTAGTCAAATGGTAACAAGAATTTCGAGAAGTTTTTGTCCATCAGCTTCAGCCGCCCTCTGCGGTGGTGATCTTTTTTGGAGGGTCACTAATCAAGTATTAGAAGGAGATAATAATAATAAGACTGAAATGTTGCTCTCATTTGACCTTCACAAGGAGAAGATTCAGCTCGTTCGACTCCCAACTGAATCTACTCCGACCCAGATGATGAATGATCAATATTTAGTAGTTGATCATCATCTTCTGGAGTTTAAAGGGTATCCTTGTATTGCACGTTTTGAGAAGATAATGAATAGCAACAGTGATCATCATTGCAGTTATCGGGGTAGTTGTTGTTCTAAGATACATCTATATATAATGAAGGACAAGGTCAAGCAAGAGTGGATCAAGGAGGAGACTTTTGAAGTTCAAATTAAGGATCAGGAAGGCTTACCACCAGGCTTCGGTTGTTACTTCGACCCTAGTACTACTACTACACCTCCTACACGTGTGCTGGCTTTCTACGATCATTTATTATTGTATTGGTTTGATGGGGAATGTCTTACATTCTACAATTTGCAAACAAAACATCTCGAGGTGGTAAGAGGCTCCCGCCCTTATCCCACGCTTTTTCAAACTAAGATGAAGGCGTCCCAACCAGACAGTGTTGTTCGTTGTGATGATAAATCAATTTTCCCGGACATGGATTATCAGCTGCATGCTCAAGTGGAGAACTTCCATTCACTCAAAACCTTCATTCCAGAAGGAGAAGTGAGTGTACTGAATTGTTTGGATGATTTAAAACAACTTGTAGTGGATAAGTTACCTGCAGGATGGGTGATTACTGGAAGACAAGTGAGTATACGAAATTATCATGTTTTCTATTAGTCAGTTATCTCTTGTTGTTTGACTTCAGTCAGCACAATATTCAAACTATTGTTATTTTATTTATTTCTGTCTCGATGATGTTTTCTGCTTTCGATGTATGGACTATACGATTATTCAAATTGTAGTTGGAATTTTCGAATTTGTTTGGTTTATATGGATTACTTATTTGGATGTGAGCGATTATATTTGAAATTGAGCAACTTTATATTGTCATGGTTGAGATGCATGCTTTTTGCATTCCAATAAATGCGAAAGGTTTGTAATTGAAGCAGGTAGCAATAGCTATTTCGTTGGTACGAGCCCAAAGTTATGATATCTTATAATTTTGCTTCTACATATTTTTAATCAAAAGCGATTACAATATCTGGATTGGTTAAGGTGCATTACTGTGTTTTCCTTTTCTTCAGATATATACTGCTGCTTTCGCAATGTTCAGGCTTTGATGACTAATGGGTTCTTTTGGTTTGATTTCTTGATTGGCTGACATTAACTAAAGCAGGACCAGTAAGGTGTATGTCTTGATAGGAGTCGACTCCAAAATTCTGATCAGGAGTGTTCTACTTTCTCAGGGAAGCCCACTTTTCTTGTGAAGCCCACTGTAGGAAAAGAGGGAAGCCCTCTTTTCCTACAGTTTGATGAAACAATCAGGTACTAATTTCTTCACTATTTCCAATTTTCTCTTAGAACCCTCCCAACCTTTTATTCATTAATCTATCTATTGAAATAAGGGTTGTATTTAGTATGTGTTATTAATCTATTGAAATAAGGGTTGTATTGAGTATTTGTTATCAATAATCCTTTTATGTTGTTTACAGCTGAAATTATTTGTCCATCTTGGTTTGCAGCACGAGAATGGTGTTGCTTCTGTACTCAGAATCAGGTTTCATGCTCTCATATAATTTGTGGTAAGGTTGTAAAGGATAAAAAGCTGAAAGGTCAAGTTGCCATAAGAGAGGAGTTTGTGTGGCAAGTCTGCGAAGGCTGAGAAGGCTGAGAAGGTTATAGTTCTTTTTGCTAAAATTTTCTTGTAATAGTTAAGCTGCTATTCCACATGATTATTTTTCTTGGTCTGACTTTTCGTAATATACTATCAGTGGGCTTAATAATGTTGAGATAGGATATTTGGAGGTGGGATACGGTGTAGAGAAGCCATGTAATATAAAAAGTCAAACATCGTCCATGGTGTAGATACCTTAAGCTTAAAGAAGGCAATTGATTTGGTCTTTACCAGGTATCAATTTAATTCAGTTTGTTGCATTTTCCCTTTTCAGTTTTCACACATCAGTTAAGCGTGAAGGAAATGCTGTGTTTGGGGCATGGTCGTTGTATGGCAATGACAGGACGTAAGGGCCACCACACAAACCTTCGTCATAGAATACTGTGAGTCATCGTTATGTATATGCATCAAAATTGTGATCGCTCCATTATACAAGTTCAATGTTAGGGAATATGAATCTGCTGGATTGATTTGCTTTAAACTTCAAGTGTGTAATGATTACCCTCTAGCTATTACACATCCGTGAAACTCACTGTTACTTGTTTATTGGAGGAATTCGTTAAACTAAACCCGAGTGTATCCAACTTTTTTTTTTTTTTTTTTTTTTTGAAAAGAAAAAAATAACTAGGAGGTTCGGTAATTTATTGGGCATATAAGTGAAACAATCCTAGAAAAAAACAATTTTGTAAAATGGAAAACTTGCTTATATTAAAGAACAAAAACTGAGGGACTGTATGAACCCATAACCTGCTTGTAGTTTGGTTTTTGTTAGTTGAATCCCTTTAAATTAAACATGGCAAGGTTATTGTTCGGATACCAACTTCCCTTGAATTTTTCTTGTGTTTAATAACATTTAGTAGTTGTAGGAAATTGCCCTCTCTATTGTTCACTAGAAGCTGCAGTGACGACTAAATATTGTAGGAGTTAAATGTAAATATTCCTCTCAGTTATTCACTAGAAGCTGCAGCGACGACAAAATCATTAGCTGAAGAGAAAGCTACAGAGATTCATTCCAGTTTAGATTCCATGTTCCCAAGCCTAGTTAAGCTAATGTTATGGCCAAATGTTTAGGCGTTAAGAGACATTTTTGTCACTGTCATCATTTTTGTTTTTACTGTCAGGGACTTCTCTCAAAATTTTGTTCAAATCTACCCGCAAATGACACCAAGGTTACCTTGGTGGATGTGGATGCGCAAGAGTGGTCATAAACTACCTGATTCACAGGTTGGGACCAAGTGGCGGGTGGAATTCTCACTGTTGATCACAAGCTACTGCAAGGAAATGCCATGCTATTTCAATTAGCAAAGACAGACTACAAAACATTGAGGGTGACTATTTATTGTCTTCATGACGCTAAACTGTTATGCCCTTCTCAAAATCGGTAGATAATTATTTGCGATCACAAACGTAGTTATGTTTGTCTCTTGGGGCTCCCTTTCTATATCGGGATAATTGGACTTTGGTACTAGTTTTGGCCAAGACTAGGCTTTGGTCTAACATTTGTCCAACGTTAGGGCTTGGTACCTGGACTAGACGTTGACCAGAATTGACCAGTTAAGTCTTAACTCCCGTTTAAATACTTTTTTGAAAACAAAATTTCTAAAAACACCCGTGGAATTGCTAGGAGCACCAGTCTAAGGTTAGGCCTTCATCCACTTCTTCGGTGCCTATAGCCATCCCTTCTCTTTTGACCTACTAAAATTAGGTCGAACCGAAAAGAAATCAGTTCTTCCCCTTCCATTTTCTTCTTTTCTCCTTCCCTGTGTCTGCTTCTGCTTAATTCAATGGGGTTTGAGCTGTTTAACCCAAAGGAGTAGTAATTTTGGGAACCCATCACCGCCAACGCTACCATCACTTCCGATATCTCTATTGCCGCTGCAACCACCGTCATAACCACCTTCTCTCTTTATCTGTAACCCTAATTCAATAACATTCGATCAATTGAATGGAACAACAACTATAGAGCACAATAACTAAATTAAAACACTCTAATTACAATTTCTGCCTCTTTTCAATGGTTTTCGTCCTGTCTTTCCATTCGATTCTCTTTCTATCTCAACATTCAGAAATTTTCTCCCAAATTTGATTATCCTCCGAGAATCTGAAGATGAAGCTGCAACAACCTATGAAGAAATGTATGGTCCTACTTATACTTAGAATTTCTATCTCAAACCAACTGGACGGAGTTTCTATCTCAGAATTTCTTGATGAGTTTGGAAAAAAAAATCCTGAATCAGATTTAGGGGTTTTAATTTAGGATTTCAACTGGAGTTAGCAGTTTGGTTTACATGATTGAATAAAATGAATACAATCGATAAGTTTTCGAATCGTGTTTAGAGATAGTTTTGAAGAAAAAAAAGGGTGGTGGCTGGTTGCTTCGGTGCTGAGAACGAATGTAGAAGATGGTGGTGATTGTTTCGGTGGGATAGGGAAGAAGAAAAGATTTTAGGTTGATGAATTTTATTTGTGGCCCTCCACGTGTGTTTAAGATCAATGGTTTAGATAAAATAAAATTATTAAAATGTGAAAATTACTAAACAGATTTTATTAAAAATATTTACTCAACGGAAGTCATGACTTAACTGGTCAATTCGAGTCAACATCTGGTCCAGGTACCAAGCCCTAACGTTGGACAAATGTTAGACCAAAGCCTAGTCTTGGCCAAAACCTGGATACCAAAACCTAATTATCCCTTCTATATCAGTTCTTTACTTCTTTGTTTCACGATGGGTTTGTTTCAAATTATTACTCTTTTAAGTTGTCCTTGTCTTCATTTGGATGTGGAATATGACGGAAATTAAAAAACTTGTTCAAAAATGCGGGAAATATGGGTACTTTGACGGTACTTCAGGACAACTGGACAAGAACCATAAATTTATCAGCAGGCAGCAGGTTCAAATTAGCTTGATCAGGACAACTGGACAAGAACCATAAATTTATCTATCGGCAGGAAGCAGGTTCAAATTAGCTTGATGACCGTAGAAGTGAAGATTTTACTGGTTTCGAAATTCCTGCTTTGCTGCAACAATGGAGATCTCCTGTGGTTGAGCCACACTAACACCTTTCTTCTGTCTTCATCCTCTGAAATTTTCTCTTTCTCTTCCATTTTCACCTTTAACCCATTTTTTCAATCTCTTAACCCAAAATGAAGATTTTAGGTCAAGACACAAATATAAATGATATCCAAATCAATCCAAGCATGCGCAACGTCTTTTCCCTAAAAACTTGAATGGAAGTCAGATTTTTGGCTTTGTTTATCCGAGTATTGACAAGATTCTGATTTTATTCCTCTAGTACACCATTTTTCAATCTTTTGATTTGGGTATTATATTTCCTGAATAATCTTTTACAATTTGTTTGGTTCGGGGGAAGGAATTGAATTCGTGGTAATCTAAGGGAATTTGGCCAATTCCTTGAACCAAACAACACAAATCAACTCTGTGTAATTTAAATATTTTGACTCTTATGAATCCAATCCCCTTAAAAATAATAGATTTCCATTGCATTGCTTTAATATGGTGATGGAATTGAATTCCAGGATAAAAACACAAGTAAAACCACACTACACTAAGAAATAGGGATGTTCATGGTCGGTTTTGGTTCGGTTTCTAGCCAAACCAAAACCGAAATCAATACTATTGGTTCCTAAAATTCTAAACCAAACCAATCCATTAACCATTGGTTCGGTTTCCAAATGGTTCCAGTTGGTTTTGCTTTGTCCCAGTGGTTTTTGGTTAACCAATAATTATGTCAAACCAAAAAAAAAAAAAAATACACAAATTTCTGAGATAAAAAATCGTAGTTGCCGATAGTATTGGTTTACACAAATTCTGAGACAAAAATAAAATAAATAAAATATCAAGAATAGTTAAAGCTTACTCTAAATCTAGAGATCAAAAGAAGATATATAATATATCTTAATTTAGTTATTGACAAATAAAAAAAGAAGGAAGACAGGAAGAAAAAGTCGAGTAGCAAAAGAAATTGTAGTTGGGGGTGGAGAAGGGAGGCGACTGCGAGAAGGAGAAAGAGAAAGAGGGAGAGTATCATAATGAAATATTAGATTTAGGGTTTCAATTTATCCTCTAAATTAATGGGTAGAATCTAATACTTGTAAATCAAATGTAGAAACTAAGTTTAAAAATTAATCGGTTTTTCAATGGTTTTTGGTTCGGTTTTAGAGGTCAAACCAAACCAAAACCAACACTATCGGTTTTCCACTTTCTACACCGTAACCAATCCATTAGTAAATGGTTCGGTTTGGTTTCTTCCTAATTGGTCTGGTTTGGTCCGGTTCCAGCGGAAAACCGAAACCATGTTCATCCCTACTAAGAAAAGAAAATAAAAAGAAAAGTAAAACCACACTACACTAAGAAAAGAAAATAAAAAGAAAGGAAGACCAACCCCAAAAAGAGAAAACAAGAAAAAAAGCAAAACACACAACTATTTCGTTGTGACGAAGACCACTTGGTTCTTATCAGCCGCCAGAATCTCTTTGAAGTCGGGGAGAAATCTTCATTCCTCAACTTCTCCCAAATACCGGTAGGGTGCTTTCCTGCCAAATAATTTGCCGCTCTATTTGTTTCTCGAAAGCAATGAGAAACTTTCCAGGATGTACTTCTTTCTTAACTGCTTAACTTTTCTCCAAATTTGCAAGATGGAGATGGTCCCCTTTTAACTGTGTCACGAATTAATGGAGGACTTGGACTAATGACTTTCCAAATGGTACAAATTGAGGGAGACAACTTCAGATGGTACAATGATAGGATCCGGAGATGCCTATATGTAAATAACCGCAATCGCACGGTGTCCAACTAGTAGACAAAGGCAAGTACGGGTCGTTCCCACAAGGAGCGATGGAAATAATGTAATCAATATCCTGGCAAATTTAGGGGCGCCTCCAAACGAATTAGGGGCGACACAAAAGGACAAAATAGGTCATAATCGGAAGGTTAATCCATAATCGGAAGGTTAATCCATAATCCCATTTTTTTAATGGCCAAACTACCCTTTACAATCGGGAGGTAACTATACAATCGGTAGTTAATCAACAATCGGAGTCAAGATAGTTCATATAACTACCGATTATACAAATGGCTCTCTTTTTGCAAATATCCTACCATAATCGGTAGTCAAGATAGTTCATATAACTACCGAATATAGAGTTGCCCCAA
Organism: Papaver armeniacum; assembly: GCA_023531295.1. Taxonomy (NCBI): domain Eukaryota; kingdom Viridiplantae; phylum Streptophyta; class Magnoliopsida; order Ranunculales; family Papaveraceae; genus Papaver; species Papaver armeniacum. Next base: position 294,155 of record JAJJWW010015369.1, read on the forward strand.
AATGTGATTTTGCAAAAAATCCTCTTTTTTTGAATTTTGGTTGAGCATATAATCGGTAAGATAGGAAGAGTTATCATGACTTCCGATTATAGAGTGGCTCTCTTTGCAAATATCCTACCATAATCGGTAGCCAAGATAGTTCATATAACTACCGAATATAGAGTTGCCCCAAAATGTGATTTTGCAAAAAATCCTCTTTTTTTGAATTTTGGTTGAGCCTATAATCGGTAAGAAAGGAAGAGCTATCATGACTTCCGATTATACAGTGGCTCTCTTTGCAAATATCCGACCATAATCGGTAGTCAAGATAGTTCATATAACTACCGAATATAGAGTAGCCCCAAAATGAGATTTTGCAAAAAATCCTCTTTTTTTGAATTTTGGTTGAGCATATAATCGGTAAGATAGGAAGAGTTATCATGACTTCCGATTATATCTTGACTCCCGATTCAATTATTCTCGAGAATTAAATGACTGTGCCGGCAGTGGACTGAAAACCAGAAAAAAATCCAAAACAGACTGAAATTCAATTTTCTCGTAGAAAAAAATTTTTCTAGCCGGGAGGGGCTACGCCCCCCCGGACCCCCCAGACCCCCTGTATAGCGTACCGACATTGTATTCATACCACGTCCATGCCCGTACCGAGTTTTTTCAACTGCATTGGTTGAGCCTATAATCAGTAGCAAATGAAGGTATCCCGACTTCCTATAATCCCAGCATAATCGGTAGTCAAAGATAGTTCATATAACTACCGAATATAGAGTTGCCCCAAAAAGAGATTTTGCAAAAATCCTCTTTTTTTCTAATTTGGTTGAGCCTATAATCGGTAGTCAAAATAGTTCATATAACTACCGAATATATAGTTGTCCTAAAAATGAGATTTTGCAATCGGTAGCTAACTAAACTACCGATTATGAAGGGGCATACAAGTATTTTCATCCTATTTTGTCTTTTGTGTCGCCCCTAATTCTTTCGGGGTCGCCCCTAAAAGTGCCAGGATCAATATCTCTAATAAAAATTAACCAGAAAAGATGTTTTTGGATTTTTGAAAGAAGAATAACAGAAAAATAAACTAACCGAATAAAACAAATTCAATGGGAAAGACTATAACCAAGGTTTATGGATTCCACTACTATTTATAATTATGCGCCGAAAAGAAATCGAATTCCAATTATGTATATATCTCAGTTCTATTGCAACACCTATTATTGGTATGATTTTCGATCATAAACTCGCATCTCCTAAGTATAGTCCATCAAATTCTCTAAGCATGACCTATCAAATTATAATGACGAAAGAATTATCAAAAACATAATTTATAGATTCACAATAATTATTTGCGTCGTCTAAGCATAACCCATCAAAAGAATCAACCTAATGGATTATCAAATACTAACACATAAAATTGTAACCTACACGAATTAATGAACTTAGGCTATTGTGTCGTACAAAGCCGGTGAGGCAACAACATGTATTCTTTGTAAAATCAATAAACCATAATTATTGGATTTAGAAATTCAATTCATATAGCCTAATACCAAATTATTCAAAATCGATTCAAATGGTCTTAGTGCTAGAAGTAGTTTTCTCCATAAAACCCTAGCTACAAAAGGTTTAGAACATATCAAAGGGTTTCTTAAAACCCATAAAAAACAATAACAAGAGAAGAAAGATTAAACCAATATCGCTTCCTCTTCTCTTGGTCTTGTGCTCTCAAACACGGCGGCGGCGGCTTCCAGTCCTCTTCCCCCCTGTCTGTCACGAACAGAGATTAACCCCCAAAATAACCAAATAACCCTCAAAGTTCTCTTATATCTCCACCCATTAATCCATCCACAGATGTTGCGGTCAATTAATTGCAAAATGTGAAGAGAATCAGATGAAAGAAGAAAATTGCCGTTAAAAGACTAATAATGTCGACACCATCAATTGTTCAAGTGATATCTTCATATTCTTCTTACCATACCCATACATTCCTACCAAAATCTTCATGCATGTGCCCAACTGTCATAGACACTAGCTAATGACGACCAATGTTTTTAATATTCAGATTTTTATCCAACCAAACTCTTCACTCTTCCGCGGCCGACATAACGCCAAACCATCTTCAGCCCGTCTAAATCTCGATCATAGCATCAACTCCACTCGGTAACGCACCGGTGGCCATCACCAAGCAATCACTTCAGCGTCAAACACAACATCAATAACCATCATATCGTACCATTTATCACTGCCATGAACACTCATTTCAACACCTATACCAACATCTTTTGAAACCCATTAGTACAGACTCGAGCTCTGATAATGGCAGCGACATTCAACCACCATCCACCTATCAAGTAATCACCAATGCTCGCAAAAGAAACTCAGCCAGTACAACAGTCGGACCAATTCAGGCCAAGTATGACCCTAGACTCCATTGATGCTCTTCCGTCAGTGATTCAATCTGTGCAGACTCCAAGTCTGCATCTCAATCCAACGATGCCGCAGAAACTCTCACATTCAAATTATCTCACCATGATCCAACAGCGTAATCCAAAATGGAACGAGCTCAGCTGGCCCTTAACTCATCATCACGTCCACTGCCTGCAATCATCCATACATTCGCTATCTCGAGAACTCGAACACCACTGACTAACTGAAGTTAACGCATCAGAAAACCCCTGCAGGAGACTCGAAAACAATCACCACTGCCTTTTAGATCTCATCCAGAGCTTCGGACTACACCTGATTACAGACCATGTAAGAACCCCCATGAAGTATTGTTGTAGTAGGGCACTAGAGAGACCACCAAAAGCACCAACGCAACCAGTGACAGCAGCATCACCTTCCTTCAATTTCATTGTTGCTGCAGTCGTCAACATCTTCTTCTAGCTCTTCATTCAGTCTATTCCTCAAACACTGGGTGTGCGAAATTTTCTGTCACTATGGGTATTCCCCTGCTAATTATCCGGCTCCCTTCTATGGCTTAGTTGCACCTGCAATTTCAAATCTAACGAGAACCCAAGTTCCCCAGCACGAAAACATTCTCAAGTCCAACCTATGCAAAATCCGAGCTCCACTGCCAACACACTGTCCACAGCACCACCTTCAGAAACCCTGGATTCCATGTTCATCTTCGTTTGCAGATCATTTAATGCCGAAAATGGGTAAAAACCCTCTCTGCAATATCATTCACTATTTCAGTTGCTCCACCAACTGACCACTTTTCCTTCACCATCTTCACCACGATCACAAATTCATGGCAGAACTGCAGTTGCCAATATTATTTCAAACCCTAGTCACCGACGGCAAGAACTCCCACAGTAGCTCTTATACTTTCACTCTCTGCGTTCTCTCATCGTCAATTCCTCTGCCAACGAACCCATCCAATGATTCTTCCATCATCCTTGTTTAACTCCCGACACAGCAACATGAGAAGATGTGAACGCTGCTTGCAACCTTTAGTCTGCTACGAAAAGAAATGGATGTTTTGGACTTATCATAGACCCCAATGGAATGTGGTGAGAGCTGCCACATAGCCCACTTTGTATCTCCCTTGTGCATCTCTTGTGGCAAAGAAGCAAATTTCTTTGTTTTGTTGTACTGTTCCCTGGCTGTGACTCATAAGATTGGTGGTAGTGTTGAAACATGTGTTAACTCTGCCGCCCACAACTCAGTAATTGAGCTCTGACTCTCCTGGTGATGTGGCAACAACATTTATTATTTTATGGCATTTGAGCTCTTATTTAAGCCGTTTATTCTTTGGCGATCTGAATTGGTTGCACTTTCTACAAAAGCACTAAAATAGTGTCATTAGCCAAAATATCGAGTCCCAGCTAATATAAATATGGGTATAAAATGTAGCACATACGTGCTTATCATACAAATTGAGGGTGACAACTTGAAAGTCCTTGAAGCTACTAGGAAAGTGGTAAACAACATAACGTTCAATAAAAAGCTCCATAAGGTTGCATTTTAGAATCCTTAGGGCGATGGAAAGGACGTAATAGAATCATGAGTTCAATGTAAAATTATGATGATGTGTAGGTGATATTGTTATGGAAACAACCTAAATTTTCATGTTTGTGTATGAAGGGAATAAGAACCTTTAACTTAATACATTCTATATCTCAACTTACAAATGGCAACAAGTTCATGAAAACTTGTCCAAAAAGGGTAAATGATTACATATATCAATTTGTAAGTATAAAGTGACATTATTTTATGTTTGTTTATATAGGAGACACTCGCAAAAAGAAGACTTAGTGAAAAGGGTGAAGAATTCACGCAAAAGATAAATGTTTATTGATGGTTACATCGGAAGTTATTATTTTATAGTCTCATAGAATGTTTAACAAACTCATGGCACACTCCAAAATGGATGAATATCATTGATGTCAATCACATCGACGTACCTACCCATTTTATGACGACATGGGAGACCAATACCTATCATATCCTTGCAAACACAAACCGTATTCTCGTCATCGTTAGCTTTATACAACTTCAATTGTTCTATCATGTGATTTATTGCCCAACGTGAAACTTTATGAACAATGCCCCTTAGAAGCAATCTTTCCCCTTCGTGTTCCGTGAGGGAATTTATGTACACTAAATTGCATAGAAGCCTTAATCTTTATGAGATCACGATTGGTGAATTCATGGATTGCTTGGATCGACACAACTCCATTTTGACTACCTAGAAGTATTTTCTTTAATCGGCCATGAGACCCCCTCCGCAATGCTTGTCGCCTCGTTCTTGAAGTTATGATATTCATATGTCCATGCATACACAAACCTCTCCTTAATCGGTAACCATTGTGTTTTACAATACTCAACGGGTTTTGGGTAGTCCTTGTAATATTCTTCCTCAAATTTCTTCAAGTTCCTTTCGTAAATTTCCTGGCCATTGACCAAACGATCTTGTCCCATGCTTTCATGAACGATCTCCAAATTATCCCATCCTCCTTCCATTTTTCATCAAATAACCTCTTCTCTTCCTCTCGTTCTTCCGGTTAATTTACTAATGCGTAACTCCTTTTTGTATTACGATTATGGCTACTTCCAAATCACGAACCACATGGTTATGCCTGGCCCCGTACACTCAAAACCTATGGAATTTGGCAAGGGTTCGATGTGGGGACGTAGGTTGTGAAGTTGTTAACTCTACCGATTATGGTAGATTTCAAAATTCATCACATGAATGATTTTAGAAAAAACTCATTTGGGGCGACCCGTAATCGGATGGGTTGGTAATATATTTAACTCCCGATTATGGCTGCATCCAAACGCAAACCAAGTGGTTAAGGCTGTCGGCACTCAAAACCCATGAAATATGGCAAAGGTTGATCAGGGGCTCGTTATAATCAAGGGTTATATAATAATATACCCAACCGATTATGGTAGATTTCAAAATTCATTACGTGAAGGATTTTAAAAACTAAATTTGGGGCAACCTATAATCGGTAGGTTGTGGAACCTATTAGGCTTTCGATTATGGCTAGATCCACGCCTCTATCCAAGTGGTTATGGTTGGCTCACCGCACCCCTCAAAACCTATGGAATTTGCAGAAGGCCGAACTTATAATCGGTAGTCTTATAAGTTGGATAAGCTACCGATTATAAAGGGGATTATTATGAGAAATATCAACACAACAATCGGTAGGTATAGTTTCATTTTAACCTACCGATTGTATGTTTACCCTCCGATTGATTATATAAGGGCATATTGGCCATTTCGAAAAATCGAAGATAAGGGGTAGCTTAGATTTACGTTTGGGTGACCTTTTTTGTCTTTTAGTGTCGCCCCTAATTCTTTCGGGGTCGCCCCTAAAAATGCAAGGCTTATTTAAGCCGTTTATTCTTTGGCGATCTGAATTGGTTGCACTTTCTACAAAAGCACTAAAATAGTGTCATTAGCCAAAATATCGAGTCCCAGCTAATATAAATATGGGTATAAAATGTAGCACATACGTGCTTATCATACAAATTGAGGGTGACAACTTGAAATGAAGCTACTAGGAAAGTGGGCTCCATAAGGTCACGGTGGGAAACAACCTAAATTTTCATGTTTGTGTAAGAAAGGAATAAGAACCTTTAACTTAATACCAAATTTCCGAAAACCGTATACTAGCTCACCGAATGTTTAACAAACTCATGGCCTGGTAACTCCTTTTTGTATTACTTGAATCATTGGCCTGAGGAAATCTAGGGAAACCGTTATCAACTCGTGTAAACTTCAGGGTCTCCCTGTTTTCTTATTGGAAAAAAAAAAGACTAATGACTCTCCATGTGAAGGACCGAAAAATTATGAAGTTCTTGGGTCGAGAGCTTTTACTTCTTTCAAGCACATTTGTCATTTCATTATAATGTTTAGGTGGTTCGTGTTATGGACATTGTTAGTTGTTGTTCACATATTTCTGGATGGATGGAATAAAAATGGGACGATATTTCGCGGTCATGTAATTGTTTGCAAATACATGGCTATGTGGGGAATTTTGGTTGGAGAATTATCCCTCTGGTTGAGCTTTTCAAGTGTTGGGAAATTTAATAACGAGGGACATATGTTCGGAGATAAACTTAAATAGCAGAGAATTATTAGAGCTTTCCTAGATTATAAGAAGTTATCCGGTATAATCCCGCAAACAGAACATTGGATCTAGGTGATGAGTTCCTTTGTTGCCTTTCACGCGAAATGAATAAGTCTTCATCTTCGAAAGGCGGGTTGAGCTTATATGGTTTATCGGTTTAAGACCTATATATATATATATATATATATATATAAGAAACCTGTTTTGGGTTCCTTTTTCCGCATTGGGCTCCTCATTAAACATCGTTACTGTAAGCACATGGATTTGTCCAAAGCCGAAGGCACCAGAATGGGGGCTTCAGATGATGACAAGCAGAAGCCACCATTGACAATGACGTGACTAGCCGAGGTCGTCAATAACGATGACGTGGAACGAGTGGGCTGTCCTCAGAAGATGACTAGCGATTGCCTAAATAACCCCAGCTGTAATAGTACACGTGTACGGCTAATGACAGAAGACTTACCAGAAAAGGTATTAGGGTACGCGTGTATGGTATTTCCATATCAGGCTTTGCCTATAAAAGCAAAGCAATCCCTCAGAGAGAGACAGAGCTTTTCAGATAATTGCACTGTGTATTGGGATTAGTCTCCACATAACTATATGATAATTTAAGGGTGTTTGCATTTGGCGGCTTCACTGGGGACTAATCCTCAATACCATTACTACTAAAAAAAAAAAAACTGATGGAGTCACCGGTTACAGGAAATTTCAATGTCACAAGATCGGAACTTCCCGCTAAGAACATGGAAGAACTAATGTCATCCTCGGGACCTAACGAAGTACAGAATCAACAAGCAAACCACGAGTTCAGAATGCCATTAATAGAAGACTCGGGGGGGGGGGGGGGAACAACGTCAAAACCTACAATAAGAGTAAATCAAATCGAGCGTGCCCGGAGCTGTACCAAGACATGTCAAGGAAATTCCACAAGCACAAGCCGGGATGAATAGAGTAAGTGCACAAATACACGAACAACTTCGCAACAACTCGAGATATAATAGATGCGCCGGGAAATGGCTGATTCGGATAAAAGAAGATTGGTTCTAATGGATAGGCTAGCTAAACTTCAACCCGAAGGAGGTGATGAGGATCCTGACCCTTTCGGGGTACCACAACATCCCCTCTTATTACAAAGTAGAACCCAACGAAACTCTTTCGGCAGGCGATTCTCATCCTTCAGGAAAAAAACCCAACGCAGCGAGACACCATGCATTGTCCAAGCACCAAAGGAAGGTTCTCAAAATTCAGAAGGACAACAAAATAAATAACAAGACCATGTCGCGTTAGCGGAAGAACACATTGCCAAATATCTAGAAGAACACTATGGGCTAACCCCACCTACAACAAACTATGCAATGCAATCTCCTTTCACCCAGGGATCACTAGATAAATCCATGCCAGTAACATATAAACAACCCAATTTTCAACTTTTCGACGGTTCCGGAAACGCAACTGTTTATGGGTAAAAATCGTTTCTGCTGATTTCGGTAATTTCGGTGGGTGAGTGAGAAACTGGTTCAAACCCTAAACAAATGTGCTACACGTGAGCACTTTATAGATTCAAGAGATCAATCTGTACAAGTCCGGCCTAAACCAAGAAATGGCCGTTCCAGACTTGCTTCGGTCACAAAGTGGAGGAGAAGGGTTGATTTGGGGAGGGAAGCAAAGAAAGGTGTTGAGGAGAGTAGTATCTCGACTTGTATCGAAAGTGAAAGCTTAGGAAGCTTGCAAGAGATGAAAGCTTTTTGGGAGAGCTTGCAAAGTTGCCTTTACGAGAGTGTAAGTGTAGTATATTTCTCCCGACCGAGACTTGTCGTCGGTGGAAATAGGTAAGACTTATTTATACAAGTCGAGATTGAAACGTACCCGGCCTCATGAAGGAAGAGAGTAAAGGGTGAAATAATGGGAGGAGGTGGTAACCGCATGGTTTAATGGGCGAAAACGTTTTTCACCATTATTTCCTCTTTTATTTGACCGCTTTATTCCTTTTCACGCTTTCTTAATGTGAGCGTAGTGTACGCTACATCTTTGTGACCGCCAAACCAAAACCCTAAAGAAGCATCCCCGGTTTGTGTCGATGTCTCGAGTGTTGGTTGCATCTTGAGTGCAAGTGGCGCTGCTAGTGGCGCGTGTGGCATGTGCCAATGGCATGTGCGGAATGCCTTGGTGGTAGGTTGCACGGTTTGCAAGTTAGGTTACCGGCGTGTGTGTTTGGCATGTGCCAATGGCATGTGCGGAATGCCTTGGTGGTAGGTTGCACGGTTTGCAAGTTAGGCTACCAAGCGTGTGTGTTTGGCATGTGCCAATGGCATGTCGGAATGCCTTGGTGGTAGGTTGCATGGTTTGCAAGTTAGGCTACCAGCGTGTGTGTTTGGCATGTGCCAATGGCATGTGCGGAATGCCTTGGTGGTAGGTTGCACGGTTTGCAAGTTAGGCTACCCGGCGTGTGTGTTTGGCATGTGCCGATGGCATGTGCGGCCATGTTGACCTAGTTGCAAGTCTTGCAAGCCTAGGGCGCTATGTTTGGCGTGGGCCAAAGGCATAGCGGCTTGGAAGTATGGCTTGCGACACGTGTTGGCATGTGCCAATGGCACGTGCGGCCATGTTGACCTAGTTGCAAGTCTTGCAAACCTAGGGCGCTATGTTGGGCATGGGCCAAAGGCATAGCGGCTTGGAAGTATGGCTTGCGACACGTGTTGGCATGTGCCAATGGCACGTGCGGCCATGTTGACCTAGTTGCAAGTCTTGCAAGCCTAGGGCGCTATGTTTGGCATGGGCCAAAGGCATAGCGGCTCGGAAATATGGCTTGCGGCACGTGTTGGCATGTGCCAATGGCACGTGCGGCCATGTTGACCTAGTTGCAAGTCTTGCAAACCTAGGGCGCTATGTTTGGCGTGGGCCAAAGGCATAGCGGCTCGGAAATATGGCTTGCGGCACGTGTTGGCATGTGCCAATGGCACGTGCGGCCGTGTTGACCTAGTTGCAAGTCTTGCAAACCTAGGGCGCTATGTTGGGCGTGGGCCAAAGGCATAGCGGCTTGGAAGTATGGCTTGCGACACGTGTTGGCATGTGCCAATGGCACGTGCGGCCATGTTGACCTAGTTGCAAGTCTTGCAAGCCTAGGGCGCTATGTTTGGCGTGGGCCAAAGGCATAACGGCTCGGAAATATGGCTTGCGGCACGTGTTGGCATGTGCCAATGGCACGTGCGGCCATGTTGACCTAGTTGCAAGTCTTGCAAACCTAGGGCGCTATGTTTGGCGTGGGCCAAAGGCATAGCGGCTCGGAAATATGGCTTGCGGCACGTGTTGGCATGTGCCAATGGCACGTGCGGCCATGTTGACCTAGTTGCAAGTCTTGCAAACCTAGGGCGCTATGTTGGGCGTGGGCCAAAGGCATAGCGGCTTAGAAATATGGCTTGCGACACGTGTTGGCATATGCCAATGGCACGTGCGGCCGTGTTGACCTAGTTGCAAGTCTTGCAAACCTAGGGCGCTATGTTTGGCGTGGGCCAAAGGCATAGCGGCTCGGAAATATGGCTTGCGGCACGTGTTGGCATGTGCCAATGGCACGTGCGGCCATGTTGACCTAGTTGCAAGTCTTGCAAACCTAGGGCGCCATGTTGGGCGTGGGCCAAAGGCATAGCGGCTTAGAAATATGGCTTGCGACACGTGTTGGCATGTGCCAATGGCACGTGCGGCCGTGTTGACCTAGTTGCAAGTCTTGCAAGCCTAGGGCGCTATAATTGGCGTGGGCCAAAGGCATAGCGGCTTGGAGATTTGGCATTGTTGCCATGGTGCGCAGGGTGCGGCTTGGTTTGGCATTGCTTTGCCATGGTGCGCAAAGTGATGCGGCTTGGTTTGGCATTGTTGCCATGGTGCGCGGTGCGGCTTGATTTGGCATTGTTGCCATGGCGCAGGGTGCGGCTTGATTTGGCATTGTTGCCATGGTGCGCAGGGTGCGGCTTGGTTTGGCATTGTTGCCATGGTGCGCAGAGTGCGGCTTGATTTGGCATTGTTGCCATGGTGCGCAGGGTGCGGCTTGGTTTGGCATTGTTGCCATGGTGCGCAGAGTGCGGCTTGATTTGGCATTGTTGCCATGGTGCGCAGTATGCGGCTTGGTTTGGCATTGTTTCCATGGTGCGCAGGGTGCGGCTTGGTTTGGCATTGTTGCCATGGTGCGCAGTATGCGGCTTGGTTTGGCATTGTTGCCATGGTGCGCAGTATGCGGCTTGGTTTGGCATTGTTGCCATGGCGCGCGCAGGGTGCGGCTTGGTTTTGGAATTAGGGTTCTGTGTTGAAAACCCTAATCTGGTATTTTGAAAAAATACCCCTATTAATTATTTACACCTGAGTTAAATGCTCTTAGTTAATGTGTTGCGGGTAACACTAGGTTATGGGGTTTTACGATTTTACCCCTTGTCTAAAAACCACCATCAACATTAAGTCCCCGCTAGCTCGGAGCAGGGGCTTTGTTGCGAGGTAAGCATAAGATGGTGACAAACTATTAATGACAAAACGTAAGGAAAATTGAAGGAGGCTTGTCGACCTTTTATAAATAGGATTTGGAATCCTTGCCTCTCGGTAGTTTTGCACAAATCGGGAGGTCGGCACAATTGGTGGGCCGGTGCAGCTTGGGCGACGTTGGGAAGTTGGCGTGAGTTGAGAAACTGAGTGTGCTAGCTGGCGGGACCGGCGCAAAGTGTAGAAGCCGTGTGTGCTTGCCAGGTCGGCGCAATTGGTGGGGCCGGTGCAGCTTGGGCGACGTTGGGAAGTTGGCGTGAATTGGGAAACTGAGTGTGCTAGCTGGTGGGACCGGCACAAAGTGTAGAAACCGTGCGTGCTTGTAGGCGTGACTTGTGCGGCATTGGGAAGTCGCACCCTTTGTGGGCCCGTTTCTTACACGCGTGATTTTGGTGAAAAAGGAAATCCTTCCTTATTTCAAAGTCTTTCACGCCTATATATGTATATAAAGCCCCTTTCTCCCCATCCTGCGCTTTATTCTTTCCTCTTTTCATACTAGCGGCAAAGAGAAACAAGCTTCCAGGTATGTCTTCGAGTACTCTTCTCTCTTTTTTTTTTTTTTTTTTTTCACATAGGTATAAACTTTAAGAGTAGGCGCTTCCACAATCCTTGCATATGATTCCTTGGCGTGCCTCTTGTAGAAAATATTGTACGTATGCAACCAAGGGAATACTGCATATATTGTTTGAACCCGTGGGAAATATTGCATATATGAATTTTCGGTTCTGAAAGAAATATTTGAACCCTGAAGAAAATATTGCGTGTGTATTTCGAACCCGTAGAGAACCCTGTATGAATCCCGAAGAAGAATACTGTGTATATGCTTCATATGTCTTCGAACCGTAGGAAATATTGTATATATGATTTTTGCTTCTTGAGAGAAGTACCACGCGTGATTTTGAACCAATAGAAAAATGCTCCATATATATTTTTGAACCCGAAGAAGGATACTGTAGACACACTTGTACCCGTATAGAATGCCGCGTATATAGTCTCGAACCCGAAGAAAATACTGCGTATATAGTCTTGAAACTCGAATAAAATACGTCTTCCTACCCCTTTCTTTTTTTTTTTTTTTTTTTTTTGTTGGGTACGATTATGTGTCAGGGAGATAACTTCGCCTTTCTTCGTTTGTTTTGTGCAGATATCTTATTACCAAATTGTTATGAAGGAATTCGATAAGATGTTACCCGAACCAAATTTCACTTCGTCGAAGGATGCTCATAATTCCAAGCCGAACATAGATGATGAATTCTTCACTAGAGCCCTCGCCCTCGCTCGAAAAAATCACCCGTGTTTCGTGCCAATTTTGCTAACCGGTGGTGAGGATGACGGGAAGACACGTTCGGTTCGCCCGCAGAGCACCATTCGGTTTTGTCTTCATAAAGGGGTATATTCCTCTTCCAACATTGACTTCGAGGATGTGTCAAAGTCCATTGCGTTCTTTTGACGGATGGGTTGAGTTCATGGTGAGCGAGGAGCGTATAAATACCAACTTGACTCGAGCGTAGGTCATTGATCTTTGTCAAGACTTCGGTGAATCTCCAGTTAGGAAGGACATCCCGAGGCTTGGTTGCTTTCATCTCCAGATGGTGTTCGGACACCCATACGATCATATGTAGATGGGGTGGGATAACTTTCTCCTTGGAGAGTGTGGCTCTCTTGCTGAATCTTCCGATAACTGGGAATCTTAGAATCCAATTATCTGAAAGTGAGGTGAAGATGCGGGATGACCTGACCGCTAAGTTGGGGATTTTGCTCGGAAAGACTCCATTGCGAAGTCGAAGGATTCGCCCGAAAGAGGATGAAAGGTGCCCTTACGGTTGGTGGATATCTCAATGGTTTCCGGACGAGTTGGAGCACGAACAGAAAAGCGATGATCTTCATGTCGCAAAGCATTTTTGGCTCTCTGGTTATCCAGAGACATTTTTGATGACGATTCCGGCAAGAAAGGAATAAGACCGAGCTGTTAGAGATTCTTTGTGAAGTTGGCAAAGGGTGAAGTTCTTCCCATTGGCAAGTTGTTCCTTGGTTCCCGTATGTGCATCTCGGATCACCTAGTTGCGAACATGCAAGTTTCGAATGGTTTCATGAAAGTGGATTCATATGTGCACGTTGCTTTTCCGCAAGTCCGGCTATGGGAGCACTTCGAGAAGTATGCTCCAAACCGCCGCCTTCGCTTCCCGTGAGTTGGGGGCTCTCGAATTCTTCGATGGGTGAACAAAGGCCCAAGAGTTGGCGTGAGCTTGGTTAGTTTTCTTGATAAGTTGCATGAAATCAATTTTCGTCCATGGGGGCCGATCCATAAGTCAGTGATTCAAATGAACACCTTTGCTTCTGCTCCGCTCACGTCTTTGTCTTCTGATGACGATTTGAGTGTTGGTGAAAACCTGTTCATTCAGAGCTGCTCACCGGTTATATACCGTCTTTCTTCGTGGGATCTTTCCAGATAGCTGCTTATAATATTGGACCGTGCTGCTCGTCACATGGGTTTCGATCAAGGGGTGCCTCTTGTTTACCGGCCGGTGATCCTTAAGGATTCGTTGCGTGTCGCCCTTGACGCCAGTGTCCTTAAGCCGGGTATCCGTCTTTCCTTCTTTCAAATGGGAAGAGTAACTTTGACGACCTTCGGCTATAATGAGTTTTGGTGCAACGAGTTTACTATGATCCGAGATTTTGTGAATAACGTGGTGGAAAACGTTCGTTGCAAACCTTCCCAGCCAGTTCGAAGGAGTATCCAATGTTGAGAGATCCCAAGCGAAAGTTGCCTAGCAATTCGGAAAGCCCCAGGCCAAGGAACGGAGAACGAAGAACCGTCTTTGGCGGGTTCCGGACGGTTTCACAAGATCCTCCTACGGCTCTTGTGTCTTTCGATTCTTCCAATAACTGGGTATGTGTCGCCTCTTCATTGGTTTGTCTCAAAACACGTGAATTTCGGTGAGAATATGTGTCTTGTTTCCTTCGGGGCTTCGGTAGTGTTAATGCTTTGTTGCTCTCGCACGTTGCCGGAGACGACAATTTCTTCAAAGAACTCCAGAGTATTGAGCCTTCTCATAGCGATGATGAGTCAGAGAGAGAAGAGGGTTCAACAAGTGAGAGTGATTCCTCCAGCAGCAGTGGTATTGGTTCTGTTTCGGGAAGTGGTTCGGTGAGTTTCGTACTTCTTTTCTTTCTTCTTTTGTTTCCTCTTTTGGGAAATATCTGACTCAAATTCGCATGTGGAATCCGGTTCGGAGGATGATTCTGGGGTAGAGCCGCACGAAAACTTGCCTTTGGTGACCGCCGCTGGTGACTTGGAGATGGGCGTTAGCCAATTGCCGGCACGGATGTGGTTCAAACAAAGTGGATGATTCTCGATGGTTGATGTCGTAGACATGGAAGAAGACCCCCGCGAGTAGTGAGGCCAGTGCGGCGCCATTTTGATCCCCGTACTTGGTTCCTTATCCAGGTCATGTGTCTTTGGTTGGCGGCTTCAACGTGCCGGCTAAGCATGAGGCGTTGTACACCGTAACTGGGAGAAGCACGGACATATGGCTACAAACAAGAAAGTTACTAGTCGATTTGCGTTGGTTAAGCGTGTGGAAGAGGCTTTATCTTCCATTGAGGATATGCGTGAGAGTAACTGGTCACATCGTTTCTGAAGACGTTATTGCCGACTGGGAGCACCATCGCGACGTGTGCGTAGAAAAGGAGTTCAATACTTCGTGGTTTGTCGAAGGCCTTGCCGAGATCCAAAAGTTGAAAGATGCGGCAATCGAAAGCCTTTCCGCCGAGGAGATTGCACGACAGGAGATGGAACTCGAAAAGCTTTCCAAGATGTTGACTATGAAGAGAGCGGCTCTTGAAGACGCAAAGTTGACTTTTTCCAAGAAGAGCAGACTTCTGTTGGACGATTTTCCTTGAACGTTTCTCTGTTAAACTTTCATTTAGGTTTTTTTTTTTTTTTTTTTTTTTTGAAAGACATATTGGATGTCTGGTTCAAAACTTGACCTTTGATAGACAGCTGGTAGCTTTTTAGGGTATTGGATTATTTCTGGGATGAATGGTTTTGGTAATATGACTCTGATTATGTTTTGGGAAAAGAATATTGCTTTTATGAAAGTGTGTGCTAGCAATAGGCACAAGACTCGAGTAGCATGACGGTTTTACTAAAAACCTAAAAATAGATTGTATATCTTGCCCGATCTGAATTTACTCACTTCATAGGTTTTGCGAACACGCCCCTCTCCATGTAAAAGGCGGTTCTTTCTTTGGTGGCTTTCTTGGTAGCATCCCCAAACAAGTCCCCAATTCTTGGTAGCTTCTTCACCGAGTCCCGGTTTTTCGGTGTAGTTTTAACAATTGATAACCGGGTTGTCCGAGTCTGACCGGGTCGCAAGTCCCCAATCGCGGTAGCATCTTCATCGAGTCCCCGGTTTTCGGGTGTAGTTTTACAACCGGTAACCGGTCGTCTGGCGATTGATTCGGATCGAGTCGCTTTCCCCTACCATCTTGACATCCGGGTCGAAGAACGAGATCGACAGATCCGACATTGTAGCCGATAGATCGATCCTCCCGCCGTGGTCGCCAATTGTTTATGGGTAAAAATCGTTTCGCTGATTTCGGTAATTTCGGTGGGTGAGTGAGAAACTGGTTCAAACCCTAAACAAATGTGCTGCACGTGAGCACTTTATAGATTCGAGAGATCAATGCATACAAGTCCGGCCTAAACCAAGAAATGGCCGTTCCGGACTTGCTTCGGTCACAAAGTGGAGGAGAAGGGTTGATTTGGGGAGGGAAGCAAAGAAAGGTGTTGAGGAGAGTAGTATCTCGACTTGTATCAGAAAGTGAAAGCTTAGGAAGCTTGCAAGAGATGAAAGCTTTTTTGGGAGAGCTTGCAAAGTTGTCTTTCTTAGAGTGTAAGTGTAGTATATTTCTCCTGACCGAGACTTGCCGTCTGGTAGAAATAGGTAAGACCTATTTATACAAGTCGAGATTGAAACGTACCCTGGCCTCATGAAGGAAGAGAGTAAAGGGTGAAATAATGGGAGGAGGTGGTAACCGCATGGTTTAATGGGCGAAAACGTTTTTCACCATTATTTCCTCTTTTATTTGACCGCTTTATTCCTTTTCACGCTTTCTTAATGTGAGCGTAGTGTACGTTGCATCTTGTGACCGCCAAACCAAAACCCTAAAGAAGCATCCCCGGTTTGTGTCGATGTCTCGAGTGTTGGTTGCATCTTGAGTGCAAGTGGCGCTGCTAGTGGCGCGTGTGGCATGTGCCAATGGCAAGTGCGGAATGCCTTGGTGGTATGTTGTACGGTTTGCAAGTTAGGTTACCAGCGTGTGTGTTTGGCATGTGCTAATGGCATGTGCGGAATGCCTTGGTGGTAGGTTGCACGGTTTGCAAGTTAGGCTACCAGCGTGTGTGTTTGGCATGTGCCAATGGCATGTGCGGAATGCCTTGGTGGTAGGTTGCATGGTTTGCAAGTTAGGCTACCAGCGTGTGTGTTTGGCATGTGCGGAATGCCTTGGTGGTAGGTTGCACGGTTTGCAAGTTAGGCTACCAGCGTGTGTGTTTGGCATGTGCCGATGGCATGTGCGGCCATGTTGACCTAGTTGCAAGTCTTGCAAGCCTAGGGCGCTATGTTTGGCGTGGGCCAAAGGCATAGCGGCTTGGAAGTATGGCTTGCGACACGTGTTGGCATGTGCCAATGGCACGTGCGGCCATGTTGACCTAGTTGCAAGTCTTGCAAACCTAGGGCGCTATGTTGGGCGTGGGCCAAAGGCATAGCGGCTTGGAAGTATGGCTTGCGACACGTGTTGGCATGTGCCAATGGCACGTGCGGCCATGTTGACCTAGTTGCAAGTCTTGCAAGCCTAGGGCGCTATGTTTGGCGTGGGCCAAAGGCATAGCGGCTCGGAAATATGGCTTGCGGCACGTGTTGGCATGTGCCAATGGCACGTGCGGCCATGTTGACCTAGTTGCAAGTCTTGCAAACCTAGGGCACTATGTTTGGCGTGGGCCAAAGGCATAGCGGCTCGGAAATATGGCTTGCGGCACGTGTTGGCATGTGCCAATGGCACGTGCGGCCGTGTTGACCTAGTTGCAAGTCTTGCAAACCTAGGGCGCTATGTTGGGCGTGGGCCAAAGGCATAGCGGCTTGGAAGTATGGCTTGCGACACGTGTTGGCATGTGCCAATGGCACGTGCGGCCATGTTGACCTAGTTGCAAGTCTTGCAAGCCTAGGGCGCTATGTTTGGCGTGGGCCAAAGGCATAGCGGCTCGGAAATATGGCTTGCGGCACGTGTTGGCATGTGCCAATGGCACGTGCGGCCATGTTGACCTAGTTGCAAGTCTTGCAAACCTAGGGCGCTATGTTTGGCGTGGGCCAAAGGCATAGCGGCTCGGAAATATGGCTTGCGGCACGTGTTGGCATGTGCCAATGACACGTGCGGCCATGTTGACCTAGTTGCAAGTCTTGCAAACCTAGGGCGCTATGTTGGGCGTGGGCCAAAGGCATAGCGGCTTAGAAATATGGCTTGCGACACGTGTTGGCATGTGCCAATGGCACGTGCGGCCGTGTTGACCTAGTTGCAAGTCTTGCAAACCTAGGGCGCTATGTTTGGCGTGGGCCAAAGGCATAGCGGCTCGGAAATATGGCTTGCGACACGTGTTGGCATGTGCCAATGGCACGTGCGGCCATGTTGACCTAGTTGCAAGTCTTGCAAACCTAGGGCGCCATGTTGGGCGTGGGCCAAAGGCATAGCGGCTTAGAAATATGGCTTGCGACACGTGTTGGCATGTGCCAATGGCACGTGCGGCCGTGTTGACCTAGTTGCAAGTCTTGCAAGCCTAGGGCGCTATAATTGGCGTGGGCCAAAGGCATAGCGGCTTGGAGATTTGGCATTGTTGCCATGGTGCGCAGGGTGCGGCTTGGTTTGGCATTGCTGCCATGGTGCGCAGTATGCGGCTTGGTTTGGCATTGTTGCCATGGTGCGCAGGGTGCGGCTTGATTTGGCATTGTTGCCATGGTGTGCAGGGTGCGGCTTGATTTGGCATTGTTGCCATGGTGCGCAGGGTGCGGCTTGGTTTGGCATTGTTGCCATGGTGCACAGAGTGCGGCTTGATTTGGCATTGTTGCCATGGTGCGCAGGGTGCGTCTTGGTTTGGCATTGTTGCCATGGTGCGCAGAGTGCGGCTTGGTTTGGCATTGTTGCCATGGTGCTGAAGATGCGGCTTGGTTTGGCATTGTTGCCATGGTGCGCGAGGTGCGGCTTGGTTTGGCATTGTTGCCATGGTGCGCAGATATGCGGCTTGGTTTGGCATTGTTGCCATGGTGCGCGAGATGCGGCTTGGTTTGGCATTGTTGCCATGGGCGCGCGAGGTGCGGCTTGGTTTTGGAATTAGGGTTCGTATTTGAAAACCCTAACGGTATTTTGAAAAAATACCCCTATTAATTATTTACACTTGAGTTAAATGCTCTTAGTTAATGTGTTGCGGGTAACACTAGGTCATGGGGTTTTACGATTTTACCCCTTGTCTAAAAACCACCATCAACGGCAACATAACATGTCTTTCGTTTCCTCATGAGTTTGAACGAGTATGCCACGAATGACTCCATTTGTCTCAGAGAATTCGGCAAATCACTTACTGGTGAAGCCTTCACATGGTTTGTGGGATTGGAAGAAAACAACATTTCATCTTGGAATGAGATGCGGACTCAATTTATGAAGAAGTTTTATTCCCGACAAAAGCAACTTACAGTTTCGGATATCTGCAACCACATGTACAAACCAGGTAGTAAATACTTGGACTTTGCTAGAATTTTTCGGGCAGAGTGTCTGCGTAGCAGTGTGAAAATTCCTAGAAAGAAACTAGTTAAGATTGGCATCGGTGATTACCTACAGAACTCAACTTCATCTTAGCTTCTGTCAAATTGGAAACCTTTGCGGACTTTGAAGTTGCATGTTCCCGAGCCGATGACGCGGCAAAATTCAAAACATTAGGAGCTAAACAATGGGGACACTCAGTGGCCTATGCTAAAGAAGAAGGCAATGCCAGACAAGGTAAGCGGTCAAACAAACTTCGAGAGAAGGAAAAGGATACAAAAAGAGCGGTGACTCATCCGACAAAATAGTGGAACCACCCGACTTCCCATGTCCATTAGAAACTGCTATCGAACTCCTAGAAGAATCGCGAAAAGATGGTGATAAAACTCTTCCATCTCCTATAAAAGAGACGACATAACAAGATAAACATCATGCTAGATATTTCCATTATCACCAAAAAATCGATCATGCAACAAGAAACTGTCGAACATTTGAATGGAAAATACATAACAGACAGCAAAGAGGAGAGATTGATTTCGGGTCAGAAATACACATTCAAAAGGATCCATTACAACGACAAGTGTTCATGATTAGACATTAAGGAGTTGAAGACGCGATTGAGGAAACATGTATTGTGTCCGAAGCAGACAACTATGAATAAATTGCAACCACTATTGCAAAGAAACCATTGTTTGCAGACTTCTTTGACACATTGAACTTCACAGTTGAGCAACGTCAAATTGCCGCAGTCATACTAACCAAAATAACAGCAAATGAGGGAGTAAATCAATACTAGGACCACAAATACCCATTACCCACTGACATCATTACCTTTTCGGAAAAAGATCGAATAGTGGACTGCGACCATACGCC
Organism: Papaver armeniacum; assembly: GCA_023531295.1. Taxonomy (NCBI): domain Eukaryota; kingdom Viridiplantae; phylum Streptophyta; class Magnoliopsida; order Ranunculales; family Papaveraceae; genus Papaver; species Papaver armeniacum. Next base: position 313,933 of record JAJJWW010015369.1, read on the forward strand.
GCCACTATACGTCACTGCAGGAATCCGCAAGCACAAATTCAAAAGAGACTTTGTGGATACAGGAGCGTCACTCAATTTAATCCCTTTGCATATCGCTGAAAGTATCGGAATTAAAGAATAAGACATCAACAAGTTTGCTACTCAAATTCAAGGTTTTAGCGGACTTACACAATAAACAATTGGAACTATTAAATTAGAAATCCAAGTAGATCCGAGCCAGTGAACCTTTTTACGTCATGGACGTACACCCAGCTTACCATTTGCTCTTAGGCAGGCCGTGGCTACACAAACACGAGATTGTACCCTCTACTTACCATCAGTGCATTAAGTTCATCCTCAAGGGAAAGCAGAAACGCGTCTACACTTCATTGGATCCCTTCACCACCGAGGAAGCACACTTGGCCGAAACATCCTTCTACAATGGGCTCAGTGAACCAACTAAGGTAGTCACACACATTTATTCAACACCAATTCCCGATTGGGTGACTACATAAGCCAATCCAACCGAAGGCAGTTAAACTAAGGGAGCACAAGTCCACAAGGATGAGCGAAGATAATTCCGGAAAATCACCCTCCCAGACGGTGGATACGTCTACAAGCGCTGAACTCAAAAGCTCAGAAATACTCGAAACACAGCCTTCAATAAGACCTCTAGGGAGACACACCGAATAGGAGGGGACTGCATGGGGATTACAGAAGAATGAATGAATACCAATACCAACTTATGTAAGAAACAATGTCACTTTATAAAAGGTTTCATCTTTTCCCTTTCAATCTTTCCTCATTAACCTTTCAAAGTTACATTGAAATACCAAAAGGGATGTGAAACAGTTTGTAAACGAACAATCTTATCCTAAGAAATTCAATTCGAGAAGGATTGAAACTTAATCAGATACACCAAGATCGAGCTCATACAAAAGATGTAAACAACATCGGTTATGACTTAGATCTAAGAAGGGTGTCAAGCCCCGAGGCTACAACTCAAAACGAGAGGAATCATAAATCCGATTTCATACACCAGGATTAAACTCATACAAAAGATGCATATGACATCAGATATGACTTAGACCTAAAAAGTGTTGATAAGCACGTAAATGCTACATTTTGTACCCATATTTATATTAGCTATGACTCGATATTTTGGCTAATATCACTATTTTGGTGTTTTTATAGAAAATACAAGCAAATTCGGTCATCCAAAGATAATTGGCTAAATTGGAAGCTAAATGGTGTTTGCGATGAAAACAACAAAAATGTGGCTGGCCTGGTATTTCTATATATCAGCAGCACTTATATAGCACGGCACCAGAGGAGTTAGAGCTTAATCAATTAAGTATGAAGTACTTAGTAATTCCCTTGTGTTGGTCGCACCAACTGAACAATTTCTCGGACGTGGTGGTGATGCCGCCGCTTGAATGGTCAAAGAAATAGTGGGAGACGTGTCCTACTCTCCATGTCTCATTTCATATATATCAAAACAAGAGAGAAATTCTCATCTCTCTATTCAAGCAAGAGCCTATTCATGGAGTTGGAGGTCTTGATGAAGAATTAATTGGCATCAATGGTTTGCTCTGCAATCAGTCGGAGTTGGTGGCTGTTTGGGACCTTCTTCGTGTCTCGCGGTAGTCAAGATACTCTCCCAAAATTAGAAGCTTGAGTTGGCGGTTGTTGATGATCATATTGACCGATGGTTGTGTGGATCGATCAGAGATTGAAGAACACAATTGAGGTTATATTATTGTGAACTGAAGATGGGTTTCGCATGGATTCATTTTAGGGTCTTGATCGAGAAGCAATTGTGACAACATAAATGGAGCGTAGGGTAATTTCAATCGAAGCTAAATTATAGTTGGAGTTCAAGTTCTTCTCTCGAATTCAGAAGCACAATTCTTGAAGTAGTAACTATGGAAATGGTGTTCGCTGGTATATCCAACGTGGTCTGGTAATTGGGTCCGATCGAAATCTCGAGATTGAGATGGTGCAGTCAATTTGTTATAAGTCGGCGGTGGTTGCTGCTCAATTGGTTTTCTGTGATGATGTTAAATGCAATGAATACAGGAAATGGTGGTTTGTCTCCACTACACAGTGGACTTATTTGTGATGGAATGGATGGTTTGCTATGGTTAGATGAAATAGATGATTGAAATGATAATGCTGGTGATCGACTGCCATGGTCTTGGACTGTGTACGATAAGGTTAAGCTGGGAATACAGTCAGCAAAGTTGGGTTGTAATATTGATCTGAAAGTTATTACCGTGAAACTAGCAGGAAGAAGGGTTGTTGTCGTTGAAGTTTATGTATGTATGGCTTGTGTTGGAGAGTGTTTAGTCTCTTTGGTTTGCTAGGGAACTTTGGTTCTCGTTGGTGTTGAAATTGCAGGTGCAATATAGCTATGGAAGGAAGTCAGAAATCAGCAAGGAGGCATATCCTCACGCAAGGAATACTGCCTGCAACCTATTTGTAAGAAGGCCTAGAAGAAATTAGGAATTGGTGCTGTTTACGGTGGCTGTAGGATCCATTGTTTCCGAAGAGTTAGTTGTAAACGAGTGTGGCCTGAAGATGATGGAGCCATTGAAGACCAAACTGGGACATAGATTCAGAATTAGTACATAGTCAGAATCGGTTTGCAGTCATTGGTGATTGCAAGGACGTAATGGTAGCTGTGGCAGAGACTCAGATGGTCAGGACCTGGCCGGAGAAAGGAATCGTATTTTGCACATATACCTTATCCCACAAATAAGGAAAGAGTATATTTTCATGATGCAGGGACAAATGTTTGTGAGTAATTTCTTACCTAGATGGCAAATCTACAATGTATCCGAGGATTTATAATTGGAATTTTGATGGCGACATTTATAGAAAAAGATCACATTTGCTTTTGATAAAAAGCGGTGTTGGAAGGGAGGATGTGGCATGCTCTCATTCGCTGGTAATATTTTTGTGACGACATGAAGAAATAAATAAAAAGGGAACTAAAAATCTTCAAAACGGAGGCACGGCAACACAGCCGAAGGGGGTTGGGAATTCTTCATTTTTGGTTTTTCGATTAGCTTGTCGTTTTGATTTCAATTTGTTTATGGATTTTGAGAAAGCCATGACGAGCTAGATCCATGTTAGGGTGAAAGGATGAAGTTGTAGGTTGATTTATTTTGTGTTCTTGAATAAGGTTTCTACAAATTGAACTTAATGATAATGTTTGTGATTCTCTTTCAATGTTTTACCTTCTAGCTACATTTTTCATGTTCTATGCCATGTATAGTCCATAGTTAGATTAGTAGAAGAACTCATTGAACCTTAGCGATAATTGATTTATGAATATTCCTGGACTCTTCATGCCATGTATGATTAGTACTTAGAAATTCTACTTTAAGGTGAGAACAAACAATTGTTTTGATAATTCTTTTCAACGATTCTTTAACGAAATATCTTTCATGTATGAGTAGCTAGGTTTGCGATTCTACATGAGTAAAATTGAGACCCTTTCTGATTGAATGTAAGTAACTCACCTACAACGGATTCCCGGATCCTTAACACTTTCACATCCTTGGTCACGTTTTTATTATTATTTTGCTTTCATTGTTCCATAAGCATTCTAAAATATTGAATTTCATTATCTTATTCTTGATATTAATTAGTAGTAGTATTTTCACATTCCTCGTGGGAACGAACCACATTTGCTATTGTCTACAATTTTGACACTGTGCACTAAAACAAAGCCGTTTTTCCGACCCATCAAGTTTTTGGCGCCGCTGCCGGGGTGTTGCAAAATACTCTCTGATAGATATCTTTTTGTACATAATTTTATTTTGTTTTTCTTTTAGATTTCTTTTGGTTCTTTTTACGCATTTTATTTGATTTTTTTAGGTACCTTAGCCTGAAGTGCTGCGAGCGAAAAGAAAGTAACTATGCACTCGCAAGGCTTTTGCAAGAGACAGTTGGAAGATCCATTAGAGGTTTGCTTAGCTCATTTTGGGTATGATTTTGATGATGATAGTGTTATCTGTGAAGTCAATGCATTGTTAGACTCCACACCACTACTAGACACTAGTAAATGGAAGCCCAAAGTAGAACCTCTAGCTTTGCCCGAGTCTCGACTAGTTACATCAGTCGAGATAGCTCCGACTTTGACCCATAAGCCAATGTCTGGCCTATTAGGGTCTGGTTGTTTTCATCTTGATGATATTAATAATGAAACTGTTGTGGATGAGAATGGGTCTATGAGTCATGATATTATTGCTCCATTGAGCCATTGCTCGGCAAGTGAATTTGAGCCAATATATGTTCGTGTGTCATGTTTTGCTGAATATGAACCAATATCTGTCGAGCAAGTTATTTCTTCGAACTTAGAACCTGATTTAGGGAGTAAAACAACTGTTCAATTCTTTAAGCAATCATTACTAATTTTCTTCGAATATGATTTACTTCACATTACCACATATGGTTGGGCAGGTTCGAATTATATTTTGAATAAGATTGAATTCAGTTTTTTGCTCTCTGGGTATTAATCATTCTTGCTGCAGGTTCATGTTTTCGACTGACCGGATTAGTTGGGTTGATCCCCAACTTTTGAGACTCTATATATATGATTGGCAGTTTACTTTGGGGTACCAACCTCAATTTGTTTTTGAGAACGTGCTATTGGCAAGCAGGGAAATAAATACCTTTTGCTTCATGGGAGTCAACCCATCAGATTTGTTCCCTTCACTCTATCTTTTATTTTTATTTGTTTATTTTTTGCATATGTTATGTTAGAATTTCTCACCTTAATTTCTACTTTGGATGACTCAATTACATTGAGGACAATGTAATGTTTAAGTGTGGGGGAGTGGCAATTTCATTTGGAGTTTTGGAAAAAAAAAATGATCAGCTGTTGAGCGGGTATTACAAAAAATGGAAAAAAATGACCAGCTGTTGAGCGGGTTTAAATAAAAAAAAATTGCATCACATGGCGGGTCTATTGTAGGGTTCTTATGACCAGTTGTTGAGCGGGTCAATTTTCTTTTGTTTTCTTATCAATTTATGATAAGTTGTTAAGCGGATCTTGCGGTTTAGTATATGATCAGCTGTTGAGCGGGTCTATTCTTTGTTTTGCTCGAGGACTAGCAAAATATAAGTGTGGGGGTATTTGATAAGCACGTAAATGCTACATTTTGTACCCATATTTATATTAGCTATGACTCGATATTTTGGCTAATATCACTATTTTGGTGTTTTTATACAAAATACAAGCAAATTCGGTCATCCAAAGATAATTGGATAAATTAGAAGCTAAATGGTGTTTGCGATGAAAACAAAAAAAATGTGGCTGGCCTGGTATTTCTATATATCAGTATCACTTATATAGCACGGCAACAGAGGAGTTAGATCATAATCAATTAAGTATGAGGTGCTTAGTAATTCCCTTGTGTTGGTCGCACCAACTGAACAATTTCTCGGACGTGGTGTTGGTGCCGCCGCTTGAATGGTCAAAGAAATTGTGGGAGACGTGTCCTACTCTCCATGTCTCATTTCATATCAAAACAAGAGAGAAATTCTCATCTCTCTATTCAAGCAACAGCTTATTCATGAAGTTGGAGGTCTTGATGAAGAATTAATTGGCAGCAATGGTTTTCTCTGCAATCAGTCGGAGTTGGTGGCTATTTGGGACCTGCTTCGTGTCTCGCGGCAGTCAAGATACTCTCACAAAATCAGAAGCTTGAGTTGGCGGTTGTTGATGATCATATTGACCGATGGTTGTGTGGATCGATCAGAGATTGAAGAACACAATTGAGGTTATATTATTGTGAACTGAAGATGGGTTTCGCATGGATTGATTTTAGGGTCTTGATCGAGAAGCAATTGGCAGCAACATAAATGGAACTGTGGGGTAATTTCAATTGAAGCTAAATTATAGTTGGAGTTCAAGTTCTTCTCTCGAATTCAGAAGCACAATTCTTGAAGTAGTAACTATGGAAATGGTGTTCGCCGGTATATTCAACGTGGTCTGGTAATTGGGTCCGATCGAAATCTCGAGATTGAGATGGTGCAGTCAATTTGTTAGAAGTCGGCGGTGGTTGCTGGCTCAATTGGTTTTCTGTGATGATGTTAAATGCAATGAATACAGGAAATGGTGGTTTGTCTCCACTACATAGTGGACTTATTTGTAATGGAATGGATGGTTTGCTGCGGTTAAATGAAGTAGATGACTGAAATGATGATGCTGGTGATCGACTGCCATGGTCTTGGACTGTGTACGAGAAGGTTAAGCTGGGAATAAAGTAAGCAAAGTTGGGTTGTAATATTGATCTGAAAGTTATTGCCGTGAAATTAGCAGGAAGAAGGGTTGTTGCCGTTGAAGTTTATGTATGTATGGCTTGTGTTGGAGAGTGTTTAGTCTCTTGGGTTTGCTAGGGAACTTTGGTTCTCATTGGTGTTGAAATTGCAGGTGAAATATAGCTATGGAAGGAAGTCAGAAATCAGCAAGGAGGCATCTCCTTACGCAAGGAATACTGCCTGCAACCTATTTGTAAGAAGGCTTAGAAGAAATTAGGAATTGGTGTTGTTTACGGTGGCTGTAGGATCCATTGTTTCCGAAGAGTTAGTTGTAACCGAGTGTGGCCTGAAGATGATGGAGCCATCGACGACCAAACTGGGACATAGATTCAGAATTAGTACATGGTCAGAATCGGTTTGCAGTCAGTGGTGATTGAAATAACGTAATGGTAGCTGTGGCAGAGACTCAGATGGTCAGGGCCTGGCCGGAGAAAGGAATCGTATTTTGCACCTATACCTTATCCCACAAATAAGGAAAGAGTATATTTTCATGATATAGAGACAAATGTTTGTGAGTAATTTCTTACCTAGATGGCAAATCTACAATGTATCCTAGGAGTTATAATTGGAATTTTGATGGCGACATTTAAAGAAAAAGATCACATCTGCTTTTGGTAAAAAGCGGTGTTGGAAGGGAGGATGTGGCATTCTCTCATTCGCTGGTAATATTTTTGTGACAACATGAAGAAATAAATAAAAAGGGAACTAAAAATCTTCAAAACGGAGGCTCGGCTACACAGACGAAGGGGGTTGGGAATTCTTCATTTTTGGTTTTTCGATTAGCTTATCGTTTTGATTTCAATTTGTTTATGGCTTTTGATAAAGCCATGACGAGCTAGATCCATGTTAGGGTGAAAGGATGAAGTTGTAGGTTGATTTATTTTGTGTTCTTGAATAAGGTTTCTACAAATTGAACTTAATGATAATGTTTGTGATTCTCTTTAAATGTTTTACCTTCTAGCTACATTTTTCATGTTCTATGCCATGTATAGTCTATAGTTAGATTAGTAGAAGAACTCATCGAACCTTAGCGATAATTGATTTATGAATATTCCTTGACTCTTCATGCCATGTATGATTAGTGCTTAGAAATTCTACTTTAAGGTGAGAACAAACAATTGTTTTGATAATTCTTTTCAACGATTCTTTAACGAAATATCTTCCATGTATGAGTATCTAGGTTTGCGATTCTACATGAGTAAAATTGAGACCCTTTGTGATTGAATGCAAGTAACTCACCTACAACGGATTCCCGGATCCTTAACACTTTCACATCCTTGGTCACGTTTTTATTATTATTTTGCTTTCATTGTTCCATAAGCATTCTAAAATATTGAATTTCATTATCTTATTCTTGATATTAATTAGTAGTAGTATTTTCACATTCCTCGTGGGAACGAACCACATTTGCTATTGTCTACAATTTTGACACCGTGCACTTGCGGGAAAACAACGTCGGTTTTCCGACCCATCAAGTTTTTGGCGCCGCTGCCGGGGAGTGGTTGCAAATTACTCTCTGATAAATATCTTTTTGTACATAATTTTATTTTGTTTTTCTTTTAGATTTCTTTTGGTTCTTTTTACGCATTTTATTTGAATTTTTTTTAGGTACCTTAGCCTTAAGTGTTGTGAGCGAAAAGAAAGTAACTATGCACTCGCAAGGCTTTTGCAAGAGCCAGTTGGAAGATCCATTAAAGGTTTGCTTAGCTCATTTTGGGTATGATTTTGATGATGATAGTGTTATCTGTGAAGTCAATGCATTGTTAGACTCCACACCACTACTAGACACTAGTAAATGGAAGCCCAAAGTAGAACCTCTAGCTTTGCCCGAGTCTCGACTAGTTACATCAGTCGAGATAGCTCCGACTTTGACCCATAAGACAATGTCTGGCCTATTAGGGTCTAGTTGTTTTCATCTTGATGATATTAATAATGAAACTGTTGTGGATGAGAATGGGTCTATGAGTCATGATATTATTGCTCCATTGAGCCATTGCTCAGCAAGTGAATTTGAGTCAATATATGTTCGTGTGTCATGTTTTCTTTGAATATGAACCAATATCTGTCGAGCAAGTTATTTCTTGGACTTAGAACCTGATTTAGGGAGTAAAACAACTGTTCAATTCTTTAATAAATCATTACTAATTTTCTTTGAATATGATTTACTTCACATTACCACATATGGTTGGGCAGGTTCGAATTATATTTTGAATAAGATTGAATTCGGTTTTTTTGCTCTCTGGGTATTAATCATTCTTGCTGCAGGTTCATGTTTTCGACTGACCGGATTAGTTGGGTTGATCCCCAACTTTTCAGATTCTATATATATGATTGGCAGTTTACTTTGGGGTACCAACCTCAATTTGTTTTTGAGAACGTGCTATTGGCAAGCAGGGAAACAAATACCTTTTGTTTCATGGGAGTCAACCCATCAGATTTGTTCCCTTCACTTTATCTTTTATTTTTATTTGTTTAGTTTTTGCATATGTTATTTTAGAATTTCCCAACTTAATTTCTACTTTGGATGACTCAATTACATTGAGGACAATGTAATGTTTAAGTGTGGGGGAGTGGCACTTTCATTTGGAGTTTTGAAAAAAAAAAATGATCAGCTGTTGAGCGGGTATTACAAAAAGTGGAAAAAAAATGACCAGCTGTTGAGTGGGTTTTAAAAAAAAAAAAAATTGCATCACATGGCCAGCTGTTGAGCGGGTCAATTTTCTTTTGTTTTCTTATCAATTTATCATCAGCTGTTAAGCGGATCTTGCGGTTTAGTATATGATCAGCTGTTGAGCGGGTCTATTCTTTGTTTTGCTTGAGGACTAGCAAAATATAAGTGTGGGGGTATTTGATAAGCACGTAAATGCTACATTTTGTACCCATATTTATATTAGCCATGACTCGATATTTTGGCTAATATCACTATTTTGGTGTTTTTATACAAAATACAAGCAAATTCGGTCATCCAAAGATAATTGGCTAAATTGGAAGCTAAATGGTGTTTGCGATGAAAACAACAAAAATGTGGCTGGCCTGGTATTTCTATATATCAGCAGCACTTATATAGCACGGCACTAGAGGAGTTAGAGCTTAATCAATTAAGTATGAGGTGCTTAGCAATTCCCTTGTGTTGGTCGTACCAACTGAACAATTTCTCGGACGTGGTGGTGGTACCGCCGCTTGAATGGTCAAAGAAATTGTGGGAGACGTGTTCTACTCTCCATGTCTCATTTCATATACAAACAAGAGAGAAATTCTCATCTCTCTATTCAAGCAACAGCCTATTCATAGAGTTGGAGGTCTTGATGAAGAATTAATTGGAAGCAATGGTTTGCTCTGCAATCAGTCGGAGTTGGTGGCTGTTTGGGACCTTCTTCGTGTCTCGCAGCAGTCAAGATACTCTCCCAAAATCAGAAGCTTGAGTTGGCGGTTGTTGATGATCAAATTGACCGATGGTTGTGTGGATCGATCAGAGATTGAAGAACACAATTGAGGTTATATTATTGTGAACTGAAGATGGGTTTCGCATGGATTCATTTTAGGGTCTTGATCGAGAAGCAATTGGCAGCAACATAAATGGAACTGTGGGGTAATTTCAATCGAAGCTAAATTATAGTTGGAGTTCAAGTTCTTCTCTCGAATTCAGAAGCACAATTCTTGAAGTAGTAACTATGAAAATGGTGTTCGCTGGTATATTCAACGTGGTCTGGTAATTGGGTCCGATCGAAATCTCGAGATTGAAATGGTGCAGTCAATTTGTTAGAAGTCGGCGGTGGTTGCTGGCTCAATTGGTTTTCTGTGATGATGTTAAATGCAATGAATACATGAAATGGTGGTTTGTCTCCACTACACAGTGGACTTATTTGTGATGAAATTGATGGTTTGCTGTGGTTAAATGAAGTAGATGACTGAAATGATGATGCTGGTGATCGACTGCCATGGTCTTGGACTGTGTACGAGAAGGTTAAGCTGGGAATACAGTCAGCAAAGTTGGGTTGTAATATTGATCTGAAAGTTATTGCCGTGAAACTAGCAGGAAGAAGGGTTGTTGCCGTTGAAGTTTATGTATGTATGGCTTGTGTTGGAGAGCGTTTAGTCTCTTGGGTTTGCTAGGGAACTTTGGTTCTCGTTGGTGTTGAAATTGCAAGTGAAATATAGCTATGGAAGGAAGTCATAAATCAGCAAAGAGGCATCTCCTCACGCAAGGAATACTGCCTGCAACCTATTTGTAAGAAGGCCTAGAAGAAATTAGGAATTGGTGCTGTTTACGGTGGCTGTAGGATCCATTGTTTCCGAAGGGTTAGTTGTAACCGAGTGTGGCCTGAAGATGATGGAGCCATCGACGACCAAACTGGGACATAGATTCAGAATTAGTACATGGTCAGAATCGGTTTGCAGTCAGTGGTGATTGCAAGGACGTAATGGTAGTTGTGGCAGAGACTCAGATGGTCAGGGCCTGGCTAAAGAAAGGAATCGTATTTTGCACATATACCTTATCCCACAAATAAGGAAAGAGTATATTTTCATGATGTAGGGACAAATGTTTGTGAGTAATTTCTTACCTAGATGGCAAATCTACAATGTATCCGAGGAGTTATAATTGGAATTTTGATGGCGACATTTAAAGAAAAAGATCACATCTGCTTTTGGTAAAAAGCGGTGTTGGAAGGGAGGATGTGGCATTCTCTCATTCGCTGGTAATATTTTTGTGACGACATGAAGAAATAAATAAAAAGGGAACTAAAAATCTTCAAAACGGAGGCTCGGCTACACAGACGAAGGGGGTTGGGAATTCTTCATTTTTGGTTTTTCGATTAGCTTATCGTTTTGATTTCAATTTGTTTATGGCTTTTGAGAAAGCCATGACGAGCTAGATCCATGTTAGGGTGAAAGGATGAAGTTGTAGGATGATTTATTTTGTGTTCTTGAATAAGGTTTGTACAAATTGAACTTAATGATAATGTTTGTGATTCTCTTTAAATGTTTTACCTTCTAGCTACATTTTTCATGTTCTATGCCATGTATAGTGACTATAGTCCATAGTTAGATTAGTAGAAGAACTCATTGAACCTTAGCGATAATTGATTTATGAATATTCCTTGACTCTTCATGCCATGTATGATTAGTGCTTAGAAATTCTACTTTAAGGTGAGAACAAACAATTGTTTTGATAATTCTTTTCAACGATTCTTTAACGAAATATCTTCCATGTATGAGTAGCTAGGTTTGCGATTCTACATGAGTAAAATTGAGACCTTTTGTGATTGAATGCAAGTAACTCACCTACAACGAATTCCCGGATCCTTAACACTTTCACATCCTTGGTCACGTTTTTATTATTATTTTGCTTTCATTGTTCCATAAACATTCTAAAATATTGAATTTCATTATCTTATTCTTGATATTAATTAGTAGTAGTATTTTCACATTCCTCGTGGGAACGAACCACATTTGCTATTGTCTACAATTTTGA